>CM033694.1:42735842-43070190 GCA_019514585.1 Dendrobium officinale
ATGTATCTGATCCATCACATATTTTTCTTCATATTAAGAAAATGAGCATTATAAATACTTCATAATCGAATTTCACAACACACAAAAATTGTGTGAACGTGAATCCAATGTAATCCCCTATTCTTACTTTTGTTTTTTTTGTTTTTGAGACAGAAACTAACTTAGTTTTTATAGTGTTTTTTTAAATTATTTCCTCTTTGATTAATAATGAAATTATTGATCGTTAATAGAAATATTTATATTGAATATTTTTCATATTTAAAATAAACCCTAAACTCTGAATAAATAATACCAAATGGTGGCCATTTGCAGAAAAAAGAATGAACCGTCGTAAATATTACATAATGTTTCCTCGTTTCAAAGTGAGAGGTCTTAGAAAGTCATCCTTGAGGTCATTTCTAACGGTCCTCTCCTAGTTCCGATGCAAAATAGTTCAATCTAAATCACTTTTTCTCATCCATCGAACGCTGCATCCACCTTTGCATTGGCAATAAATGATTTAGCATTGGCTTTCTTTTTTTCATTCTTGCGAGCCACATTTAGGGTTTGCAAAAGCCATTTTAAAGTAGTTTTCTATTAATTAGTCCGATGACCGACCTACTCAACGCACGGACACCACAGAGTCGCGCCACGTTGTCTTGACTTCTTACCCCCAGCTCGACGACTGAAACCGGAACCGGAACCCTGGAATGCTATGTTCGCGGTTATTTGCTAGGTAATTATACGCGGTATTTGCTCGGTTTTGCTAGGTATTTTGCTTGGCAATAACGAAAAATACCGCTCATGAAGACAAATACCACAGTAATAATACAGAGCAATAACCGAGTTTTTCTAAAAAAACTCGGTATTTAGCCTAGAAAAACCGGTATTGCTCAGTATTTGTCTTCACATAATGATATTCTTCTCGTTATTGCCAAGCAAAATCGACAAATAACTAGCAATACCGTACCGTAGCAATATCGGGTTGTCATGAATTTAAAAACGCGGCACGTGCGACATACTCACTATTCATCGGGGTTGGGTCTGCGATTTTTTTTGTTACCAACTACGTGGCGCAATCTCAGTGCCTATCGAACGTATCTCTACGTCCGTTCACCGGACCAAATAAAAATTCCTCCCAAGCATCCGTTACATTAATATTCCCATGTGGTGCCCACGAGAATTCTCACATGAAATGCCAAATAAAAGAAAAAGATAATATTTAATATAATTTATCAAACAAATGATTAATCATTAAAAGTTTTAAATCACACCTCAAATTGATCTCACAATAACTCACTAACATCGAGGGGGATGTGAGCCCATGTTGGGTTTTTTTTTTTGTTTTGTTTTGGAAAGGGGTATCTACCTGCTGTCACTGTAAATGAAGCGCTTGACGGCGTAACAAATCCCTCGGTGGAACCTAACGAGGCCACCTATCGGCATCAGACACACTTATTCTGCCCCACTGAAGAGACGAGATAATAGTAGAGGGGAAGGCATCTTTCAAGTCTTTAGAGCTATGATTATCGATTATTCTATGAACAATATTCAATACATTGCATTAAATATAGTTTGTGCAAAAAAATTGCACTTGCCCCCTGCCCAACATGCCATTTGTTAAAACGAACATATTCTACTATTTAAAATTTGTTTTCAGCCATTTGATCCCGCACGTAGATAATTCTTTTTTAAAACAAATTAAGGAATGCCAAATGGATGTTTCAAATTCTAATTAATGGTAGCTAAACTATTAATCAATTAAGGCTTTGTTTGGGCATATGTCAACCAATGAAGCCTTCGTTTGGGACTAATTTTTTTACTGTTTTGTAAAGTAACTTTTAAGTATAAATATTTCTTAAAAGAAGAGAAAAATAGTGACAAAAAATTATCTTAAATGAAGCTTAAATGCAAAGAAAGAAAACTGTAGGTTTCATTTGGGACGGCTTTTAATTGCTTCTTTAACCAGCTTTCTAGTACAAAAAAATTTAATTTTTATACTAAAAAATTACTTGAAGAAGCAATAAAAAAATGCCGTCCCAAAATGAAGTCTAAGTTTTTGTTTGTGATGACTTTCTTCCTGCTTCTTAAAACATCTTTTCTTGTACTAAAAAGCCGCTTTAAGAAGCAAGAAGAAAGAAAGCTATCACAAACGAAGTCTAAGAGTCTCTTTGAGACAATTTTCTTGCTACTTTATTTTTTAGACTGCAATCACTATTTTCTCATTGTTTTTAAAAGATTTCTGTTCTATGAAGCTGATTTATTTTTACAATAACTTTTACAAAACTATATAATAGCTTTACAATCACATGTACAAAAAATTACAATCATCCCAGATAGATCCTAAAATCAAACATCAAGTTTAATTGTATTTTTTTTTTTTTTTTGAAAAGAGTCGAACTATTTGGATTCAAGATCTTATCTCAATTGTAAATGAGGAATCTGGATAACGCTCAAAATTAGCAAGACAATTTTTATTAATAAAAAAAGTAAAATAACCATTTATTTTAGATGCATCCAAAGATATTTCTTATTATTAAATATATATATCATTTTGATAACAACATCAATAAATACATGCACAGACACAAAGACACCTCATTTATTAGTAAATAATAATTAATATTATAATAAAAACATGCGATATTACATTTTAAGTCATCATATTTTATAAGATATAAGTCACTATACTTAAATTTAAATGTTTTATTTAAATATAAATAATTTTATTCATATATAAAAAATTATTAGATATATATATATAATAGGGTATCCACCCACTGCCACCTCCGAAATGGCGTTTGGCGGCGTGATTAATCTTCAGCTGATCTAAGAGAGGCACCCATCTCAGAAACCTTCGGACGGACCCGCACTTGATTTGACCCCACTTAAAAGGAATAAAATTTTCATGCAAGCATATAATGCTACAATATTTTAGGTATAAACTTGGATTATAATATTATTCTTTCGGGTATTGATGTATTATTAAGAAGTAACATAAAAATTGATTACTTGTTTAATAAAATATTGAGCTCGCGCATTGCGCATCACTACTTTAGTTCTTCTTTCTCATCCATTAATTGAATATCTTCAGAAGAGAATATCTTAATAAGAACGCCCAACGTCTCTGTTCTGCGCCACAGATCACACGATCTGATTCAGGAAATTCATGGCTGGAAGTCGTTGACAGTGAGAGATTAGAAAAAAATCTAAGTTATTTGGCCCAAAGTCTATGTTCTCCACATATAAATATGAAGCGTATTTAGTTTATCTTTTCGAAGTTCATTGTAGATTTTAACTGGTTTTTGATTTTTTAAGGCTGTTATAGTGAAATTGTCTTAAGTTTCTCGTTGAGAATATCTAAGCATTTAAAAGAACTGAACCTAATAGAATTAAAACTAAACCACATATAAATGCACAAACAGATAAGAATGTCAGAATTTATATGGCATGACATATCTATCATATTCGTTTAAAGCCAAAAGCATGTTAAGCCATGATCAAATAAAAAAGCTCGAAATAAGATGATAATATTTGTGTGTGTATGACTTCGTGCGAATACATAGAGTGTAATTTTAGTTGTTGCAGATCTAGTAGAGGGATTGTGACTTTGAGCGATCAAGTGATTAAAAATAGTACACGTTTTATATATCTACGGTGTATTGCTAAAAGTGATGGTGAAATAGGTGAGGATATTATTAGTAGAATTCGAGTTGGAGTTGAAGCGGATGAATGCATCGGGTCTGTTGTGTGAAAAGTACCCCTCATACTTATGAGAAATTTTCTATAAAATGATGGTGAGAAATGTGATGTTTTATGGTGTAAAAATGTTGACCATTAAAAAAGTAGCATAAAATTAAGTAAAGCAAAGTAGAGATGAGGATGCTTAGGTGGGTGAGTTTCTTTACTCTTAGAGGTAGAAAGCTAAAGGAGTATACATATGTAGTCACTCTAGTGGCAGATAAGATTAGAGAGAGTCGTCATGGAAGGTTTGGTCACATAAAATGACGTTTTCCTTCTGTTGACCCATTAGGAGAGTAGATGTGTTAGATTTGGCCTAGACTAAGAAAGGTGGAGGTAGATCTAAAAAGACTTGGTTAGAAAATATTAGAAATGATATTTTTATTAGATTTAAATTGAAAATTGACTTTAAGTAGAACACAATGGAGAAAAAATAACTCATATTGCTGACCAATGTAGTGGGATAAAGGCTTAATGGTGCTTTTATTCAATATTTGACACGATTCGAAAACCTGACTTGAACCCGACCTGAAAATTTTGGGTTAGACCCGAACCCAAAATGGCTCGAGCTCGGGTTCAACAATTCAACTTGTTTCAAAAATTGGGTTGGTTTCGGATTGACCATTTGACCCGAAATTGACCTGTTTTTTACCTGAAAACCTATTTTTGACCCGGCAACTCGAGATTGACAAGTTTTGGACCTGTTTTTGACCCGGAAAGTGGAGATTGACCTGTCTTTGGACCCGAAAACTAGCATTTTTTTGTTCGCACGGGGTCATTTGGATCGTGTCGGGTTGACCCAGACCTGAAGCGGGTCAGGTTCGGGTTGACCCAAATAGTACCCGGTCAGTTTTAGGTTTAACCCGAAACTCGACCCGGGATCCGAAATTGACACCCCTATTGTTATTGTTATATATTTTTTCTTACTTCACATAACTCATAAACACTCATAAGTAAATAACTATATATGCTACTTTTTTATTTGGGAAAATATGATATAAACTCTATCTTGTACTTAATTACTCTTAATATTTCTATGTCCCTGCTAAAATATATCTCCTTTGTACACTTCAAATCAATTTTCATTGCTAATTTCATTATTCTTTCATTTACAATTTCTTTCTGTAAATGGATAAGAAGACTACAATGAAAAGTTAAAATCAAATGAAGTAGTTGAATCCTAACTTTAGCAATCATCTTGTACTTAAATTACTCTTATTTAAACTAAATAGTAATCTTATACTACCAAAAAATAGGACTATCGCAGCACAATTAAGGATTCTTTTTTTAAGGGCGGGGCTTTATCAGCGGTTAAAAGGGATGCTATTTGCACTAGTTAAAAGAGGTGTTATTTGCACCGGTTAAAACCAGTGCAATTTGTCGCGGTTAAAACCGATGCTAAAAAGGGTTTTAGCAGCGGTTCTAAAACCGCTCCTAACATCTGTCACGAAAAATCCATTTTTTTAATAGCGTTATTTCTTCTTATCTTCTAAGGAATTTTTTTTTTCAAAATGTGGATAAAATATATAATACTTATACTGTATGGGAGAGAATAAAAAGTAAAACACCCTTATTAGTTAGACTTTTAATGGAAAACAGATCAATGGAATTAAAATAAATTACAGTACTCCAAAATAGTTGGTGACCACTATTGACAAATGTTCCACCACAGCTTTTTAAAAAGTTTGGTCTATGAGTGCATGAGAGCCATATATTTGGCTTCCTTGAGCATTATCTCTTCTCCTACTTTTAGACTTTTTAGCAGGAAGAAAGGGAAATAGAGCTTTCATATCCATCTGTTATGAGACAATTGAAATTAATGGTTTTCAATGAAGAAAATGAAATTTGGAATGAATTTAAATGGTTTTTTTACATTCTTTATAATATCATAAGAGCAAAAATTATTACCTAAAATGATAGATCCTTTGTTTATTGTCTTAATTTTTTACTTATTTAAAGAAGTAATATTATTTGTTTCCATAATACAAAAATTTAAGGCCTAATAATTAATCCTATAAACCAGACCATCATTATGATTTTTTTTTAATCTACTGAATAAATATAATCCATAGGTTGACATTCTTCTTGAGATATAAAATTTATTATTAGTTTTGATAAGCTAGCTTTTTAAATCTAAAAACATGGAGGCATGTTATAATATAAAATAATGTACTATTAAATTATTTAAGAGAATGAGATGGAGTCAATGAGATATTGGCTTCGTTTAGGACAGCTTTCTTACTGCTTCTAATTAAAACAGCTTTTTAGTATAGAATTTAATAGAATTTAAATTTTTTATTAAAAAAATTGTTTTAAGAAGTAGTAATAAAAAAACCTTTCCAAATGAAGTCATATTATTATTATACATTGAACAATATAAATTTTTATTTTTTTTATTTAAGCTCGTCGTTTTATTATATTTGCATGTTATTCTCACCAATTTTTCTTGAATAATATCTTAAACCCATATCTTTACATGCTTGTTAAGCAATCAATTTTGTTTAATATCATTCATTCTTTTTTAAAATCATTAAAATCAATGCACACATAATCTCAAATAAAAAATTTAAGTTATTTTATTATTAATTACATGGAATATTTAATATAAGATATGATATCTTAGAAATATTTAATAATTTTGATTGATCAAAGATATTAGTACAGTTAGACTTAAAGCTTGTATATAATATCCAACTATTATTACATGTTCGATGAATAATCAAACCATCATATGAATAGATTAAATTTGATTTATATGTAATTCTGGTGTTATATATCACAATCCATAATTTAAATTTGAAGCTAAAACTAACATAAATATGGGCATAACTAAATATTACTCTAAAAGAAAAAAAAAATATCAAAATAGTATTTCAAACAAGCGTGTTAGAGAATATCAGTTTATTGAATTTATTTTAATTTTAAAATTTGAAGAATATAATTGGGAGCATTTATCATCATATAATAAATTATGTGACATTATGAATTAGGAAAAATATAATGACTAATCAAATTTCATGGAATATTTTAAAATATGAAATTATTTAAATAAAAGAAACTTCACTATGTGAGATTTACGCTTCGTTTGGGACGATTTTTTTACTGTTTCTTAAATCAAATTTTTAGTACAAAAATTTAATTTTTGGTACTAAAAATTTGCTTTAAGTAGTAAGAAAGTCGTCCCAAACGAAGCCTTATAAATTAGTGATTTGTGTTATATAATTAAGATATGACAATTAAGTTTTAATAGTATATATCAATATATTAATTTGCCAACTAAAATTATGAGAGAACAAAGAAAATTTGGACATTCATTGATGGCTTAGGAATAGCCCAGTGAAGTGAGAAATTTAGAGTTTTGTGAGTTTCTTAAAGATGATTAGTGCTATATTCTAAAGGCGGCGCCTTTATGGTGTATCTATAAAACCGGCAAGTGTTCGTTAAATAATTTTACCATAGTATTTATATGATTTTCGGAGTTGTTATTTGTCTTAAAAGTTATTTCCTTTCCCAATCTTTGTTTGTATTATAATATTCTTCTAAT
Source organism: Dendrobium officinale (assembly GCA_019514585.1). NCBI lineage: Eukaryota > Viridiplantae > Streptophyta > Magnoliopsida > Asparagales > Orchidaceae > Dendrobium > Dendrobium officinale. Next base: position 42,743,107 of record CM033694.1, read on the forward strand.
GATCTTCATCTTCCTGTTAGTGCTCTATTTTAATGTTAGCATCCAGTCGATTCCTTGCTATAAATTTTTATTTGTACTACAGCACTAGGATTGCACACATCATGTTTGACAAATTGACTGGCTGAAATGGTTTGTAGAAGTTTGTGAAACAACTAAAGGCTATAAATCACGATTCGTTGCAGGTTTTAGAGAACTGTTTGTTTAGAATTTTGTGTGATTAATGCAAAAGTGAAATTGCATCATGAAGATGATGTGATAAAGTGAAATCCATCAATGTGATGGAAAGCAATTTTTAACTAGAGTAGTGCTTTTGGCGTGTGAAGAAGTTGAGTTGAGGTTGAGTTTGGAATCTGAACTAAACTTCTTGAATTGAAATGTATCCAATTTGATTTGGGAGGTTGTTCTCCTTTAGGACATTAAAACTTCTGTGACATGCACAGTTCAGATAGCCTTATGTACACTGGGAGATTGAAATCTTAGACCTCCTAGACAAAGAATTCTTGATGGTTAATGACTTAGTATAGATGTCCTTTTTGTGTTAAGCTTGTTCTGTTGTATTCTCGGTGGTTTATGTTACAATATAGTGCACTTTCCACTTTATTTTGAGCTGAGTTTCATGGAAGTGAGTTATTAAAATTTGTCACAATATTATATTTTTTATTGGTTGAGCCTATGTTACACATGATATGCAAAGCATTGAAGTGTGATCGTTTGACTTTCCTATTTCTAAGCAAGCTTTCATGTCAGGTTTGCATGTTTGTTTTGAAAAGAATAAAAAAGAGGTGTTGAGACATACGAGATGTTGAGTTTTGGTCACACATATATATATCAACACAGATCCTCCAAGTTCCACCTTTTTTGGGTGTTAGCAGGGCTGGGATGGCACATAAACTCATGCTTTCTCTGATTAGCATTTTAGTTAAGAGTTCAGTTACTTGTTTGCAGTGTTCTTCATGCTATGTAGGACTCATACGATAGTGAGGTAAGTGGGGTAAGATCATATCGCTCCAGGTACAATATCAATATGATGTTGAATATCTCTTAGAGGAGGCATGGGATCAGGTTAATCTTCAGGAGTTATATCTTCATATTTGTTGATCAGAGGTTGAATTTTTTCAGGAATTTTTTGTTTACTTCAGTCTCTTTTCTAACCACAATATTGATCACTTCGATGTTTTTAAGTTCATTTGTATTGAGAAGCACTTCAGGAGTGGATGGCTTTGAGGTTGTTTGGACAGTTTTTTCTTGGAGGATTAGAAACATTCTTTTGGGGATATAGGGTGAACTCTTTGTTTCCTTGGGTCAGGGTGTAAATATTTTTTCTCTCGATTGTGAATGGTCTTATGATTATATTGCCAAGGTCGACCTAGTAGAATATAACATACTTTTGACTAAAGTGTGATGATCATTTTTTCATTCAAGATGATAGAGAGGATTAAAAATACCATACTCATGTATTAAATGTGTAATGAGTCCACAAGCAGCCTTAGTTACCTCATTGTCATAATCTACCATGCACACCCTCTCCTAACCATGGGCAAAATCAGAAAGAGCTCAGGATGGCTGAAAATTTTTTTTCCTTGGAAAAATAAACACTTTAACTATTCTGCCTACCTTTAATAAATACAGGTATCCAAATTCTAATAAAAAAATTATTTTTTATTTCATATATAAGATTTGAATTTCACAAACTTATTTTTCCCACCCTAAAAAGAGAGGCCGGTTCTGCCCCTACTCCTGACACCTATCGGCCTTCACTTGCAGTTGAGTTGTCACCATCATATTCCACGCGATAACTAATTATCGATACTGCCTCCTCCTCTTAGATGGCACCCTTTTCTCTTATATCACTTTATCATCTGTGGGCTCCGAAAATTCGGCCTCGGCCTCCACTCGCTTTTCTTATTTGGCGAGGGAGTTTTAACGAACTAAGTTCCGAGGTAAATTTTGGAAGGCAGATGGGTTTGTAGATAAGACACTACCCAGAGATTTCGCCCTCATTTTGTGAGGACTTTATGATCTGAGTTCTGGTTTCCTATAGGCGCAAGCCCCTATAGTTAATTACCCCTCCCGATAACGAGAGAGAACTTTCGATTAAGGCTAGTCGTCAATCAGATACGTATAGAATACGCGTTATCTAGAATATAGTAGCAGCAATGGGTTCGGGTATTGGTAGAAATTGGATTTGGAAATTGAGAATTTGAAGGTTTTGAAAGTTTGGGCAGATTTGATATTTAAAATAGAAATTGCACCATCTTGCACTTAAAGCGGATGGTGGGGGAATGGATGATAGACCCGATTAAGATCCCATGGTTCCGATTAGATTTTGTTCAAGAGTCCAAGTACAAGTCATCGATCGTTCTCTTGAATTCAATTAAGTCCAGGTACGATTTCACCCGAAATTTCGGCAGCCTCCCGGCGTCTCCCCCGTTTAGGAGAAAACTACGAGAAAACTGGGCCTTTCTCACCACGCGCAATAAAGGCGTGTATGGTAGGTGTCCTCTTGCGAGGGCACCGCGGCCGTGATATTTCTTCCCACCACGCGCAATAAAGGCGTGTATGGGGCTCTGACGGTACCTGTTTAAAAGATGCACAGTTTGCTTTCCCCCCGCGCCTCGGGGGGTACTTATAAGTGACCCCGCCTCGCCGTAGGTGCCGCACCGGGGTCCCTTCCCATCACGCGCAATAAAGGCGTGTATAGGCGGTTTTCCAGTGCGCCACGAACACCGAAGTAGAGTTTAGGCGATTGCTCGCTTCGTCGTAAACATCAGACTGACGTCCCATCCTACCACGCGCAATAAAGGCATGCATAGGAGTTTTTCCGGTCTGCTGCAAACAACGACGCGAGAATCTGAGTTTAGAGTGTTCGTACCTTCGCGGGCTTCGATGGTGGCGATTTAAAGATGAACAGTTTGCTTTCCCCCCGCTCGGGGGTACTTATGAGTGACCCCGCCTCGTCGTAGGTGCCGCACCGGGATCCCTTCCCACCACGCGCAATAAAGGCGTGTATAGGCGGTTTTTCGGTGCGCCACGAACACCGAAGTAGAGTTTAGGCGATTCCCGCCTCGTCGTAGGCGTCGGACCGGGGTCCCATCCCACCACGCGCAATAAAAGCGTGTATAGGCGATTTTCCGGTCCGCCGCACACAACGGAAGCGAGAATCTGAGTTTAGAAAATTCGTACCTTCGCGGGGTTGTCGGCGGTGTCGGAGGCTCGAGGATCGAGGGAGGAGAGGCTCGAGCATATGATCATTTATTAATTATAATTAATATTAATTAATTAAAATTAATTAAAAAAAATATTTTTAATTAATTATTGTATAATTAATTAATTATAATTATAATTAAAGTTAATTATAATTAATTAGATTAATTATAATAACTTAATTAAAATTAAGCATAATTAATTATAATAAATATAATTAATTAAAAACAATTATTATAATTAATTAAAATTAATTAATATAATTATAATTAAATAGAAATAAAAAATCTTTTTTTTTTTGTTTTGTTTTACGGGATTAGGCCGAAGAAGAGCTCGGAAGGCAGAAAGTTACCTCCACAACCCGTGAGCTCCTGTGCTTGCGTTCGATTAAAATGTTGCAACTTCCGATCCTAGCAGGAAGGGAAAGTCGTAGAAGGAGCAAAGTCGCACAGCTACGGAGGGAGCCGAAGAAACGCACGGTAGGGAGAAAGTTACCGTCCCAGCAAGCGAGCTCCAGTTCGGGCTTCCGATCCGACAGGGAGGGAAAGTCGTCGACGAGAGCGAAGTCGCACAGCCACGACGGGGTCGGAGGGGCGTGCGAAGGGGAGAAAGGTGCCTTCACAGCAAGCGAGCTCGCGTTGGTTGCTTCCGATCAAAGTATCGGAACTTCCGATCTGGCTGGAAGGGAAAGTCGTCGACGAGAGCGAAGTCGCACAGCCGGGAAGGAGTCGGAGAAGCATGCTGGAAGGGAGAAAATTTCCTCTGCAGCCGGCGAGCTCCCGTCCGATCAAAATGTCGTGGCTTCCGATCTCACCGAGAGAAGAGAGCGAGAGAAATGTCGGGGGAGAGAGGGAACCAGCGACGGGAGCTCTGCGAATTGGAATGGCCCGAAGGCTTCGTTCGCTCTGGTATTTAACGACGCTGAGGGAGGCTTGATCGAGGCGAGCGTGGGTGAAGCGACTGCATTCGGCGCCGTTGCAGGGTGTCTCAGCGGGATTCCTTGCGAATTTTGCGGGTTCGGTAGTCCGAGGTGCGGGATTTCTTGCGGTATTTGCGAAATTCGCTCAGGTATTTCGACGGTGCCGAGGTATGGAGCGGGATTTCGGGGATTTGCGGCAGAGACAGGTACGTTGATTTTTTTTTTTCTTTTTGTTATTACATGGAGGTCAACATCATCTAAAATTTCTGAACTTTCTTCTCTATTTGGGTATTTATGCTTAGAAAAATAAAGCTTTTTTTCCCCCTTTTTTGGATAAAATTGGAGCCTTATTTCCCATTTGGCCTCTTTGTTCTTAAGTAGGGAATATGAACAACTTAGCAAAAATGTTGATCGACTTCAATTTCATTTGGGATAACTTTTTTATTGCTTTTTTAAAAATGCTTTTTAGTTGAAAATTTTCTTGCATTAAAAATTATTGTACAAGAAAGCTTCTTTAGATGGCAGTAAGAAAGCTGTCCCAAACGAAGCCGAGTCTTTGGTAAGTGTCAACATAGGTACTTCAAGTCTGTCGTTTTTGTCCACATCTTCTTAGCTGCTTCTTTTCTCTTCATCCTTCCTGAAACAAAAAATAAGGAATATAGAGATCTTGATAAAGGAAAATGCACCAGAAATAAAGATAATAAAATCCTATTTTAACATAAGGACAGTGAAGAAAGATGAAAATGCTGTTTTAAGAAACTAGTAAATAGGATTTTAAAGAAGTTATTTAGAAGTTCATAACTAATAAATCATGAGGTATATTATAGATTGATTAAAAAAGTCTGAGTACAGCTTTCTACCAAGTTCTTTGTTTTCAAGATTCTCTGTACTTATTGATCAAGTTAGTCATATGGCGCTCGGTTTAAAAATTAGGTTTTCCTTTTATGATTTACTTGGTGATCTCTTTTGACTTTCTATTCGTTCACTTCTTTAGTGGTCTCCTCTTGTGATTTTTAATTCAGTGATTCCTTTGTAGCTTTTATATGGTATTCAATAATTCTACTTATGTGGCTCGTTTTCATTCTTCTAGATCAAGCCTTTAATAGTTTTTTTCTTAGTGACTCTTTTACGATAGAGTATTTTTATTTATGAATGATTATTGAGAGTTTTCTATCAGAATTTATAATTATAAATGGGAGTTAGAGGCATATACAAAAGCACAACAATTATTGAATAAAGTTACTAATTGGATGTCTTATTTCTTGTACTTCTTGTATTCAGTTTATTGATCAAATGAGAGACTTAAAAACTTATGGGAGAGGTTATCTTCTTGTGTAAGCGAGAGCCTTGCTTTTAGTGAATTCTTTCCCGTATATTTTTGGTTATTGGCTTGCAAGTGGCGCAATCAAATTTCTATCATGATACTTATATGCATGTGCTCTAATGTGACCAATCTAATTAGTTTAGAAGTAATCCAATAATGTTTTGAGGATAGCAAGCCCACTATGTTCACAAATATTTCTCTGGCAAATTTTTGATGGTTCTTCCATCAAAAACATGAGAAGAATTAAGGAAATTATCAATATTGATCTCACCTTTCTTCATAATAACAATTTAATTTTTGAGCTATCAGGTCTTGTGAGATTCCTTTCACAGTTAAGGGCATAACTTAGGCTTCGTTTGTGACGGCTTTCTTTCTGCTTCATAAAGCAGCTTTTTAGTACAAAAGTTTTTAATTTTGTACTAAAAGGCTGCTTTAAGAAACAGAAAGAAAGCCATCCCAAACGAAGTCTTAATTTGCATACTCTAGAGAAACGGGAAGTCCTAATTGTCTTCGTGCACATCGGAGAAAATCTAGATGATGCAGTCCTTATTAAAGCATGGCATCAGGTTATTGCTTTTCATCTTCTAAGGTTTGTTGCATTCCAAAGTGATTTAATTAGGACAAGAGAAGCAATGGATCCGAGATGTAAAGTCTTCGACCCAGGTGGATTGATTATAATTTATACATCTATCTTCCTCTCTATAACACGCCTCGATGGAGTCTAGCTCTTTTGACACAAGGGGAGAATGATGCGTGGCATTTTAGCTTAAAAGATTTCATAGGATATCTTATGTAGTTGTTACAAGTTTGTTTCATGTTTTCTAGAATCTTCTAGGTTTCTCTAGGCTTATCTAGGTTTCTCTACTTGATATTATATATAGAAAATGTAAGAAGAATTGAGGGTCATTGATGAATATTATATGAATTGAAGCTTAGTACTTTGTTCTCTTGTTTTTGGAAATCTTTCAAGCATCATCTTCTTCCAACGATCCAACGATTATCCCCCACATAAGATCAAAACTCTTTCTTTGCCCATTTACTGATGAACTCATGTTTTGCTCGAGCATGCTTTTAGGGATGTCATTGCAGAAGGCACTTGAAACAGGGGAAGGGCAAGTTCAAAAAAGCTATTGGTCATGCCAATGAGTATGAACCTGCAGTGAGGAGCACATCCAAAATTTTAGTGCTTAAAAAACTATAGGATTTCCCTCCTTAGCTTCTATCCATTAGCTTCCACATTCTTCAATTTTGCAGCAGGCACTAGAAACAGTGGAAGGGCAAGTTTGTTAATGTTATTGGTCATGCTGACGAGTATGATCCTGCGGTGAGGAGCAAGCACATGCGAAATCTTAGTGCTTAAAACTATAGGATTTCCCACTTCAGCTTCTATCAGCTTCTAAAATTTTTCAGTGGTCACTTCCATAATTCCAAACACTGTAGAGTTTCTAGTGGAAGTAATTATTAGTCACATCTACTCACATTTTCAGCCAGCACTACCATCCATTAGGCTGCTTGGAATGCTGTTCCAACTTTGATAACTTCAGATATTTACTACCTTTTGCTGCCACTTATCTCACTTGCTAGAAACTTGGGAATTTTTGCTATGTCTGCTGAGAAGATTGGAACTCCCCTAGAAGGAATCCATGCTTTTGAGCTATTGGCTTTACGCAATTCTACATTAGATCTTCTGAACAAAGGGACAATTAAGTGTGAGCAAAGATTTAGCCAGGAGACCAGATGATTTACTGAAACTAGGTGGTAGACAGACAATAAGCTACTTATAATCAACTTTATGGCACTGACTGTTTGAACAAATCAACATTATTGTGTCCACAGATAAACAAGTAGGCGAATATTCTAGTTTGTTTATTTGTTCATAAATATTTATAATTAGCGTTCAAACTAATTGAGTCAGTGAAGAGAACAAAAAGGAGTCATAGTTATACTAATATAGCTAATGGGAAAGCTAATATAGATTGTCTTGCATTCATAGCAAATGGGAAAGCTACGCCATACACCACAATGGAGCTTTTTTTATGGGACATTTAGGCCAATTAAGGCAAACTCACACACACGTCACATACGCGAGACTCGAACCCAAGACCTTTTGGTTGAAAGCAGGGGCGGAACCACCTTGCCCCCGAGGGGGCATCCCCTCCCTAAAAAAATTAAAAAAAAATGGATATTTAGGTAATTTATTCCCTCCATCCTTTTTTTACTATTTATTATAGGAGTTCTTAGGAAATTGTCCCGCCTAAAAAAATTAAAATACTATTATCTTTAGGTGGTTGCCCATAGCAGAATTAAACACATTGTGAAGAGGTATTATTTATAAATTTGCCCCTCCTAAGAATTAAGGCCGGTTCCGCCCCTGGTTGAAAGTCAAAGCTTCCAACTAACAGACAAAGGTCAGTTGCGTCACCACAATGGAGTGAACAAGTCACGGGAAGATGGACTGGGTGCTCCAGATCCTTAGCTGGTGGCCAATTCCAAGTCTCACAAGTTAATGAGTGAGGTAACTGATTTCTAGACTTGGATTTCTCATAAGATCACATACCTTTTTTGATGTTTCTATTATCAAGCTCTTCTTTATTTCTTTTTAATATTGGGAACACCATCTGGTGGCGGGCCTCAAAGTCCATTACTGCATCCTTTGTTTTCTGCTAGTTCCATGTGATGATTTGCCTAACACTTGTCACGACTCCGGCCAAATATTTGGAATATCAAGTCCGGAGCAAACGGTCTGATGGTAGTCCAATTTATCTCATGCAAGAGTTAAAAAATCCATGAAAATACCATGTAAAAATTTACAAATAGCCACTAATTATCAATCAAAATAATGCAATTAAAAGAAAACCTCAATGGTTACAAACATCATATCCGCTGAAGGGAAGAAATTTTCTGATTTGGTCTCATATTGCTAAGACCTTTCTAGAAGGAGAAGAGAAACTTCACCACCTTATTGATCATACATCGAATCTTAAAGACCTTAGTTGATATTATGGGATATATGAGACTCCATGATCATGTCATGACTATGAAACTCCATGATTCTCCATTCCAATGGGCCTAAAATAAGTCATGCAACAACAAAGGAAGTGTGAGAAATCGTGAAACAGATATACTCAGATGTTAAAAATATTGCCCTTACCTATAAGATCAAGATAAAACTCTAGACCAACAAATAAGATTGATACGTTACCAAAAATCGTTTTGATCGTGCACAAATTTTGAAGAATATTCAAGTTGGAAACTTCAAAAATTAAATTTGTTGTCATCTAAACTCCAATTTTAGCAAACCTATAGTCAAATTGAAAGTCTCAAAGAGACGAACCCAACGACACCAAAATTGGTCCAATCAGAGCCCAAATAGGCCCAAATCGGAGGCCCGAAACTTAATTGAAAGATTCAAAGCCTAAATTAGATGACCATATTATATCCAAATATAGCATGCTTATAGTCGAATCAATGGACTCGACGAGTCAAATCCAATGAGCACAAAATCGCTTAATTTTGACATAATTTGGGCACATAAATGATTAAAAAATGCTCAATGTCGAGGAGATCAATATGGGCCATCCAATGGAGCACTCCAAATCTGCCTCTATTTTTCTCCATATTTATGGGGTAAACCACTCTAAAAAAACTATAAATAGACCCCCACTTATCACATGAAAGGGGAGCTTGGAGTTTGGACCTTTGGTTGGAGATTGGAGAGAGCTCTGAAGCTTCAAGACCTCCAGCACCACCAACGGCAAACCTTCATCGACCATCACCGGACTACCGCCTTGCCGTCAAACTTTCACTCGGCCTCCAACCCCCGTTGGACTTCCACTCGGTAGCCGACCACCACTGGACTTCCTCCCAACCATCTTTGGACCACCACCCGGTCGCCGATCCACGCCGACTTCTACTCGGGCATAGAATGTAGCCGGACTTCTGCTCGACTATTGATAGACCACCACCCGGCCTCCGACAGGTAATAGATTACCACCCGAACATCGATTGCCTTCGGAATTTCGCTCGACCGTCATCAAACCAACTCCTAACCACTGATAGCCACCATACTACCACCTATATGCCGACCATTGTTGCATCTCCACCCAGCTGCCGACCACCGCAGGACTTTCGCTTTCCATCGTCGAACTTCCCCCTGGCTGTCGACCTCTACCACCTGTCGATTATGATCCCTCATACCGCAGTCTCCAGCCGATTACAGTCCTTCAGACCACCAACGCCCATCGATTACTGTCTCTCTAACAACCATTGACTTCCTACTACTGTTTTTCCGACCACTCTCGCTCGTCGATTATGATGCTTCTGACCTCCATCACCCATCAGATACAGTCCCTCCAATCACTGTCTCCCATTAACTACGGTCCTTCTGACCTTTGTCGCCCACCGACTACGGTCCCTCCAACCTCCGTTACCCATCAAATACGATCTCTCAGACCACCATTGCCCGTCTACTACGGTCCCTTTGACCACTGTAGCCCACCGACTACGCTCCCTCTAGCCACTGTTGCTTGCCGACTGCGATTCCTCCAACCATATCACCCGCCAACTACAGTCTCTCTGATCTCAATTGCCCAAATACCGCCCCGCCAATCAAATGAGCAGACCAACATTCTCTTGAGAATGTCTCTTATCATTGGATTCTTCTAACACCAACTATGTAATGTGCTCTATATAATACATTGAGTCAATGTTTTCCCCCCCCTGCGGAAGGACATCATTTGTAATCAACTATAAACACTAGTGGAATCATTTTAATTGTGTTAGGCCCCTTGATTTTTCCCATTTTCAAGTAAAAAATCTTAGTGTCTCTTATAACTCTCACACCCCTCTCTTTTTATTTATATGTGTGTTGAATCTTCGTTCAAAGCTAAGACATTAAGCTATTTATCTCTCTATTGTTGCGAATGTTCCAGTCCACAACAAAAATAATATGTCCTTCATAGAAATTGAATGCAAGGAAAGTTTTCTATTAGAGTTAGATTACTATCAAAATTTTAATATGAAATGTAGTGATAATGTTATTGTTTTAAAATAATATGTAGAAATAAAGATTATCTTGAGTCTCTTGCATGTCTCAATTTAAAAATTATGTTTACATCAAGATTGGCATTAATAACTTAGAGTCTGATTTAGACAACTATAGTTTTTTATAAAGTTAGTTGTGAAATTATTGCGGGGAAAATAATTTAGCTTCTCTGATTGTAAAAAAATAACTTTTCACTACAAAATTTTTTTAAAAAACGATGAAAAAAAACAGTAAAAAAATATTAGCACCCTAATGTCTCCAGTTATCCATTAACTTACAAGATAAGAGTTAGGAAGTAGGAATCAATGGGTTATTAAACTTGCCTAGATACACTAGTAATTAAACTTAATTTTATTCTAAAACTTCAGCTTATAAGCAAGAGATGCTCGCTTGGTATTTTTAAATAAATATTATTTTTAAGTGATGAGAGATTAAATCTAAAACTTTATATGTTCTAAAAATCTTTCCCTCCTAAGTGTGCTCTTCAAATCAGCCATTCCCCTCAAACACCTTTCATCATATTATGCACGAGAACTCGGTTAATCACATGGATTCATCACTTATTGATGCTTCCATTTGAATATACTTTATAATTCTTTAATATGAAGCTAAATCCAAAACTTTAGATGCTTGTGCCTTAACAACAGTAATATCTCAATTCAAGGCTCCGGGGCATCAACATGTGGCGTTGGCTTCAAGGTAAAAAAAGAAAAAAATAATCAAATGAGCTCGCTCCTCAAAGTAAAATAAATTTTATGTTGACTGTACTGGCTGGTTTGTATTTCTCCTCTATATAAAGCTCCAAAACCTCCCCACTTTGGCTTTGCATACCAAAGAAGTTGAATGATTCCATTCTACGATAAAGTTCCAGCCAAGAAAAGAAGCTTTCTTCATATAATGGATCAGAAAAAACCTTTGCTTCCTCTTCTCACAATGCTGCTATTCCTGTTCTGCCATGTTTCCTTTGGTGTGGAATTGATATCTATAATATACTACTTTTTTTTTTCTTTTCTCTTTTTTGTGTTAGCAATTCGTACTCGGCAAATCAGTACTGATTACTTCTTTGGTTCTATCTAGCTGGAAGCCGTGTACTGATGAAAGGAGAAGCACCTGTAGAGGCGCAACAGGTCCTTTCTTTCTCTTGTTTTCTCAAGCACATACACACTCAAGACTCTGTGGTTGGGGCTCTTGGCTCCCACTACAAAGATGGGTGTTAAAGCGCATTAGTTGCTAATATTTAATAATTACGATTAAATTTGCTCAACGTTTAAACACACATGAATTTTGAAGGTAATGATTTTGTCCTTATGTTTAGTTAAGGGAATTTGTTTGAAGGTTGCTTTAGGCTTCGTTTAGGACTGCTTTATTGTTGCTTCTTAAAGTAACAAGAAAGTTGTCCCAAACGAAGCCTTAATTTGATTTATTTATGGATGATAATAGAATTAATTTTGTGTTTTTGAATTTTTTATGATCGCCCACTAGTTTAGTTGGTAAATTTTTTGAATGTTATTGTCAACGCGTTGAGCGTAAATCTCATCAACATCAAATTTGAGCCTTAACACTCATTATTTTTTATATATTTTAAAACTTTTTTATAAATAAGGGTGCTTAAAATATTTATTGATTTTGAAATTCGAGTTAATTTATCAGAGTTTCACCAAATAATAATAAATTTATTAAGGTTATCCAAACCTTGGTGATTTTATTATGATTAATTTCGGGTTATGTCATCCTAATTTGTAAGAGTTGTAAAATAACTCTAATGATTTTACTAAGGTTTTATGGTATCTTAAGTTGTTAAATCTTGTAAGAATATTGAGTTTAGCCTCAAAACAAACATATGAAAAATATATTGGTGTAAAATACTAGTTGTTGGTTCTCACCCACCTTACTATTGAAAACATGCTTGACCACTAGTATATCATTACTAACTTTGGTATCTTTTGAGCTACAATCTTCAATATGTTGTATTATGGTTGTGGGTTTAGCTGAGGTAAAATGATTCATGAAATTTATGGCTATCAAGAATTTTGGCGAGACATGATCTTGGCCTGTTGGTTAGGAGCTTAGCTATCAACTAAGAGGTCTTGAGTTCGAGTCTTGTGTATGCGATGTGTGTGCGAGTCTGCCTTAATTGGCCTAATAGTCCCAAAAAAAAAAAGAATTTTGGCGAGCTTCAACTAAGGTCGACCAATGTTTAATGGTTGTGAATAATTCTCATACAAGCATCACATGGTTTAAGTGGGGCCTAAGATCATGCCACTAGTTGGTATTTAAAAACTTTCTTTAGATGGGGAGTGATAGTCAATGTTGAGAGAGCTTTCACATGAGAGGGAAAATTTGTTAAGACAAGTGCCCCACACTGGATAGGTGGAAAACAAGTTGGTGTAGAAATACTGGTAGTTAGCCATTATCCATTGTCCAAAGTAAGTTTGGTCGACCAAAGGATTTTTCCATCAGAGTCCACTGAAAACATTCAAAAGCGATTTTTTTATCCTGATTTAGACAAATCATGATAATGGGGGTTAAGTGGTATGCATTTGATGAGATATTGATGATGCAATGGGATCTCACTCATTTGGAACTTTGACAATGAGATCCCACAAGTGGGATCACTCAAGCAGGATATCAACATGATATCACCAGTGGGATTCTACCCTATAAAGCGGTTTATTGACATCAATGAGTGGAATAAATGAGGATTCAAATAGCTTGGAACAGGAAGAAAAATAAGATATTTAAGAGAATTAAGTAATTGTTATTGTTAAATGTTCTTATTTATAAAAGAAGTTAGAACTTTCAGTACCTATTCACTAACTATTCAAGATTTTTTGTGTATTTTTTTTACATTGATGCCAAATAATGAGGATTTTTATACAAATTCCCTTTCATTTACTTGAAGCAAGGTAGTCGTAAACAAAATGAAACAAACAAGATGAAAACAAAGAAGAAAATACACCATAATTTATGCGAAATACTTGAAAACGAGAAAAAAAAAGAACCACATTACATCAAGAAAAAATTATAAAAAAATGAGGAGAAATTATATAGATCTTTCATTCACTCTTTCATACATCAGAGCATAACTTCCATATAATTACAACTCACGCAATAAAAAAATGACTCAGTTGGGTCCACAATGCTTTGGCATTGTACCAGAAAAATTTTCAGGGTTGTGCCCCCAGCAAGAGTTGCACTTCCCCCAATAGAATTGAAATTTGAGTTAACAATATAACTCGATTGATTGACACAATCAAACTAAAAAAAAAAAGCATAGGTGTGGGCATATCTAGCATTAGGACAAATAGATTTTTATAATAGGCCCCACAGCCCAATGTCAACTAGGAGAAAATGAACATAGCCCTCCACCTAGCTTCGTGTGCTACAGCTTGGATTTTCACATAATAGGGTTTGCTGCATAAAATATTCAAAAATATAGTTTTAGCTAGTAGCATGTGCCCAGAAAAAAAACTAGCCGTTAACATCATGAACTGTTTATGCTTAATTGTTTGTTGGAAAACTGTATTGGGCGATGTGATCAGAAAATTCAAAATTCTAATCAGTGATCAAGACTCAAGAGTACTATCTTTAATTCCTACTTCAAACTATTCATGACATAGGCTTTTTACTATTATTTTTTTTTCAGCAGAATGTGATTGGAAAAATGCCTGTCGAGGGAGGAGAGCTCATCGAGAGAAGGATGGATTTTGAAAGCTTGGATTATCCTGGATCTGGAGCAAATGGCCGCCATGATCCAAGGAGCCCCGCAAAGCCTTGAGCTTAAATAGTGCAATTTTCCATATCAGTTTTTGAATAAGGAAACTATATATTGGACTTAATAATTAGCTCATCATTTTTGGAAAAGGGGCTCACTTTATTGAAATCATGCAAATTTAGATAATGAATCATAGTCAGTTTATATGAATGACAATATGGTTTCCTTCTTTAATGGTTTGAAATGCTCATTTATATGATATAACTCAGTACTATTCTATTAACTTTATTTCTTTTTCACCCTCTATCTTCATGAATATTTCTGTCATAAGGCTATTGAGCTGAGAGATTATTTATTTTACTTCACTGAGAAGGATATGAAGTCTTGCTCTACTTTTTAGATGATACAACTATTCCTAGATCAAAAGGATGGTTTGCAAAATGTTAAGATAAAGAAAAACTCTAGATGTTGCGCAGTGAAAATATTTGTTTGTCATTATCAATATTCCAGTGGGTCATGAACCTTGAATAATGGAGAGCTTGGTGAGCTATAATTTTCCATAATGATTGAAAAAAATTCATCAAATGGCTTCCATTTTGACTCTATGTTCTGATTTTTTTTTTTTGCATTGTTGGTAGCATAATTTGTGCTTAATCTTTTTTAGGGGAAAATATCATGATGTTTTGAAAATGGTTTATATGTTGATGGCTTGAAAATGTCATGCATCTTTATTTTTAAAATTTTATTCACTCATATTGAGAATATAAATTTATATATTAATGTATATACCACTTTAATGTTTAAATTTAAGTATTAATTAGGCGTTAGTAATTAGCAAGCATTAAATAGTGGAGATTAGTACAAGTTGGAAAAAAAAAATGGTGGTCAATTTAATCATGATGCTAATAAGGGCGATCAATGACCAAGAAGATGGGGGCAAACAACAGTGGATGTGGGACATCAAATGTTGGTCTTTGAAAAGTGTTGGTTGATGGTTGATGAGGAACATTGGAAGTTAGGTGAGGCTTGGCTATAAACTTTATTATTCTTTAAATAAAAAAGGAGATATCAAATGATATTGACAATGTGCATTATATGTCACCTAGTTGTATTGGGAAATGAGAGACGACAAGCATTGAAGTTAATGGATGATCGACATTAGGTGGTGGATAATAGTGGGTGCCATGTGGTTTACATTGACATCAATCATAGTCAACTTTGGGCACAAGAGACACAGGCGTTGATGATGGTAGATGATTAGTGCTAGTGTCAAGCAGTAGATGGTGTCAATTTTATTTTACAATAAGCATTCAAAATGAGTGACAATGAATGTCTTATAATGAAAATGATTGTTGTTGGTGTTTGTTGATGGTCGATCGATATCAAACATCACACAATAATATGTATAGTTATGTAATACTCTAAGTCCCATATTTCTTTTTGTAAAAAATTCTGCCACCATCAGGCAAGCTAAATGGAACCCCTCAATCATTTCATTCCCTAAAAATTTTATTATTTAATGAATGCATAACTCTACGTTCTTAGACTCATCAGATTTGTCCCGTTGATATGTTTAGCTTTAGTATAAGCACACAAAGTTAGGAGGCCGTTTGACTATTTAGATATGCTCAATAAATTTTCAATTAGGCTTTTAATGCTTGGTTTAGACCCTCTAAAACTTAGATTTAAATTAGTCAAATGATGTTAGGTGTTGTGCTGAGAAAAGTTGTCTCCACCATAACTTTGATTAAAATAAATTCTAAAAAATTTCAAAATTATCTCTAAAAATGTTAGCCCAAATACTTGAGTGCTAGTGGATCAAAAAATTGCATCAAATTGGTGCATGATCACATCCATTTTAGGATTTGTATCATTTGTCCCTAATTCCCATTCCATATGTAGAGATGTCAAAGAAGGTGGAGGTATGCCATCATGTGTAGTGTTGCCTATAGCACTAACATTATCAGGTCATCTATGGCTTGTGGCAAAAACTTATATATCTTCATTCTATCTTGTCGTCTCAAAGTTCTGTAAATTTAGTAAATTTGACTAGTGCTCCGTTTGAGATAGTTTTTTACTGCTTCTTAAAGCTGTTTTTCAATTAAAAAAAATTAAATTATTTTACTAAAAAATTATTTTAAAAAATAGTAAAAAATGCCGTCCCAAACGGATCCTAAGATTCAACTAAATTCTAGCCGATAGAGCAGATTTCAATAAAGTTCAATTCATGGCAGGTTCTCATCAGCTAAATAAATCAGTATTAATCAGACTTGATCATGACCACTCATATTCATATAAGTAGAAGAACTAACATTCATCTGTGATTTAAGTACGCCTGATTAATTCCATGCCTTCAAAACTACGCCAAATTTGAATAAAATATGCAAACAAAACAAGGAGCAATCGGTCATGTAGAATTATTCAAAATATTGATGCCTTCATAATTTAGGGGCAATTTTTTCTAACATCATAAGACATTTTTTTTTTTATCTAACATCATAAGACATAAGCACATACATCATCACAAAAAGAAAAAAATATAATTAAAAAATTAAAGAATATATTTTCTTTCTTCAAATGCACAAAAACAAATTAGAAAAAAATAATTGAAAAAATGGACTGATTTTTGTTATGTCAGACAAGACGAGCATAAATTTGGTCCAAATTTAAAATCATTATTTATAGTAGAGATTATTTGTTATAAGTAGAGTAAGGTTTCATTTGGGACGATTTTTTAATTGCTTCTTAAAACAGTATTTTAGTACAAAAATCTGTTTTAAGAAGCAATAAAAAAGTCAACCCAAATGAAAAGCCTAAGGTAGGGGTGAAAGTGAGTCATGCTAACTAATAAGCAACAGTGGTCGGAGTGGATATTGCTGATGGTGCAAGCATGAGAAATCAAGTTAGATAACTTATTTTTCATCTCTTTCACCTCTTATTCAATGAAGAATGAAAATTTTATTTATATTTTATAATTTTCTGGTAGTAACATGCCCAATAAATAGGGAAAAGATCAATGACATATTGGGAGTGTTTCAAATGAACAACCGATATCAACTCCCCTGATCATTAACAATTTATAGGAAGTTTAAGTATCTTAATGATGTCAAAATTTGGCGATCTTGGGCTTCTTGAATTTGTCTCGTTGAGCTGCTCGATTCAACTATAAGCATGTCAAATTAATGTATCATTTGATTATCCGATTAAAGATTGGAAGCTTCCAAATAAGTCTTGGGCCCTCAATTTGGACTCATTTGGGTTCAGATTGGCTCGATTTTGGTGTCATTGGGTTTGCCTCTTTAAGACATTCAGTTTGACTATAAGTTTGTTAAAATCAGAGTTCGAATGATTTTAGATTTAAGTCTAGAAGTTTTCCATTTATATTTGCATCGAGATTTGTGCCCGTTCAAAATAGTTTTTTTGAAAACATATCACTACTATAACCTTGTTGCGATTGCCAACCATTTCATTTTTGACCTTTTCACTAATTACCTGCTCTTCCTTGTCAATAGTGCTTATAATATATAAATGAACAGTTGACTTTATAAAAATATATTAGTTTCAACTTTGGAATTTTACCAAGTTTTTATTCATTAATGGCCTTTCCCTTTCTCATTTATTAGTGCTCCTTTGAATTTTTCATGATCGAACTGAGAATGACTGACTTTTTTTGGTTAAGATATTAAAAATTATATAAGACTTATTCAATTGGCTGCATCAGAGAGGTGCCCAAAGTCTGAAGATTAACAAACAAAATTAATATATTCAGCGTTGAAGGATATTGTGGTGGCCTTCTACTATGAGAGATAAAATGATTTGAATGGTATATTAGATTTAGTATAAATAAATTATATCGTTTAATAATAAATTAATTTGACGATTTTTCATTTTTTTTAAATTTAATTTTTAACTTTATTTTTTTTTTCATGCAAAATTAAATTCATTATATTTTAATTTTGAAATTTGATCATTTTTAAAATCTGATCAATTGAAATAATTTAGAAATGAAACATTAAAAATACCACCACCATCAAAGTTGATAAAAATAAATACTTTTGAAACAAATTTTGGTTTTTTTTTTTTTTTTGTTAAAAATAACACTTGGCATACAATATATCTCTTCAAAATCTCTGCCTTCAATTCCTAGCATGCTCCTTCATGATCTTAGAGTAAATCAACATATCATTTATAAATATAATAATAAATTAATCCAAATATAATATGAATATTTTATTTATCATATTTAAGGGCATCAAAAAAATATATGTTGCCCTAGTAACCGTTATTTTTATAAAACGGATATGTTGGGTGGGAACTTTGACTATCAACTAAGAGATATTGAGTTCGTGCATATGTGATGTGTATGAGAATTTATCTTAATTGACTTAATTAAGCTCAGTAGTTGGTGACAATATAGTAATAAAAAATATTTAATAAAAATATTAACTTGATATTTTATTGAATAGAATGGTGATTGTCTCTCATTTATCAATTATTTCAGCAAAAGGAAGTATTGAAGGGCTTTCATATTAATATTCACTACCAAAAACTTGATGTTTCCGCAACAATTCATAACAGCAGTTTATAAACCGCTGCTAAAGATAATTATAAACAGCGGTTATAGTCGCTGTTAAATTCTAATATTAGAGACAAGAAATACTTGTAGTTGGCCAAATGATCACACATCTAATGAATGAGAGAGAATACAATGGCTATTGGCTACCTTTTACATGAAAGGGCAAAGGCATAAGGCTTTGAATGCTTAGATTGATCAATCGTTGCCTTGATTTTCATGCAATGCCATGGGTAGAGTTGTATGCCCTTATTTTTCATGATCATGAATATATTTTTTTCCTAATTTGTGAATGAGATCTATAGGCGATCAAAATGAATTTACATCATGGTTGTTCCAAATGGCAAGTAGTCGCAACCTAAGGCTCTTGTATAGTGCCAATGTATAAACTTGACAAAACCAAATTCATAAAAAATGATTAAACTAACATGATTGTAATTGTTTGTTTGCTTAATGTCATGATCATAATTACACTTGTAGCTATCATATGCTTGTGTGTGTTGGCTGAACTTTCTTGACGCATATTCCAACCATGAGAGAATTTGACTTGCGAGCCAAATTATGAGCTTGATCTCGAGTCAGCTCGAGCTTGGCTTATGCCACTGAAATGAGCTCGTCGAGCCGCTCGATTCGAAGTTTTGAGCTCTGATTTCGTGTCCCAGCTTCCATCCTGCATCCAAGCTCTAATAATCCAACCCTGTGTCCCGCGTCCCACGTTCGAGCTTCCGGCCAGCTCGTAATTACGCCTTCTCGCCCGCTATTTCATCTTCCCGTGTGTGATTCCGTATTCCCGCCGCTATCTCGTCTTCCCGCATACAGTTCCGTCTTCTCGAGTCTAACTGCGATCCCGCCTTCTGCACACAGAAGCTAGTGTGCGAGTAATCGAGCTGAGCATATGCTGGATCGAACTCATGCTCGAAATTTTGCTCGAGCTCAAGCTAGTGTGCGAGTAATCCAGCTGAGCATATGAATAAATAATTCAAGTAAAGAATATTTGCTAAAAAATATGATAAATATATATTTTAATCAAAAGCACTTAATATATGTTTTCTCTTCATGCCCTTCATGTGGTGCTGTACCTGAATGTAGCCAGGAGAACTGGAGAAGTGTTACATAAATAGATTATTATGCAATCAAGAAGTGGTTCAACATGTGAGCTTCTATTAAAGAATAATGGAGCCTACCCTACCACGATCTCCTCGTGAATCCCATCAACAAATATATATATATATTTTTTGTATAAACCATAAACCCCTAACTATGCGCTATGAATGAATTGAAGGCCATTGAAGGCCACGACACTTGTAGTTGAAGGATCATTTATAAATTGCTAATTATTCTATTAATTAAAAAATAACTATTTTTAATTCAAGAATATATATAACATATATTAATATATAATTATAGAGTATGGATCAGGTCATCAAGGCATATCTCTCATATTTTCCTTTAACCAAATGAGTCGTCAATTTCTTAAGAATCATACTCTATCTTCATTAATATACACAACTCATTTGATCTATTGATTGAGGGTTTTGACTACTAATCAAGAGGTATTGGGTTTGAAGCTTACATATCTGATGTGATGTGTGTATGAATTTGCCTTAATATCTGAAAGTCTCAATAAAAAAACATTCATTAATAAAAATTAAAATAACAACAACTGGTACATCTACATGATTAGTGAAGAAAATGACAGAGAGAAGAAGTTCTTGAAGCAGAACTTTGTATTTCGTATTTTATTATATTGAGTAGATACATGCTCCGGCTCTTATATAGAGCCAGGAACCTTTTGGTTTAACTATAATTACAGAAGAACCTAAGATTATTCTAGACTAATATTTATATAATAAGTGCAGAATGTACATGTATTCTAATATCCCCCGTCAAATTGATGGGTCCTGAATTATCGTCAATTTGAGGCGCAGCTGATGGAATCTCGGTGTGGAAAGAGATTTTGTTAATATATCTGCAACTTGATCCTTGGTGCTAATGGGATGCAATCTGATGTTGTTTTGTTGAATATGATCTCTGAGAAATTTCTGATCAATTTCGATATGCTTTGTTCTCGAGTGAAAGACTGGATTATTGGCCAGAGCTATTGCCGACATGTTGTCACAATAGAGATTTGTGGAGTAATTTTGAGGAATACCGAAATCCTTTAGAAGCCTCCTCAGCCAAATAATATCCGACGTCAATGCTGCAAGTGCTCTATACTCTGATTCTGTCGACGATCTTGATACAGTTCTTTGTCTCTTTACCGCCCAAGATATGAGAGAATCTCCCAAAAACGAGCAGAAACCGGTAGTGGATTTTCGGGTGACCGGATCACCGGCCCAATCAGCATCTGAAAAAGATTTCAAAATAAGGTTAGACTTTGTAATAGGTAGTCCAAAATGTAACGAACCTTTGATATAACGCAGAAGGCGTTTGAGCATATAGAAGTGTTTCGGAGATGGTTCGTGCATATTTTGAGACAAAAGATTAACGCTAAATGCAATGTCAGGACGAGTTAATGTTAGATATTGTAAAGCTCCCGTGATGCTTCTGTATATTCCCGGATCCGTCATGAGTTTGTCGGAGTCGAATTCAGACGGAAATTTTGTGCAGGTTGGATTTGAAAGAGCATTGCATTCGGTTAGTTTCGCTTGCTGTAGTATTTTGTAGGCGTATTTGGCCTGTGAAAGAAAATAAGAATTGTTAGATTTCGAAATTTTTGATGCCTAGGAATTCACTGGCTTCGCCTAGATTTTTCATATCGAATTCAGAGTTGAGTTTTTCCAGAATAGATGAGATTTGATACTTATTGTTACCGGTAATCAAAATGTCGTCGACGTAAATAAGTAAGAAAATAGTTACTTGAGCTTTGATGTAGATGAATAAGGAGGGATCAGCTTGACTGTGTGTAAACCCCGATAGTGAGAAGGAAGGATGTGAACGTGTTGTACCACTGGCGTGGGGCTTGCTTTAGTCCGTATATGGCTTTGTGGAGACGACAGACATGATTGGGCCTGGATTTGTCTTCGAATCCTTTCGGTTGCCGAATGTATATTGTTTCGGATATAGGACCATGCAAGAAGGCGTTTGCCACATCAAGCTGTTGAACTGTCCAATCATGGTGTAGTGCGAGAGCTAACATTATTCGTATAGTAGGCAGTTTGACCACCGGGCTGAATGTCTCTGTATAGTCCGTACCAAATTCCTGATTGTTCCCTTGTGCTACCAGTCTGGCCTTGTATTTTGCAATTGAGCCGTTTGTGTGAAATTTCGTGCGATAGGTCCACCTGCTCCCGAGAATTTGAGCATTCTTTGGAGCTTCAACCAGCGACCATGTACCTTGTTTTTGCAATGCCAAGATTTCAGATGCCATAGCTTGGCGCCAGTGCCAATCTTTGGACGCCTCCGAGAATGTGGTCGGTTCTGGCTGGTTTTCAATGGATTTATTGATATGAAGCAGATTCATGCGATTAGTCTGCTTGAGAGAGCCCGTCTTGCTTCTTGTAGTCATGTGGTGGACTGGTATAGGTATGGGAATAGAGCTTTGATTGCTTGGTGATTTGTCAGTATGCGGAGCCTGAGAATTGGAAGGGAGCGCATTGCCGGTTTGAGATTGCTGCCTGTCAGAAATGTGTTGATGCTGAAGAGTTCCTGTTTGATTGTAAGACAAGCTAATGGATGCAGGGGTTAGTAACAGTGGACATATATCATGAGACTTTAGCTGTGGTTTAGCATCTAGCTTTGAAAAAGGAAACTTGGTTTCATTAAAAATAACATGACGAGATATCGTAATCTTGTTAGAAGACATATTGAGACAGCGGTAACCTTTATAAGCATCTGAATATCCAAGAAACACACACTGCTGAGATTTTGGGTGCAATTTGGTGCGATTATGAGAAGGAAACAGCGGATAGCATTCACAACCAAATATTTTAAGATCATTATAAACAGGTTGTTTATTAAACATTAGTTCTAGAGGCGATTTGTTGTTCGTAGTGTGCGAAGGTAACCTGTTTATAAGATATACCGCTGTAGTTACCGCGTCAGGCCAGTAGACGTGGGGTAAAGAGGCTGTTAGAAGTAGCGTGCGCGTAGTTTCGATGATATGACGGTGCTTTCTTTCTGCCAACCCGTTCTGTTCCGGGGTGTATGGGCATGAGAGTTGGTGAGTTATGCCTTGTTGAATCAGGTAGTTTTTGAATGCTTTGTTCACATATTCCGAGCCCCCGTCAGTACGCAATATTTTGATATGCCGTGAGGTAAATTTCTCAATCTGATTTTTGAAGTTAATAAAAGTAGAAAGAACATCAGATTTATGCAATAGCGGAAAAATCCAGGTATATCTAGAAAAATCGTCTACAAATATAACGTAAAATTGAAATCCTTGACACGAAGCAGTCGGAGCCGGGCCCCAAACGTCGGAATGTATAAGAGTAAGAGGATGAGTTTGGCGGTGTGGTAGACTATCAAATACAAGTTTATGACACTTAGATGCAATACAAGAAGTACATGGATCTTTATATTTTGTCATATGTAAATGGGGGTTACTGTGAGAGATAAAATCAAAAATGCTCTTATGCGGGTGGCCTAAACGGTGATGCCAAGTGTAAGCCGCCGAGTCAGTAGCTGCTAGTGCGTGATGAACTGTGGTCGGAGAGGAGATCGGGATGTTGTACAACCCCGCCATTACATGGTCCTCGAAGTAAAATTTGCTGCGTCACAAGATCCTTCAACATAAAACCGGACGGGTCAAAGATAATGGAAATATTATTATCACGAGTTAGTTGCGAGATTGAAAGTAAATTGAATTTGAGAGACGGAGTGTGAAGGATTTGCGACAAGCGCAGCTTACGAGTGGGGGTCGGAAGAATGCCCGACCCTGTGTGAGCTATGTTTACCGAGTTGCCATCGCCAACCGTTATGTTATCCGAACCAAGATACGGATGGGCTAGCGACATGTTATCCATGGAGTTGGTAAGATGCGAAGATGCTCCCGAGTCCAAGAACCAAGTAGATTCTTGTGTGTCCGAGTTCGCCATCAGCGCTGTATTAGCATTTTTGTTTGCTGGAACGTATTGAGTGTTGAGGCGGTGCCAACACGTTTGAGCCGAGTGACCTTTCTTGTAGCAAATTTGACAAACAAAAAAAACCGCAGCATTTGGATTGGAATTAGCTGCAGGTTGTGCGCCGAATTTTTCAGTGGCGTTGGTCCTGTTTGCCGACGGTGGGTTGTAGGAGTTTCGGCCTCGTGAGCGTCTCCCTCTGCCTCTATTATTGAACAGGGCCATGTTGGGGTCCGGAGTCGTAGAAAATCTTGCGGCATCGGACGCGAGGTTGATTTCCTCACTAAGTAGAAGCGGGTAGAGCTGATCAAGAGAAAGCGGAGCTGTGGACGTTCTTACAGATGACTTGAACGATTGATATATTTGAGGAAGCCCATTGAGGATATAGTGAATGATATCTTCTTGATCAACCGATGATCCAGCTGCCGAAATTTGATCCACAATTGTCTTGATTTCAGACAGGTAGACGGTCATGGAGTTGTTCTTGAGAGATACATTATGCAATGCATTCTTGAGTTGTATGACCTTAGAACGATTCGTCGCCTGAAATCTTGTTTCGAGGGCTGCCCAAATTTGAGCGGTTGAATCCAACGCAATGACATAAGGAAGGATAGAATCTGAGATTGTGGAGCAAATTGAGGCCGACAGATTTTGATCTGTTAACAGCCATTGAGAATACAGAGGATTTGGAGATGTCACGCCGTTTTGATTTTGCACAAATTGAGATGGTGGCACAACTTTGGGATCAAGAAATGATAGAAAACCGTTTGCCCGAAGTGTTTTCAGGATTTGCGATTTCCAGATAATGAAGTTGTCGGGAGTAAGAGAAGATGAGACAAGATTTCGAAGGTTAGAGACAACAAACTTGAGTGTTGCCGGAATCGTAGGATCATCGGACTCATGGCCGGAGCTTCTTTCTTGAAGACCGGACGAAGTAGAATCTGTCATGGCTTAGGATCGTAAGCCTACGCTGATACCATGAAGAAAATGACAGAGAGAAGAAGTTCTTGAAGCAGAACTTTGTATTTCGTATTTTATTATATTGAGTAGATACATGCTCCGGCTCTTATATAGAGCCAGGAACCTTTTGGTTTAACTATAATTACAGAAGAACCTAAGATTATTCTAGACTAATATTTATATAATAAGTGCAGAATGTACATGTATTCTAATAATTAGCATGAATTTCTAGATAAATTTTAAATTTGGAGTTGTTGGAATTAAATTCAGGATCATATGAACTTCAAAGTCAACAAATATATAGTCGATCTTTACGTCTTAATGGGACGAACCCAATGATACTAAAAATTATTCAATATGAGCCTAAAGGAGCACAAATCAAACACATGAAGAATAATTGAAAACTTCAAACATTAATTAGATGGCCAAATGATCTTTGAATTAGACATGCTTATAGTCGAATTTAGCGACTCTTTGTGAAAAATTGAATGAGCTCAATATCACTCAATTCTGACATCATTAAGGCTCTTAGATGATGAATAAATGCTTCGTGATCAAAAGAATCAATATGGGCCATACAATGAAATACTTTGGTTTCCGATTCAAATTATCAAAATACTCATCCCAAGAAGTTTATAAATAGAGCATCATTCTTCACATAAAGAGAGAGGAGGAATATACATAAATATATAGAGCTCTCTTGCATTTCATACCCATCACTGCTGGCGATCACCATCAACTATTGCTGTCGACAATCACCATTGCCTCTAATGATCAACATCAGAAATTGCCACCATATCTTGAATACTGATATTTAACCCTGTTGTTATATATAACTGTTTGCCTGTGTACACCTACTTTTTATATTTTCTATTGGAGAAATCAAGTCGTGTTGTTGGGTGTTAACCATCCATCTGTAGACACTTGATTTTTATAATTTTCCTTAAGAAAAATTAGATTTATGTTTAACATTCCTCTTCTTTAGCATTGAAGAAAAGAGTATTAATTCTTGTATCACTTCTTACATATTGGAGTTTTCAACTGGGTCAGGCTCCATAATTTTTTTCCTTTTTGGGTTTCAGTATAAAATTTTTTTATCTTATTATTTTTATTTGTGCATGTTGAATTTGTGTATAACATTAGGACGTGAAATACATACTCAACTGACTCAAAATTTTTAGCATGTTATATTTTTTTTTGTAGATATATCATTTTTGGCGCCATGTGTGAGAAACTTCATTCTCGACATACTTCTTCAATAACTGATCAAAGTAATACTAATAATAGATTCTATTGTTTTTACACTTACCAATTTTGAAATATATCTGACAATCATAGATGTCGTAGTCATGCAAGGGCGGAGTGTCGATCTCTAACCTTAGAAACTCAAATTCAAAAGATGGAAGAGCATAAGTACGAATTTTACACCTATTATTAGAGGTTGGTCAACAAAGAGCATCATCATAAAATAATAGAGTTCTCTCCCCACAATATCATCAACACAAAATTAGTAGACAATTTCAAGTTGCTCATAAAGAACACCTCATCATCATACTGATGCAAAGCCTCCCCCAAAGTCTAACCAGAAGTTGATGATGTTGCAAGCTCAACCCATCCTCCTCACAGAGCTTACCGAATACAAAATCCTCCTGCCGTTATGTTGGATTTGACTAAACCTCAACTTATAGATATTCCACATAATGTTACACAAGACGAACTACAATATCGTAGCAAAAAAGAATTCACAATAAGGTATAGACATGAGTAATCCTTATTGCAATTCTCAACATTCATCTCCCATGACAAATCAAATTCTTTAGCATCCTATTCTAGTAGGGTTCAAATTACCCACTATTGATCCCCATGATGGGTCATCTTATCCCTAGGAGCATAAGATCATTATATGACCATTATGCATATATAACGAGCCTCTGATACACTTATTTGTCAAGTTTTTCCTTATACTCTCAATTATCAAGCTAGTACTTGGTTTTATTCTCTCAATAAATACAATTCACAATTTCACTCCTCTTACTGACATTTTGTTAAACAATTTATTGTCAACAACACAATTATTAAGGATTCTTTAAATCTCCAGGAATCTGCTAAAATGAAAGAGAATTCTTAAAAGAGTATTTTCAAAGATTTTTTTTTCTGAAGCTCATCAAATTCTAGGAGTGGATTAGGAGTTACTGTGAGGTATTTTTCTTGGAAGACTTCATCATAGATCATTTTACTCTTTGTTAATATGAGAAATTGTCTATTCTTATGCTGATCTTATCACAGAGTATAAGTACAAATTATTGTTAATGAGCCTATCAAAGCTCATCGAATAAGAGAAAGAATGGTCAAGAAGGTAGTGCCCAAATATCCCAATGAATAAAGCATGGAATAGCAACTATTATTTTATGTACATTGGATTAGTTTAGATTATATATCATTAATAAGGAGATGTAATATTATTTATATGTATTAATAAATTTGGTTAATTAATTAAAGTGCTCATTTTTTTAGTTATGACATAAACTTAATATGTGAAATGATAAGATATCAAAAGAAATTAATGAGTTCTAAATGTGCATTCTTTGATTTTATTAATGAAAAAAATAATGGCATTACTAGAAAAGAAATAACTTTTTTTTTAATTTATTTTTCTAAGAATGTTATTTAAAATCAATGTTTTAGAAAATCGGATTGAATGGACTGATTCAATTATTGACGGGTCATATGAGAAGTCCAATCCTTCTTAGAAATCGCCTTCACATCAAATTTAAATAACCGATCAAAATCGACGGTTTGATCACCAAACCATTGAATCGACTCCAATTTCTTTAAACCTATTAGTTCAATTGTTGAGCCATTTATATAATAAAATGATTTAATTTAATAATTTAAGTATAAAATATTATATAAGTATTAAACTATATAAATTAATTTAAATTTTATATATTTTAGTAAGTTAAATTCTTATAATTATAATCATTTTCCAAAGAAGCACCAACCACTATTTTGATATGGTGGTATCACTTCAAGTCTTCATGTAAGGCCTCATTTGGGAAGTTTTTTTTACTACTTTTCAAATCAATTTTTTTAGTATGCAAGTTTTTTGCACTAGAGATTTTTGTACTAAAAAGTTATTTTAGAATAAAGTATGTCAACTATCCTAAATAAAGCCTAAATTTCTTATACGTACAAATCTAAAAAGCTATATGAACAATACTAAATGAAAGTTCTCAAATAACATGAGACTAAGACATCGTTTGGGACGACTTTCTTACTGCATCTTAAAGCAGCTTCCTAGTACAAAAATTTTAATTTTTGTGCTAGAAAGCTGTTTTAAGAAGCAATAAGAAAGTCGTCCCAAACGAATCCTAAATCACCAAGGTGAAGTTCTAAAGCACACAATATATATACACTATATATTTTTAGTTATTTTTTATAGTACAAATAATATTTATTTTTAAATTAATAATATTTATTTATATAGTATAAAAATTATCTTTATCTATTTACTAATAAAAATAAACTAATTTGATTAAAATAATGATAATTTTTTAAAAAATCTAATTAGTTATATCATTTCACCAATTAAGCTAATATATAATAATTAGTAAAATATATAATAATTATTATTATAATAAAAAGAAGCAGGCATTTGATTCCCCAAAAATTTTAAATGATAATAATTAAAAAAAATTTATACATTAAGCCCTTTTATGATTTTTATTATCTACCCCCACCGAACCTTTCAGCTCACTTCATTGACGCCTTCTTCTACTTTATCCACGTCATTAGTACGCGACGGGATCTGTCCTTCTTGCTTCGTCGGCACTGATGAAAACGATGAAGCCTACAGCTTCCTTCCATTTGTTCTTCTCCATTAAGAAGCCCAGCGGCGAGGGCGATGAGCCTCGTTACTCTCTAGGTTTCAAGATCCTCGCTATCCGATGTATTTCGTAGGCAGTGATCATTCCCTCACCCGTGGCTGATCGTCTCTGTTTTCAACGCTCCATTGAATCATCGGAGCTCTGCCTTTCTAAGCAACTCCATTTTTCGATTTACGATTCGTGGATGTACTTAGATTCGAATTTGGTTGGAGTGTGTATGCTTCTGATTCTTATTGGGATCTGATGATTAGATCTTCCACAATTTGGTCGATTTTGCTCTTTTGATCTCTCTTCCTAGAGTTATCAAAGTATCTAAATTGGGAGACTAGCGTTGAAAGATCTGAATTAATTCAGGGGTATTTCTTGTTTGTGCCTTTGATTTAATTTGAAGGAGGACATTGAGGCCCTGGTCTTCATTGATTGATTTCCCAAATCCCAATGGTTGTTGATTGTCGGAGCTTGATCGAATTCTGCAGGGCTTTTGAGCACCAGGCTGCTCAAAATGCCATGGCTTCATCGGAGCAACGGAGCAGCTCCAATCTGTTTCAAAGGAAGAGGGGGAAATCCTTGAACCCTTTATCCCATCCTTTCTGCGAGCACTCTCCCTTTGCTGCCATCGATATTGTCATACTTCTTCTTGTTCTTGGAGCGCTTGGGTTTCTCTCAGTCCCCTACTTCAAGTTAATCTTTCATGAGGCCTGCGAGCTGCTTCCTTTAACCTTCGAACTGGTCGTGGAAATTATTTATGATACACCTGTAGCATATGCTGTAGGTCTAGTCGTTACATCTACTGCAATGATTGCTGCGTGGGAGATTATTGATTTTAAATCCAGAAAATGTGGGAATCCTGCTTGCAGAGGTCTGCGGAAGTCAGTTGAATTTGATATCCAGCTTGAGTCTGAAGAGTGTGTTAAGTGTTCGCCTCATGCACTTAAGGAGACAGCCTGCTCGCTAGAATTAGGGCAGGATCACAAGGAGCTGGAAGCCGAGCTGAAGAAGATGGCGCCTCCTAATGGTCGTACTGTGCTTATCTTTCGCTCACCTTGTGGGTGCCCCGCAGGCAGAATGGAGGTTTGGGGGCCTAAAAAAGTCCGTAGAATCAAGAAGTAATTACTTGTTACTTGCTAACCGGTCTTCAATTGCGCCAAAATCTATACTGAATTACAAGATTATGTATTATCTTTTTCCTTTTTCCTATTTGTTAGCTACCTAAAATAATTGGGGGTCACATCTTGTGTTGGGAATCTTGTAACTTTTACTTTCTATAAATTTTAACTCGGTATATTTCATATTCTGCGACCTTTCATTTAATTGTCTAAAAATGCATTTTGCATGATAATCTCAAACCATATGTTGCCTCAACATATTGAGATATGCTTGATTTGTCATTTTGTCTTTGTTGGTACAAAGTAGTTTATTATACGTAATTGCTTATATTTCCAGGTCTGTTGCTTATATTTACTGGTCATGTGAACTATTGATTGATGCCGTGATGTATCTTATGGTTGTAGGATAGTTCATGTTCCAGATCATGAATTGTGTTCTTACTTTTACAATCTTTAACCATACATATATTTTTGTCTTTGTTTCTTTGTATACTAATCTGTCCCTCATTTCTTGTCTCTATATTAAAATTTTAATCTTTTTTTTTTTTGCAAGAACTTGGAGCCCATTTTAATCAGATGACCTTATCTTGTACCTATTTATCTATCTATATGTCTGTCTATTTGTTTATTTGTCCCAGTTCTATTTCTTTATCTCTATACTTTTAATTTTTTCATTTTGTTGGATCTTTTTTTCATTAGCAATCCATCGCCTGTGGATTATGCTTTGTAGTTGACTTTATTTATATTCGCTGTATTGATTCAATTAGGTGCATTCTACTAACTTTGGATTTGACTTATCTTTAGGTCTCCTATTCCTTCCCTGTCCTATCCATATGGTTAGTTATACATAGTCTTTTAAGTCCTTAGATTGAGAAAACTGGATTGCAGCCTAGTCTTGCCCGTTTTACTTTTGTTCTTTTGTAAACGTCTTGAATTTAGCAGTCTTCATTCAGTGATTTTACCTACTTTTAGGAGAATCAAAGCATTGCATATTTGGATTAAAAGTTCATAAATGCTTATTTGGATATTTTCAATGTGTTTAACTACGGATGTTAAATCTTGGTTTTCTGTGGTTTATATATATATATATCTGTCTGTTTATTCCAGATCAGTTAATGACTATTGTGACTGACCTTTATAAATTTTCCTATTTGCCATTTTCTTGTCAAAGCCATGCCTTCAAAAGATCAGAACCCCAAAGCAGCAATTTTAATAATTGATGTAAGATATTTTGTTTGTTAACATCTTCATATTTTTGCTATTAAGTAGTTAGTTTAACTTAAGATAGCTGCAATGTTGATGATGTGGTTTCATTTGATAATAGTTTGCCATAATTTTCAATATGAAATAAAATTACTACTGTTGATGCGGTAGTAGACGTGCAACTAGGTTGTTTTCTATAATAATTTTAGTTTGTAGTATTTCACATTAGTTTTTGAGAATTTAATTTGTTTTCATTGTAATTTATCTGAATCTAACTTTAAAAATAGTTAATAGGATTTTCCAGAATTATTTAGTTTCAATTATATGTTTTTTTGACTAATAGGGATTCAAGTGATTGCTTTTGAAGTATTATTAATGAAATGAATACTAATACCTCCTCCTTTTGGTAATGCACAAATCTTTAGTCTCTCTTTCACCCTCTTCTCACACGTATCGCTCTCTTCCCATGCATAACACAAAATAAAATCACCTAATTTTTAATTTCCTCTTGCCCAAAAAAGGAGGAAATTATGAAAGAAATAATTAACTAGGTCTCATCAACAAATTGACAGAATATCAAATCTTTCTACATTTTTTATATTAGAGCTAACTTTCTTGAAATAATCATGTCTAATACTCCCCTACTTTTTTACTTCCCCTCACTTGTCTTAAACCTTAAAATGCCAAAAATAAAGGGCAAAAACTCAAATATAAACCCTAACCCTATTAATGAATTGTATTTGTGTCTTAAGCCATATGAATTCTTTCTTTACCATGGTATCATTAAAAGAATGCTTGTATTTGCTCAGCAAGGAAATAAATTAAGAAAGAGAGCTTTAGCATGGCCCATCAACAAATTAACATCAAATCAAATCTTCTTCTACATCATTTTGCTTGAGCTATATCTTGAAGGTAGTTGCATGTAAACCATAGCTACCCATATCTTTCTCTTCCTCTATGAAGATTAGGTTTTGCAGTTACACTTGATTCTTATGATCAATGATAAATAATTAAGCATCTTGCTTTGCTAACCTTGAAGTTGTGTTTGAGAGTATTCTTTAGCTTAAATCACAGATCATATGAAAGTATATTGTTGAAACTATGATATATTTTGTTAATATTATCTATTGAGATGAAAAAATTGATTGAACTTCCTATTCATGCATTCTTGTGAGATTTATCTCTGTTATTAAAGTTATTTCACATGTTAACATTGATATCTACTTCGTCCCAATAAATACTAGTTGATTTTGTGTTTCCATTATTGCCATCAACATATAATTATGGGATCCTGATGTGAAACTAAATGCGATAGACAAGAATTGCTTGTTAGAAAATTAATAACTTGTGAACTTGCGTTGCTAATTTAAAAGAATGCGTTCCAAGATAGATCGTAAGAAATTTCTATGGAGGAACTAAGCAACGTCAATCAATTACCTTAGAAGCGACATGAAACCAACAAAATTAATCCAATGGATAAGTAATAAAGCAAATGGCTCTTAACAAAAATCCAAGGCTTAAGATATAGATCCTTCACCTTGAAGTCCCTCACTTTACTCTTGGATTCACTCAGTTAGCGGAAGAGGATGGCGCATAAACTCAACGATGTCACTATCACACTAGTGATGCCGAGAAGACTAGTCACCGGGGAAGAGGCCGAATTTGGGGAAGATGGTGGACACCTGTTGATGATCCAATCGTTGGCTGGAAGTTGTTCGTCGATGACGTCCACGGGGGTGGGAAGAATACGGTTCAAGTAATCCTCGACAATGTGGTCGAAGCCAAACCCAACGTCAAAGAATGGCGAACGAACGACGTCGATATCTCCTTGAAAGTCATACGCAAATCCGTGATCAAATTCCGGATCCGCCATTCATGTTCGTAATAAATGGAGAAGAGAAGAGGGAGGGGGAGGGGAGGTGGAAGTGGCAGTTTTGGGAAGAGAGGGGTTGGCCATGAGCTAGAGGGAGAGGGAAGGATTTAGAAAATTGAAAATAATTTCAGCTTCAATTGGTTTTTGGAGGGAGATTAATTTGAAATTTCAAATTAATTCAATAATGGCTAGGGGTGTTAATGAAGGAGATAATTAGGGGCTGATTTGGTGGAGCTTTAATGTAATTGGGGAGAGAGAAGAAAAGGGGAGGGGGCCAGCCATATGGGGATGAGAGAGAGGGGTTTGGAGTTAAGCATGTGGGGACCACAAGGGGTTAATTAATTCAATTCAAATCTGAATTTTAGTTTCAGAATTGATTGAAATTAAAATAACTCCCAAAATTGAATTAGGATGAGAGGGGAAGTAGTTTGAATTTCAAATAGGTTGTAACTCCTTTAAATGTCTTTCCTAAACAAACAAAGCCTAATTAGGAAAGCAAATTAAGAAAGGAGAAATT
Organism: Dendrobium officinale; assembly: GCA_019514585.1. Classification (NCBI taxonomy): domain Eukaryota; kingdom Viridiplantae; phylum Streptophyta; class Magnoliopsida; order Asparagales; family Orchidaceae; genus Dendrobium; species Dendrobium officinale. The sequence goes on from CM033694.1 coordinate 42,776,492, forward strand.
GAAATTTGAAAAGGAAGAGGGCCAAGAGGGGGCCGGCGGCAAGGAGGGTGGCCACGGGTGGGACTTGGACCCGACGGCTGGCGGCAGGGAGCTGGGAGAGCCGCCGGTGGATGGACTGGCCAAGGGAGGCCGACAGTGGAGCGGGTGGGGTGGGAAATTTTGGGGAGGAGGGGAATTTTCGGCTAAGTAGGGGAAGAAGGGATTGGGTAGGGAAAAGAAAGTTATCAAACTACAAACCTTGAACACCACTTCCGCAAGAACTCACAAAGAGATCCACAATACTATCTCCTCAAGAACTCACAAAGAGATCTTGGAAAATTTCATGAACTCACTAAGAGATCAACAAGAGAAATAAATTTTCATTCATCAATAATCATCATCATACAATGCATGAGACCTCCTATAAATAGGCCAAAATGAAACTAAAACTAAAAGACATAAATGTCCTCGGGGCTACAATATCAAATGACCATCAATAAGGGTAAAACAATAAATCTGAAATATAAAATAAACTACTACATAAAATGACTCAAAATATAAACTCCTGATCGTGGCCGTCGATCTCCGGTGGTATATGTGTCGAAATCACTGAAGATGTCCTCATCAGATCCACTTTAATAGTATGTTGACCCTTCTTTGTAACAAAAGAAAAAAAAATCGTACCCACCCGTCCGGCCACGAACCCGTCACATTGACGACGTGCTCCGCACAATCTACGCACGACCCGATGTCACCTCACACACGATCCCTCTCGGCGTTAAAGAAGAGACCGAAGCCGCTTCTTCAGCCTCTTTGCTGTGGTTCGACTTCGCTCCTTTCTCGATTTTCCTGAGAGATCGAGAGTTACGACATTTGATCGGAGGCAGCGACGCGGAGCTCGCATCTGTGAAGGTAACATTCTCCCTTTTCGCGTGCTCTGCCCCTTCCAGCGACGTTCCCTTTCTCGTCGGATTGGAAGTTACGACATTTTGATCAGAAGCAAGAGCGAAACTCGCTCACTGTAGAGTCGCCTCTCCGGCTCCTGTGCTACCGATCGACTTCGCTCCATCCACGACCTTCCTTTCTTGTGGGATCGGAAGCAAGACCGGGAGCTCGCCGGCTGTAAAGGTAACTTTCATCCTTTCGCGCGCTTCCTTGCCCCCTCCGGCGACGTTTCTTTCTGTCGGATTGAAGTTGCGACATTTTGAGCCGAGCAACAACGGGAGCTCACGCTGTGAAGTTAACTTTCTCCCCTTTGCACGTTACTCCGACCAAATCCCGTAATGCCGCCAAACCCGATAGAGAGAGGGAGAAATGTTTTATTATTATTATTATTATTATTTTATTTTTTTTTAATTATAATTAATTTAATTAATTATATTTATTATTATTAATTATGTTTAATTTTAATTAAATGATTATAATTATTTTTGAAGGGAGGAAATGTTTGAACAAATTAGAACCAAACTTCCTGGTGTTCCAAAGTCTCTTCTTAGTTCTATACTTAAGAAGAAAATAGTTCTGGTGCCCGCAAACACCGGAAATAACAGATCCATTACACTGATGATCTTAAAAAGAGTTATCTACAAAGCAACAAACTTCAAAATCCAGAAAGTCCCTCCCCGGTGAATGAGAAAAGGGGAGACAATATCAAGATGAGGAGATGCCTCGTAACATCAAGACGCAACGCCACCGGATCTGCAACACTTATACAAGCAGACAGAAGGTGTCTACAATCTATAATGCCCCGCCACCGGATCCGCAACACTCGTACTAGCAGACAGAAGGCGTCTACAAATACTTTCAAAGTATCCCTGCACGTGCACCATAGCTTGTATACACATAGGTACACGAAGGGGTATGTCAAATCAATGAAATTCCCAAACACCCGCATGGGCCTCGGCGAGCGTGTTATTGGTACACACGTGATGTCTAAGGATGCTGCGTGGGTCAAAAAGTGAATTCAAGTTCGAACCTGATTCTTCTATACGGATCAATAGAAGTCGACAGGGTTCGAACTCTCAAACAAATACACGGTTGTGGTGACAAGTGTATTTGTTTTAATACATTCATATTAGGCTTTCAAGACCTACAATCAAAAGAATTCACTAAACAAAAGGCATAGCCTACAAGATATCCGATCCTTGATCAACAGCTTGGTCGAGTCGACAAGGTTCAATTCAAAAATAGAAATGACCCCAAACACCCCGATGATGGCCGTGTTGAATGTATATCTTAACCGGAGGGGTCCACTACAAAATTCAAAGTGCCAACCAAATGTCAAAAAATCCAAAATCTCAAAAATCTCAGATATTTAAAATTGAAATAAATCCATCAATCACTTAAAGCAAAACCCATCCACCCTCCGCAACAGTTTGCCGGGGTGGACAAATCAAAATCTACTTCTGCTCACAAAGAGCCTAATGCCTAGTCGAAAATATCACTAGGATCCATTCTCAAATAGTCTCCTGCCAGTAAGGACGTGGTACGTGTCCTCTAACTGGCGGTTTTGCCACCAAATGGCACCGCAGGATAAACGGTTATGACCAGGGGCCCTCTGAACCGAACGATTTTGCAGCCAAATGGCACCACAGATAGCGGTTATGGCCAGAGCCAATATGCTCCTTAGTGGCATCAAATCATTGAGATATGAATCAATAGGATATGATCAACAGGGCATGAAGCCCTCTGTCAACTAAGGTGGATTCAAATTTGTCCCCTTAGGCAAACATCTAACCCAGGTCTACAAGGTCCCTCGGACGAAGCAACCCATGGCTGCCGACAAGGATCCTTCTGTCAGGTTGGGTCGACTACCTCCTCTGACTAAGTAGACCAGGGACCACGATGGCCCGGGACGACGGAACCATGGGATCTTGATCGGGTCTATCATCCAGTCCCCCACCATCCGCTTTAAGTGAAAGATGGTGGAAATTTCTATTTTTAAATATCAAAATCTTCTCCAATCCCTATGTCCATTGCTGCTACTATATGCCAGATATCACGTATTCTATACGTATATGATCGATGACTAGCCTTAATCGAAAGTTCTCTCTCGTGATCGGGAGGGGTAATTAACTATAGGGGCTTGTGCCTATAAAAAACCAGAACTCAGATAATAAAGTCCTCGCAAAATGAGGGCGAAATCTCTGGATTGTGTCTTATCTACAAACCCATCAGCCTTCCAAAATTTACCCTGGAACTTAATGTGTTAAAACTCCCTCGTTAAAGAAAAACATAAAGCAAACAATCAGCGCGGCGGGGAGGCCGGGGCCGAATTTTCGGAGCCCACATAGTACTGATCAAATAAAAATGTATAATGCTAACAATGCTTGAAACCGAAGCCTACAAGATTTACTTAGTATTTTCAACCGGCATCAGCTAATAATAAAATAAATGTTATGAACTAGATCCCTGGTCGCATCCACCATAGAACCGAAACTTCCATGAAAAGGCCTTTGCATGTTTCTTCAAAGAAGCATCATGTTTATCCCATGGTGGATGTAATACAAGACATGCATGTAGTTTTTCCAACATTAATTATAGATTATTCTAGCCTTTAAGATTATTTTTAGGATTTAATTTTGCTGCTAAATGTATTTAATTTTATGCTTCTTCTATGGATATCTTTCTCGTTCTCGTCTATTGAAAGTTACCTATTCTTGATTGCTCCTCCTTTATATTACGTTCTTTCTTTTCCATGCACCTCATGAGTCTGAAGGCAACGTCTTCTTTCACTCTCTTTTACTGTGAAAGTTGAAAAACCTGATATCTATTCCTCTTGGTGAGCACAAATCATAAGTTTCTCTCTATCACTCTCTCTTCTCTGGAAATTGCTACTTTTGGTCACCCCTTGGGAAAGGAAGAAAACTGGTATTTAAAAAAATAAAAAGAAAACAAATCAATAAAGAAACTATCAACTATGGCCCATCAAAAAATTGGACTAAGATCAAATCTTCTTCTACAGTAGCTACCTTGACAAAGATGGACAAGGTGCTCTCCAATTGTGTTTCCATGATTGTGGTGACATGGAGGATGTTCATATGCAACATAGCGCATTCTTTAACTTGTTTCTCACACAAATCCAATTGGGATGTAATATTTTTGAAAATCAAAGCAATTGAAAAGCATCCAAATGATACCTAAATTAGCTGACATCTGTATAGCCACCATTATTAGCCAAAATAATTAAACGAAAAAAAGAAGCAGATATTATCAATGTTGATGCACTGTAATTTTGAGAACCATACACTGAACAAAAAAATTAACAGTTTATGTACTTCATTGAAGTTTATATAGCAATGTGTTTAGTTGTACCTTGAGTATGATTGTTAATAAATTTATTTTTTACTGAAGGCATTTCATAATCTCAGTATTTTACATTTTTATAGTAAAGACTATGAATTGGAATCCAGCGTGCAGGCCATACCAATTGACATCATGATGGACAATACGGTACTAATAAGAAGCTGCATGCTTAATATAACTTGTAGGTCAACGGCTACATCTGCAGATTAGGTCATCCCAGAAACAATACTATTGAAGAAAAAGGTTATTCCTCAAGAGATACACAGAGTGGGCTTTATATTGTGTTTCTGTTGTTTCTGCTTCTTGTTTTATTGTCCATGCAAGAAGCGTGTGCCTACTGAAATGGGGATTGCAGGGTGAATGTGCAGTGTGCATGTGTGCTTTCTTATTTTAGGTCAAGCATCACAAAATCTCCCTTTTTTGCACTTTCTTGTTAAGGATGACATGAATAAGTGTGCAGTGTGGGACCTATAGCAAATGATGTCATTCTGACAACTACAACACTATGTTGCACCGATACACCTATTTATGAAGGCGTGCTGTATTCGATACACCGATACACGGATATGCCTCCAATACTCCACCGATACGTGTCGGATACGCCAAAGACGTATCCAATTAAAATACTATTTAATTTCAAAAGGACACGCGTATCCGATACGCGTGTCCGTTGAAAAACAAAAAGAAATCCGAAAAAAAGACGTGTCGTATTTACTTCCGTGGTTACGAGCAAGATTCTCTCATTTCCGAGATGGACTTGAGTCTCTTGATGATATGAAAATATTAAAAATTATTAATCTTTCACTTGATGAGCATGAATTAGAAGCTATGATATTTATTGAAGATGATATGGAAGTTCAAAGACAAACCAATGAAGAAGATAATTATATCATTCCTTCTATTGAATAGTTGAAACTTCGTGTGCTAGATAATTTATGTTTATGCTTTTGTTGTTGTACTAGACATTTAATGCTTACTTATATTTTGATATTATAAGCTACAAGGCTACAAATGATGTTGTTGTCTTTTTTTTTTTTTGTAATTTCAAATATTATGTTTTGATTGCTTTCTTAATTTTTATGTATGATTTATAAATTATAATGTCGTGTCCGCGCCGTACCCGTATCCTGTATTTTTAAGAATTGACGTGTCCCGTATCCGTATCGTGTCGTATCCGTGTCGCCGTATCCGTATCAATGCAACATAGCTACAGCACTAGTAAGAAGCTAAAGGCAGCCAGGAACATGTTCCCTTTGATATGCCAACTATTTTGTATACATTCCCTTAATTTAACCGGCTTGATTGGCTTTGAAACACCATTTATGCCCTCATCAGTGGATCTCTGTCTTAATGAACTTGCACAATGAGATATTAAAATCAAATGTCCTAGATTTGAAGGCAAGTGAGATAATGGGATAGAGAGATCTCACAGTTGTTAATATTACGAAATTATGCACTGCTGCTTATCCATAGATACAATGAGTTGACGCGCTTTTCATTAGCTTCAGCTGAAGTCATTTAGATCAAACTTATTGGAATTTTTAGAAGCACTGTATTTGTCGCAGGTATTTAAATCCAATTGTGTTGTTGCAGATGGCAGCTCAAACAAAGTTGAGTTCCTTAAACTTATTTGCTGAATCTCATTTCCTTTATAACCTGCTTGTTCAAGGTAAGAATTATGTTCATCTCTTTGCCTGCGATGCGCCTCAGAAATATTACTTCCCTCTGTTGTGTCTTTTTTATTTTTTTTTTTGCTCATTGATAAGATACTAGAGCTTCTCGAGACTGGCAAAGTGCAATGTGTTGAGTCATTCTCCCTTGATTGAGAAAATAATCTGTGGCTAGTAAGATCAGCACACAATCCAGATTGAATCTGCGCCAGCCGAGCACCTTCTTGCATTTCTTGTGCTCCTAATGATAAATTGCCGTGATAAGCTCCCATTACCATATTTGTATTATGCATTTGTTGGTCCTTTTTAGATCTTTCGGATGTGGTTAAGCAACTTTCCATTGAGCAATAAGTAATCTGGGCCGCATTTCCTTGCAGATTATGTGAACCATCAGTTTCTTCCAAACCTGGGAATGCACTGGTGAAACATTCATTCAAAATCTTTGGTTGAATTCTGGCAGTTTCAAGGCCTGCTGAACCCAAATTCTCCTTCCCAAGTGTCTCTTGAGCCTTTTCCAGCACTGATTGCAAGTACCTACCCTGAGCCTCTATCTGTCTTTGTAAGTGCCTTTGCATCTACTTTGATAGAAAAGATATTTTAGTCTAGAAACTATATTAGAATAATTTAGAATGTAATAAGAAAGAAACAAAATAAATTCCTGGTAGAACCTTTTTCAGTCCAAGAAGGGCCATGATGTATTTTTTATGATACTATTAAAGCTTTCGTATTCACAATGATGATGATATAAAGGCTTGGTGTTGTAATGATTATTTGCTGGCATTTTTTTCATTTATTGATCATGTATTAGAAACATCTGATACCTTAACATGTTGAAATTATTTTTGTCCTGCAGTTCGGAGTGAAAGCTCTCAATTGTTTTTTTTATACCCTATAATGCACAGACACGGACACGAGACACTTAATTTATTTAAAATATAGGACACGGACACGGCTTGGACGCGATATTATAATTTTTATATTTTAAAAATAGTGTATAAAAATTGAATAAGTATAATATTAAAATAAATTTAGAAATAACAAGTTATTTAATTAGAGTTTGTGTTTAAAACGATTAATATTAGGATGTCGAGAGTTGGGCATCGATGTCATCTATCAAGCATCGAGAGAGGAGACGACAATACTGTTGAGAGTCAGACATTGATATTATGCAGTAAGTATCCGACGTCAATGTCAAGAGGGCGTATGTTATCGATGTTGAGAGGGCATTGGTCGTCAATGTTAAGAATACGTTGGAAAAAATATGAGCCGTCAAGTTGTGGGTGTAGAAATTGCTAGCATTCTGCATCAATGTCAAGATAGTGTCCGACTTTGATATTAAGATGGTTTTGAAATGTTGATGTTGTAATGATGTCAGACATCGATATTGAGATGACCTCAGGCATTGTTGTGAAACCAAAGTTGCAACCCACCAAAGAGAAATGAAAATGAGAATATTCAATGAATGGGATATTGAGTTTGGATAGGATATAAGAAATTTAGTTTTAATATTTTAAATAAATAAACATTTTAAATACAAGAAATTATATTTAAAAAATTCATAAAATATTTAAGACACGCGTGTCGGACACGAGTGTCCAATTAATATTTAATATTTTTTAATCGGACACATTTTCGGCATGTCTGACAAGTGTCGGATGTGTGTCGTGTAAGATATGTGTCAGACACTACACGCCTCTTTAGGGAGAAGTGTTGGTGCATTATAGATAAAATCTCTTCTCTTTGAGATAGCCCGTTAGATGCACCAAAGAACATTTTGACGAAGATGATTTCATTGTATGCTATAATATAGGCTTTGATCATTTAAGGTCATATTAAATTCCTGCCTATGAATTTTTGTGTTTACATATGCTTGTCATTTGTATCAAGGAAGTTTGCATCACTTTATGCTTGGCTGTTATTCAATAGTAAATTTTTTGTTGTTGTTGTTGTGGTTTATTAGAAGCAGCTTTTTAAGGGGTTTTTTTTTTTTAATGAATACAGGTTTGTGTTAAGATTTTTTTGTGGTACAAAATTCATGCCTTGCGAATGAATGGAGTCCAACATCTCTCCACAGGAACAATTTTATCAAGAGCTGATTTGGGAATTAATTCTAGTTCAGCCAAGTATTTTAAAAGAGTTTCTAACGTTAAGTGCCTTTGTTTTTCAAGTTTTATTTTGCTAAATCTATGACATACCATCATTACCTCAAATTGATCGTCTATCCTCCGTTGCACCTCCATTTGCTTCTGCAGTGCTTCATTTATCTGCATCGTTCTGAGATTTCAAAAACGTTGTTAAAGGAAAAGCTCTTCTTCATATTCATGTGGGTGATTAAATGTACGCTTCTTTCGGTGCTTACTTTTTGCTAAAGGGGCCAACATTGATGTTATGAACAAAGGATCCACTACCTTCTGATGATGTTCTGTTCAATGCTGATTTCGGAATTTCCACTGGAAAACAATTCTTTACTGAAATCAAACATGAATTACTAGCTTTAGATATGAACATTATTTTATCAAGCTATCATTACCATAATTTTCAGTCCCGCCATTTGTTTGAGCTTGTAGGTTCTTACTGAGTCTGTACTTCTGTAAAATCAAAGCATGAATTTAATGTATTGGATCAATTAGGACAGATCCAATCTAATAGTTACCTGAAGGTGGCTTTTAAGGTGATACAAAGTTAGTCCTGGGATTCCCATAAGCCTCAAAACTGTTTTTGGTGTAGCCGCTGTTAGATGGAAATCTTGTGTTAACTAAATGAGATTTTACTTTGATAGAGAATCTGATTTTCTCTGCCATGTACTCACTTTCAGGTCCACCAAGCTGATTCACTGCCTCTACAAATCGTTCATGGAGCTCGGGAGTCCATTTTAGCCTAGGCTTGACATCAGTTGAGAGAGTCAGTCCCGCGTCTCCTGGACCATTTCCTGTTTGCAGAAACAAATTCCTTTCTAAAGGAAAGGATTTCCTAGAAGAAATGAGTTTGCTATTGTTGTGGTCCAGATGATGGTACATGCCCTGCTCATGAAAATTCTACGGTACAGGTTAGCTAGCTATAGAAGGCGTAGATGTAAAATATAGGATAAAATCATTGATGTCTCCTACCTCACAATGTCGATCTTTCTGTTTCTATTATACTGCAAAAGCTGCTCTTTATGATAGTCCCTCTGCTTCTAGGTTGGCTTACAATTACTCCTGAAAAGCTAGGACCTCAACATATTTAGATCTGAATGCTCTGGAAAGGCTCAAGCTCTTGTCATGGTGGTTAGGTTTTTATCATGTAATCCTTATAAGACGGTTCATGGCATCTAGAATCTTAGCAACAAAATAGCAGTCTCTATCTAATTTTCTCACCATTCAGAAAAGAGATTGTCCTTATTGCTTTAGGTATCTGCGAACCCTATACTGCAACTATTATTGTCAATTCTAATGTGTTGACCTCCATGTAAAGACCAAAAGAGGAGAGCAGAAATCCTGCATATCTCTATCGCCTGGATCCCGTAAATTCTGCCGAAGTCCCGCTCGATTCTCTGCAAAACAGCGCCGTTTGAGTCGCATCCTGAAATCCCGCCCGAAATCCTGCTGAAGCCGCTGGACTCGCGTCTCTTCCCAGATTTCCTGCGACCTCGCCTCGATCGAACGACCACGGGCGTCGTTAAATAGAAGCCGCGGGCTCTCTCACACGGCTGCTTCTTCCATTCGCTCTCCACGCTCGACTCTTCCTCCCGATCTCCCTGTGCCGACGCTGCTTCTTCCTCTCCCACACGCGAACTGCTCTCTCCCACGATACTCCCTCAGCTCCGATCCTTCCTCTGTTTCCACGACCAGAGCCGACTCCACTACCACTCCCGACCTCCGATCTCCTAGCTCTGCCTGTGCCGAACTCCGGTCGGTAGAGAGAGAGAGAGAGAGAGAGAGAGAGAGAGAGGGACCGAGAGATCTTACCTGTAGCCCGACCTCCCTCTTGCCCGATCTCCACAAGCCACCTCCTCCAAGCCGATCCATCTCCTCTCTGTGCTGAGCCGAGCTTCATCTTCCTCTCACCCGACTCCCCCCTGGCCCTCCGACTCCGCTCCATCTACGACTTTCCCTACCTGTTCGGATCGGAAGTAACCATAGGAGCTCGCTGGCTTGAAGGTAACCATCTCCCTCTCGTGCATTTCTCGGCCAAATCCCGTGAAATAAAAAAAGGGGGGATGAGGTTAAAACATTTTAATTAACTTTAATTAATAATAATAGTTATTTAATCATAATTTTTTATTAGTTATTTAATTATGATTAATTAATAATTAATAGTTAATTATTAGTTATAATTATTTAATTAAATATAATTAGTTTCGATTAATTATAGTTAATTATTAAATAATTATAAATATAATTAATCTATTAATTGTAATTAATTAATAATTAGTAATTAATTGATAATTTTAATTACTTAATTATTATTATAATTAATGTTAATTATAAAAGATATATGACATTAAAAAAAAAAAATAAAGAATGCTTTTCTCTCCCCCTCGAGCCAACGCCGTCGACCCCGCAAAGGTATAAATTCTGAACTCTAAAACTCCGAGAACTCGTTTCAACGCATTTGTCGGGACAAAACGACCACCTATACACGCTTTTCTTAGCGTGGTGGGAGGGAGTGCGTCCCGACGCTTGCGACGAAGCGGGTAATCACCTAATTCCTTCTTCGAAGTTCGTATCGCCTTGGAAACCCCGCCTATACACGCTTTTCTTAGCGTGGTGGGAAGGGATCCCGGTGCGATGCGCACGACGAAGCGGGGATACCCATAAGTACCCGCTTGCGGGAAAATAACTGTCTTTCTTGCGAAACATTTTCAAAAAAATGCTTTTCTTGCAATTTTTTTTAAAATACCCATACACGCTTTTCTTAGCGTGGTGGGGAATCAAAAAATACACGGCCGCGGTGTCCTCGAAAGAGGGCACCTACCATACACGCTTTTCTTAGCGTGGTGGGAAAGGCCCAGTTTTCCGTAGTTTTCCCCTAAACGGGGGAGACGTCGGAAGGCTGCCGAAATTTCGGGTGAACTCAATGCTGCATTTGAACTCAAGAGAACAATTTGGGACTTGAACTTGATTGCACTTGGACTACATGCAAGAACGATGAAGGACTTATACTTGGACCTTTGAACGATATCTAAGTGACTTAAATAAACTTGAATTCAATAAAAAATGTGCAAATGATAAAGAACTTGAACTTGCAAGGACAACAAGGGACTTTTTGAACTTGAACTTGTGCATTCGGACTTAAACTCAATGAAACTACAAGAACAAGAACTTGAGTTTGGTATTTGAACTCAAGCAAGGACTTAGATCAATGACTTGAACTTGTGGACCTTTGAATAAGATTGAGCTTGAATTGAATAAAAATTCAAATTGAAATTAAAATGGAGCCTAAACAAAGCGATGAGCAACAAATGACTTAAATCAAATGAATCAAGTTCTTGTATACAATAGCTCAAATTGATCTCATGCTTGAACTTTACAAGCTTTGAACTTAAAGAAATGAGCATGAATTGAACTCAATTTGGACTTGGGGCCTTGAGTTAATCAAATTCAAGATATCATGTGATTTGATATATATCCAAATGAATACCAATAAAAGAGCAACAATGAATTCAATTTGAAGAATGAGCAAGATGTGAATGGAAATATCATTCCAAATGCAATTTAATGGCAAGTCACAATGTTTGATCAATCATACACAAATTATAATATCTCCTATATGCATATGTAAAGAAAGAGAGTGGTTGTGCAAAGAAGAAATGTTTGAAGATTGCTCTTCTACAACCAACACAAGCTGACATTCAAACTCTCAATGACATCAAGAGGTCATATACAAGAAACATAGTATCCCACAAATAATCAAAGGACTACACTTGCTTATAGATGCATACAACAGTCTCCTATGGATATGGAGCTAGCTTACAAATAAATACAGTAGTAAATGCCTACGAATTATAAAAGAAGACTTGTCATACGTATGGCGTATTTATAAATCAAAGTTGATGATAAACGCATTAGGTGCTAATGATCATAAGTTGATGCCAAAGATCCATTCCACATTCCATGTGTCAGAATCAGTAATGTAGTGAAAAAGGCAAGTTATCGATCCAAGATACTGGTCACTGATTTCGAAGTGTGAGGAATTGGTAAGGATATAATCATCCAAGGTAGAAGTGGAGGGTTCTTCAAGCCAATAACAGGAAACAAGGAAGACGACATAATTGATAAAGCACTTATTGATTTCTATACGAGTTTTGGAAAGAGAAAGCCAGATCAAAACAAGATTGAGTTAATCTTAATTCAACTAAGTTATGAACATTTAGTTGGATCAGATTATAGAGGCTTGCAAATTTCTTGATGAACAGTAGTCGTGTATCCAACATATTGTTTGTGTGCAAATATTGAAGTACTACAACAAGTGCAAGCTCCTACGACTCAAGGCAGGAGACTCGTTAGTGCACTATAACCCGCCTATGAAAATTAACGAATAGTGCACGACAATCCACCTGTACGAAGCAGCGAAAAAATTCTGTTCAGAAGCTGCCACACCACCGGATCTGCAACATTCGTACAAGCAGACAGAAGGCGTCTATTCCAAGAGTACCCCTGCACGTGCACTATAAATTGTATACACATAGGTACACTAAAAGGGGTAAAATACAATCATAAACCCGCATGGGCCCCGGCGAGCGTGTTATTGGTACACACGTGACGTCTAGGGATGCTGCGCGGGTTGACAAGTGAATTCAGGTTCGAAACCGATCCTTCTATACGGGTCAATAGAAGTCGACAGGGTTCGAACCATTAAGCAAATATATGGCCATGGCGACTAGAATATTTGTTTTAATACATTCATATTAGGCCTTCAAAGCCTAAAATCAAAAGAATTCACTCTCAAAGGCATAAAGCCTATGAAACCCGATCCTCGAGTAACAACTTGGTCGAGTTGACAGGGTTCAATCATCAAAATGAAAATGACCCCGAACACCCCGATGATGGCCGTGTTGAATGATTATCTCAACCGGAGGGGTTTCACAAATATTTTCAAGCTCCACCCAAATATCTACAAAAATTCAAAAATCCCCAAAATCCAAAGCTCCACAAAGAGCCCAAATTCCATATATTTAAAAATGAAATCAAACCATCACTCGCTTAAAGCAAAGCCCATCCACCCTCCGTAACAGTCTGCCGAGGTGGACAAATTCATATTTACTTCAGCTTACAAAAGAGCTAAATGCCTAGTCGAAATATCACTAGGATCCATTCTCAAACAATCTTTTGCCAGTAAGGACGTGGTACGTGTCCTCTAACCGGCAGTTTCGCCGCCAAATGGCACTGCAGGTAAACGGTTATGACCCGGGGCCCTCTGAACCGAGTGGTTTTGCCGCCAAATGGCACCACAGATAGCGGTTATGGCCAGAGCCAATACGCTCCTTAATGGCGTTAAATCCTTGAGATATGAATCAATAGGATATGATTGATATGGCACAAAGCCCTCTGTTAGCTAAGGTGGATTCAAATTTGTCCCCTTAGACAAACATCCAACCCCGGTCTACAAGGTCCCCTTGGACGAAGCAACCCATGGCTGCCGACAAGGATCCTTCTGTCAGGTTGGGTCGACTACCTCCTCTGACTAAGTAGACCAGGGACCATGATGACCCGGGATGACGGAACCATGGGATCTTGATCGGGTCCATCATCCATTCCCCCACCATCAGCTTTAAGTGCAGGATGGTGAAATTTCTATTTTAAATGCCAAAACCTTCAAATTACCAAACTCTTCAAACCCTTCCAAATTCAAACCCAATTTCTACTAATACCTAAACCCATTGCTGCTACTATATGCCAGATACACGTATTCTCTACGTATCTGATTGACGACTAGCCTTAATCGAAAGTTCTCTCTCGTGATCGGGAGGGGTAATTAACTATAGGGGCTTGCGCCTATAAGAAACCAGAACTCAGATCATAAAGTCCTCACAAAATGAGGGCGAAATCTCTGGGTAGTGTCTTATCTACAAACCCATCTGCCTTCCAAAATTTACCTCGGAACTTAGTTCGTTAAAACTCCCTCGCCGAATAAAAGAAGAGCGAGTGGAGGCCGAGGCCGAATTTTCGGAGCCCACATAATGCAGATACATTCATTTGAATTCTGCACAAAGGTTCTTTATGGAACAACTTTTGCTTGTTATAAGTAGAGGAATTGATCCATTAAAAAAAAAAAACTTTTTCTTTTTACGTCTTGTCCCTATTTGAGAAGAAGGAACCGTATGCTCCCGTAAGAATTTTCAGGACCTAAAAGGTGTCCTCACATGATACTTACTGGTTGCTTGAGCTATGTTGGTGCTGAACTCTGCGTGCACTACACGTGAAAACTTAGTTCTCCCATGGACTTGAAAATATGTTTTGGAAAATTTCTTAGGAAACCCTAATGAGGAACTGGATGATATATGTTATTAAAATTAGAAAAAGGGAAAATCCTATTTTTTAGCTGTTAAAAAAATTATTAAAATTCGAAAAAGTGTAGAGTTTAGATTATGCAATATGACAGAATAGCTTGGAAAAAACTAAAATTATCTTGTTAATTGTAACAAAGTTGAAGTTTGTTTGGTCTGAATGCATACTGGAGCAGAATAATAACAAGAGCTGTAAACAAAAGCGAACATTATTTTGTAAATTGATTGAATACCTGAGGAAGGAATGGAATATGATACAAGCATGCAATTCCCTTGCCTCTTCTGTAAACTAAATCTAGCAGATACTCTTGTTTTCTTTTTCTAACCAGTAAGATCAAGAAGAAGAAATAGCCGAAGTGGATCAACTAGGGTTTGAGTACATTCTAGCTAAATATTATCTTGCTGTACTCATTTCAAATATGTAAAAACTTTAAAATATGATGCTTTAATTTTATTTATAAATTCATTTGTGCGTTCGTTTTATTTCTGTGCTTGCATGTGTTAATAAGTGTGATTTTGCATTCCATCTCTTTCCCCAGTATTCAATGAGTTATGGATGCAAGGCGCAGAATCCTCCGACTGAAACGGAGAAAATTATAGAATGAGTGGTATTATGAAGGAGCACCATGATCCTGATGCAAATTTGCTATGCTCCGAGATCCTTAGCTTGTTCTGTATCACTTTTAATATAGTTTTATTGACTAGATACCGCGAGCCACTTGTTTCTCCTTTCTTCATTTTTCTGTTTTATCATTCAAAGCATAAAACCTACATGAAAAAAAAAAAGTTTTAGTAGGATGAGAAATGATTAAGAAAATACCTTTAAGGGCCCTACCATTTTGAAGTGAGACCAGTGGCCCCCTTGCATGCGTGAATATTTTAACTTCTGGGTGGGATATGTTTCGCTATATGGAATCCATGAAATTGGTTCAGAATATTTGTCTTGGCATCTGAGCATTTATGCAAAGTGGAGATTCTTGATGGCTTCACCTTTAATTAATCCATCCAAGTTTTATGAGATTCTGTCATAGACTAATTATCTCTTTGAATAACTTATTTTGGCATATGTCGACACTTAATCACCAGCATGGAACTTGCCAAAGTTGAGAGTTCCTTGTTTCTGCTCCACAGGCAAGTATGAGAATCATTTCCTTTCATAGAAAAGACATAATATTAGCATAAATGCTTTTTTGATCTTATTCAACTTTGGATCTTTAAAAGAAATGATGCTACTCCTTGGAGTTGGATAACCCAACCGGTAAGCTGTTCTATGGCATTTCCCTTCATTATCTTATAGTTGCTACCAAAATGTGATGCGGAGCTCAAAGTCTATAGTTGTCTTTAGAAACACTAATTATGTATATTGCATCAATTGTTTTGCGTTTTGATTTTTATGCTTTAAATTTGAATCATTGTTTATATATATTCATGAGCATGCCTTTGATGAGCTGAAGTACTTGATGGGTCTCAGTAGTTTGTTCGTTATTGAATTACGTTGGATCTTATTTGTTAAAGGTTCATGATCTCTCTCATTTGGATTATTCATTGGCCAAACAACATTTTCTGGTGGATTTGTGGAACTCTTTATGTTATTATAGACCAGGAAAACGCATTTATTAAGCTAGATCCGTGGAATTGTGGAGCTGGATAGAGGCCCATTGGACTTGCAGGGCCTGGGCTATGAATTTGACTTGAAGAATGAGAATTGCTTGAAAATCGGATTAGTTATTGGTTCCAATCAAAATCAATGATCCGAGTAATGATCTAGCCATCTAGGTTTGATTTGCGTTTAACTATAATTGAACGGGCCTATATCAAATTGAACCAGGTTAAGATGTGTTTAAAATGAATGTGTGATTGCATATATATCCGCTTGTTTTTAGGTGAGCAACAAATTTTTGGATTGAGTTGAAATTGAAAATTGATTTAAGTTAAATACATTATTAGTTTGGATTGAGTTGAAATTGAATTATGTTAAGCATATTTGAATTGAGATCGAATCAATATTTTTTAGAGCAAGACTTAATATGGACCGAGATCTGATCATTCACAACTTTATGTTGAACTTCTAAGGTGTTCCTGTCGTGCTACATATCTATTTCTACTCTTGTGGCTCTATTTTCTGGGATATTTTCTTTTGGGTACTAGTGCTCCTATGATGAGCTATTATATAAGTAGAGTTGTATCTAAGGCATACAAAGTAAGTTAATGTCGAATAAAATTTGATTTATTGTTGTGTAAGTTCTCCTTTCAGAATTTGGTTTCTTGACCAACTATGAGGCTTGCTTTTCAGTGTTTTATTTGAACCAAACTGGTTCACGTCGTCTCCTACCCTATTAAGGCAATACTTTGCCTTTAAGTCTTGAATTTTGACTTAGGGCATCACAAGCTTGAGAGAGAGGGTTGCAGTGAGAGAGAGAGGGTTGCAGTGAGAGAGAGAGGGTAGAGGTTGCAATCCAGCTAATGAGTGGAAATCTAGGATGTAGATTTTGGTGTAGACCTCCGATGCAATGCAATGCATCAAGCACAAGAGAGAGGATTGGCTATGCACGGTTTTGTAGCTTTACCGATTGGTGGCTTCGGCTACCCAACGAATCGATTGATGAGGAGGTTGCTTGAAGAAAAGAGGGAGAAGCAATGATATCTCATCCTTTTTCTTCTTCACCCATTTGATTAAGGTAAACCCCAACACCTTAAATTTGATTTGTGCATTATGGTTTCTTTTAGTGAATATATGTTTATTATTTCTATAATTAAGAACTGTTGCGTGCGAGAATATACGCGGCGGTAGAGTTTGTAAATTCGCGTCCTAGCTTTGCACGAGTATTTTACACACAAACAGAAAAGAGAAAGTGAACACCAAGGTTTTACGTGGAAAACTCCAAAAGGGAAAAAACCACGGGGCCTCGCCCAGTTGTAAAGTTCCACTAGTGATTTAGCAGATTACAGATGGCTGATTCGTCCCACGAGTTGGGATAACCATAATACAATTTGTTTCTCCCAGGAAGTTTACAAAATTCTGCGAATTCCTGACGTTTCTCGAAAATCCGACAGAGTTCCGGCGTCTTCAGGCGGCAGGAAGAGCTCCGGCGGCGGTGGTCGAGGAGGTGAGGAATCTCCTATTCCCCTTTCTCCTTCTCCTTCTCTTCTTCTTCTCTCTCTTCACTTGAGTCCCCTTGGTGTAGAATGAAGGCTCTATTTATAGTTTTTCTGGAGTGGCATAGCCCGTAAATAGGCGTGAGATCAAGGGCGAACAGGGAGTGGTTTGAATGGATGGCCGATATCGAATCCTTTGATCATGCACCGTTCGTTGGACATTTGAAGGCCTTAATGATGTCGGAATTCGGCGATCTTGGGCTCGTTGGATTCGTCTCGTCGAGCCGTTCGATTCGAGTATAAGCTCGTCAAAATCGGAGACCGTTTGGTAACTCAAAATTGCGGTTTGAACCTTCCAACAGCGCTTTGGGCCCTTGATTCGGACTCATTTGGGCTCGGATTGGGTTGATCTTGGTGTCGTTGGGTTCGTATTTCCAAGACGCTCAGTTTGACTGTAAGCTCGCTGAAATCGGAGTTTGGGTGCTCCCAAAATTAATTTTTGAAGTTTCCAACTAGCTTTTGCCTCGAGATTCGTGCCCGATCAAGCTAATTTTTGGAGTATGTATCAAGAATAATTTTTAGAGGCCTTTTATATATATATATATATATATATATATATATATATATATATATATATATATATATATATATATATAGGGATTTTTACATACATAACACATAAAACTGTTGAAAATGCATATCTAATACCTAAACATTAATATTTACTTATCTACCACCTAAATACTCCCTCTCCTTCAATTCTACCACTCCATTTATCCGCACCCGCACGTCGTCATCTATTCGTTCGCGCGAAAACGCGAACAGAACAACCCTTCAGCAAATCAGAATAACTCAAAGGAGCTCCTCGTCGGCAGTGTTGACACAGGCTTCTCATGTGTCATCTTCCGTTCATCATCAGAAAATCTCCACGCATCGTCTTTCGTTAAGCTATTGCTTCGGCACGAATTCCATAACGACGAAGATGCGAGATCGAGTGGCCATCACCTCCTTGAGCTCGACGACGTTGGGGTGGCCGACGAGGCTCATGATGGAGATCTCGCGCTGAATTTGTGTGGACAAGCAGGATTCTCGTCGGATTTGATCCTTGCTGATGACTTTGATAGCGACACTTTCACCGGAGCGAAGATCCCGGCCGTGGTACACCTTAGCAAAAGTGCCTTGACCTAATAGTCGGCCCATCTCGTACTTGCCGAACAAAACTTTTGGCATCAGCAGCAAATAATAGACGAATATCACTAGCCCCTGCCCTCTGATGACCTGCGGTGTTCAACATTTAAAATATGCAATTTTCAAAATTCCGCCTTCTGCTGGAAGAACCAAACACCAGCAGCTTGAAGACTTGCAGTTCGCAGATCAGCCAACCTTCCGTCAACCTATACATTAGCAATTTCAGCAAACAACGGCCATCCATGCCACCTCTTGCTATTTTTTTATTCCTTTAGAAGATTACATCAAGTTCTCTGTTTTCTTGTCTTTCTTGCCGTCTTCTCATTTTTAATAAACATATTGCACTAGCGTTTTTTTAATTTGGATACAAGAACCAATTCTTTTTTATCAAGAATTACATTTTTTAAAATCTTGTCAGGATCAGAAGTGGCGGTGGGAGTCGCTGGCGGTGAGGGATCCTCATCGGTTGCCATCGTGTTAAGCGATGTCTGCGATTTGGTTGACGATTGGGGGGAGAGGAAGAATGGAGTGAAATTAAAATGTAGGAGGGGAAACGGTGGGCGTCGCTGGAGAGTGGGGTAGGGCTTCATAGGTTTCCGGTGGGCGAATGGTCGATGTGCGGGTGCAGATAAACGGAGTGGTAGAATTGAAGGAGAGGAAGAATTTAGGTGGTAGATAAGTAAATACTAATGTTTAGGTGTTAGATATGTATTTTCAACAGTTTTAGGTGTTATGTATGTAAAAATCCCATATATATATATATATATATATATATATATATATGTGTGGATGGATTGATTGAATCTCATGGTTGATGGAAATGTGACTTATGATGATTAAAACCAAGATTCTCGTATTTGACTACATGCATATTTCTGTGATCCTTCCAGATTAAGATTGTTGCGTCCTGGAATATTCGTGATGGTAGAGAAATATAAAATTTAATGGCTTAGCTTTGTACGAAGATATAACACACAAGCAGATAAAAGAGAGAGTAGCGTTCATAAGAAACACTAGAGTTTTTACGTGGAAACCCCTAAAAAGGGGGAAAAACCACGGGGATTGGCCTAGTTTGAATGAATCCACTATAATTTGTAGTCAATTACAAATGAGGCATTTTCTTGGGGGGAAGGCCTTGGGTTAATGTAGCAAATGTACATTATATTACATGGTGGGAATTGGAAGAATTAGTATTGAAATGTTTGTTTAGTCGGCGGGCAACGGAGGTCGGAAAGATCGTAGTTTGGTGATGGTGGTCGGATGGACCGTTGTCTGGCGAGGGAGGTTGGAAGGACTATAGTCGGCGGGATACAGTGGTCAGAAAGACCTTTGTCTGGAGAGGGAGGTCGGAAGGACTGTAGTTGGTGGGAGATAGTGGTCAGAAAGACCGTTGTCTGTTGATTGAGGTCGGAAGGACCATAGTAGGAAATGGAGGTCGGAAGGACCGTAGTCGACAAGAGATAAGGGTCGGAAAGACCGTTTTCTGGCGATAAAGGCCGGAAGGACCATAGTAGGTGACGGAGGTCGGAAGGATCATAGTCAGCAGGAGATAGGTCAAAAAACCGTTATTTGACGATGGAGGTTGGAAGGACCGTAGTAGGTGACGAAGGTTAGAAGGATCATAGTCGGCATGAGATAGGGGTCAAAAATATCATTATTTGGCGATGAAGATTGGAAGGACTGTAGTAGGTGACGGAGGTCGGAAGGACCATAGTCGACAAGAGACAGTGGTCAGAAATATCGTAGTCGTAAGGCGGTGGTCTGGCGGAAGTCCAGGCGTTATTCGGTGGTCTGGCAGAACTTCGATTTCTGTAGGTGGTTCGGCGAAAGTTCGGGCCTCAATTGGTGGTCCAGCGAAGGGTTTGGCTGAACTCCAATGTCATACGGTGGTCCAGTGGAACTCTGACGTCAGGTGGTCCGGCGGAAGTCTGACATCAGGCGGTGGTACTAAAAAAGCCCGACAGAACTCCTGCTTCCGTTGGTTGTCCGACGAAAGTTTGGGCCTCAGTCGGTGGTCCGGCGGTGGTTTGGCTAAACTACGACATCAGACGGTGGTCCTGCGGAACTCCGGCATCAGGTGGTCCTGCGGAACTCCGGCATCAGGCGGTGGTTCTAACGGAAGTCCAGCGTCAGGTGGTCCAGTGGAAATTCGGCATCAGGCGGAGGTCCTGACGAAAGTCCGACGTCAGGCGGTGGTCTGGCGAAAATCCAGCGTCAGGTGGTCCGGTGGATTTTCGGCATCAAGCGGTGGTCCTAATGAAAGTCTAGCGTCAGGCGGTGGCCCTATGGAAATCCTGCTTAAGGTGGTGGTCTTGCATAACTCCGACGTCAGGCGATGGTCCGGCAAAACTCCGACGTCAGGTGCTGGTCCGGCATAACTCTGGCGTCAGGTGGTGGTTTGGCGGAAATCCGTGCGGTGGTCGAGGAGTGACTCGAGGCAAAAGCGATCTCCGATCTCTCTCTTGATCCTTGCTTAGGGGGGTCCCTTTTAATGAAATAGGAGGGTTCTATTTATAGATTTTCTAGTGGCATGGCTTGTAAATAGATGGAAGACCAAGGGTATTTTGAGAGTGGTTTGGATGGACGGCTGATGTTAAATCCCTTGATCATAGACCATTTATTGGGCATTTGAATGTCTTAGTGATATCATAATTTCACGATTTTGGGCTCATTGGATTCGTCTTGTCAAGCCACTCAATTCGACTATAAGCATGTCACGTTTGGAAACCGTTTGGTAATCCAAATTGTGGTTTGAACCTTCCATCAACGCTTTGGGTCCTTGATTTGGACCCATTCGGACTCTGATTGACTTGAATTTGGTGTCATTGGGTTCGTATTTTCGAGATGTTCAGTTTGACTATAAGTTTGTTGAATTCGGAGTTCGGTTGGTCTCAGTTTTAATTTTGGAAGTTTCCAATATGATTTTGCCTCAAGATTCATGCCCGATCAAGATAATTTTTTGATGATGTATCAAAGATGATCATTGATTATAGCATTGACGTATAATTTTACTTTATCTTAACCAGTGGAAAAAGGAAATAGAAATAAACAAAGTGGAAGGATAAATAGCTCAAGAATCTACACGGCAGGCGCTTGAAATAGAATTTGGATTCTTCAAACCTTTGTGGAAATCTCCAACTTAAAGGAATGCAATGGTGAAGTAAGCATCTGAGTATGGAAGGATTCTGTTTATTGATGATTGGTAGCTTTCATTCCTTGATGGACTGGAATATTATCTAATACTTTGTCGCAGTCTCAAACTTCATTGGCTGATAGTTCAAGGCCATTCCTTTACTATGGAAAGTTAATTATGCCAAACTTAATTTTTGATATAATGTACTTGAGCATAGCTTTCCAGCTGATCATTGATTAAACTTGTATTACAAGTTTTTTTCTTTCATCTAGTGGCCAATTTGGTTGTACTTTTGCTCTTGAAGGATCCATCTACTATTCTTACTTAAAAGTTAGTTATGCTAAAAGACCATATTTTTACATAAGATGATATGTAATATATTTCTTCCTCACTGTTGAGAGCATTTTGTTTGTCTAGGAGCAAGTTTTTTATAGAGTTGTTATGTTTCAGAAATGATTTGAAGTTGATAGAGTTTTTGTTGTAGTTCTTTCACAGTGATTGCTCATTTTTTGCACACAATTAAAGAAAAAGATTAGTTTGTGCAAATGAGTGTTTTCTTGGCAGGTCGCTAAGCTTTTTATGGCATGCCTTAGAGAATGGTCAGAAAACTATCCCCTCAAGTGTTGATAGAATCCCTTGGAGGTGGTCAGCAAACTCAAAAGAAGGTATGTTTTGGATTACATTTGCTGGAGCTACTGTGCGTACCATATGATGTACCATCATTTTCATTAAATTTAGGTTCTTTGATTAATACTTGGATTCGTGTACATCTTCTATTACAGAATAATATCTTGAGTATAATATTCCTTTTGTCTTGAAGAGATCTCTAGTAATCCTCACCCTATTTGAATATGGTACCTTGCTTAGCAGTATTGAACCCACTAAATGGAACTATTAAGACCTTTCCATGTGTTTTCTTTACCTTTTAAATGAACATATTTACTTATCTTCACTATCTATTGGATTATTGTTTGTTATTCCTTTTGCCAACCGCTGCACATTTTGTAAATCATAGTTTTTATAGATCTTTTTGTTATGTTTCAACAGTATTGCTTTCTTTTTATCTACCTTTTTTTTTTTTTGTTCTTTTTTAATTCGAAGTAATTTTATCCTCTAATGTTCTTGTTGTTTTGTATTTCCATGTTGAGGATGCTCAACCCAGCATGATTTATTTTTAATAAATTTTATTCGTTGAGTGTCATACAGATATGGTTGGATGAACAGTTTCATGTAGATATGATTTGATAAATTAATAATGTAGGTTGAAGTACTTAACATCATTGTTCATGAATTATTATTGTAGAACTATTTTGATAGGAAGTAGATGTAATTTCAGTCAAAATTAGCAAACAACAATAAGAAATTGGAAAGAACAACACATCAAGACTCTTTTTATTACAAGATATATGAAAGAAAATAGCAATATATAGCTGGATCTTCAATTGGAGAGAAAGATCTGGCTCTCCCAAATCCCTAGCCACTGGCTAAAGCCCTCACCTAAGAAATTCTAATTTCAGCGAAAAAAAAAGCATCCAAAAAACTCAACCCTAGGGTAAAATCTACTTGAAGCATACAATCCCAAAAACTTCGCAAAATAGCCCCCTCCTCCCTCCTCGCCGCCCCCTTATGTATTCGAGTTTTCTTCCCCATGCCATCCAAAAGGCATGGGGCTTAATGCAGGTAGGATTTTCGCTTGTTGTCTTCCACATGGTGTAAATGAGCGTCGGTCTATAAGGGACTGGTCCATCAATACCTCTCTCCCAGAGACCCGTCTTGTTCTCAAGATAGAAAGACGAAAACTACTGCTTTATCCTCTTGTACGGCTCCCATGTGGCTTCATAGTCTGATAGATTCTTTCATTTTATCAACACTTCCTTAATTCATTTCTCTCCTTGTCATATCCTTCTTAGCTCCATTGGTTCCAACACCACCTCCAAATTCTTTGTCAGTGTCACGGATAACTCTTGAATGCATGATTCACGATAGCTCTCCTCAACTATAACACGTGGAACACAATGTATAATTGCAATCAAAGGTAACTTCAATAGATAAGTCATTGCTACAATCCTTTCCAATATCTCATAAGGACCAAATTAAAGTACTTCGAGGTCAACTTCTCATTTCTCTTATTAGCTACCATCATTTGTCTATAGAGACAGAACTTTAAGTATATTATATCCCTATCTCAAATTGGATGTCTTTCATGTGCCCATTCGCCTGCTTCTTCATGATTTCTTTATCCCTTAACAAATGCCTCTTTAATTCAAATAACACCCAATCCCTCTCCTCCAAGTACCATTCAATCGACGAGATTGGTGTGCCACTCTACTCAAAGTACACTAGGTGAGGCGGGTTACTCTCTTACAACACTTTGAAAGTGATCATCTAATTTCATTACTTAACTTTTCAAACAGCAATTATAATTTAATTTATTTATTATTTTTGACGCCGGAGCTTAGCGTTATGTGTCAAGTTGTCTGTATTTTCTTGGTTATTACCAATAGTCTGTTTTTCCCTGTTTTGCTCCTGTAGCGTTTTAGCTGTTGCCTCTATTTCCTTTATCCTCTAGCGTAGGATGGTTTTCTTTGTTTGTATAAATAGAACAGTGATAATAAAGAGGAGAAGGCTTTTTTGCATTATGTATTTTCTCTGTTTAGAGATTCTTCCTGTATCCTGACACTTATCGTTCAGGTGGTGGTGTTGTGTTCTGTATCCTGAATAGTGGCGATTCAGGTGGTGGTCTTCTCTCTCAGTAAACCTCTTACGGTTTCTCTGTACACAACGTCCAGGGTGCCTCGCCAACTTTCGTCGTTTCTACCAACCGAACTCTAACAGAGTCTCGCCATCGCCGCCGGGCTCAGGTGGTATCAGAGCCGGCAAGATGCCGCCTCGAAGGAATCAACAAAGGCATGTTCAAGAAATGGTGATTGAAGATTTGCAAAGAGAAATTCAACTTTTACAACAACGCTTGGGACGTTTTGAAGAGAGGGAGCAAGCTGCAAGAAATGAACAGGAAGATGAAACTAATCCATTCCATCAAGAATCCTCTAGTGATGAAGTCGAGGATGATCGGTCACGAATGCGTGTACGAAGAGGCAACACGAACGACTGGGGCGTCAAGATCGAGTTACCTGACTTCGATGGACGAATGGATCCCGCTGAGTTTGTCACTTGGCTACAAACCGTGGAACGAATTCTTGATTTCAAGGACGTTCCTGCTGATCGAATTGTGAAATTAATCGCTATCAAATTGAAGAAAAACGCATCCTTCTGGTGGGAAAATGTGAAGCGAAAACGAAACCGTGAAGGAAAGAGTAAAATCACTACATGGGACAAGATGAAGAAAGAACTACGACGAAAATATTTGCCCGATCATTACCGTCAGGATCTATTCTTGAAGTTCCATCGCCTACAACAAAACAATCTCACAGTAGAAGAATACATTGCAGAATTTGAACAATTATCCTTACAATGCGATTTATCGGAACCCGAAGAGAACACAATCGCACGATTCTTGGGTGGACTGAAGACATCCATTGCAAACGTGGTACAATTGCAGCCCTACTGGACATTGCAAGATGTTATCAATCTTGCATTGAAAGTAGAAAAGCAACAACGCACCGGCAAAATATTTCAGGACCGGTTCTTGATTCGTCCACCTGATGGGAAGGGTGATAGCAAGAAGCCATTCACGGGAACCATCAGTCAGAACAAAGAAGATGCATCCCTCCCTGGTTCTAGTCGACAAACTACTGGAACCAATTTCACAGGATTGCCAGCTCGCAAGTGCTTCAAATGTCAGGGATTTGGCCATATAGCCTCTGGATGTCCCAATCTCCGCATGGTTACTTTGGTAGAAGACTTGGAGCAAGAGCAAGATGCCTCCCACGAACAAGAAGTTGCCCCTGGCGATCCATCTGAACCTTTTGAAACTACTGTTATTTCTGCTGATGAAGGGAGCTTGCTAGTCCTTCAACGACTACTAAATGTTCATAAGAAACAAGAAGGTCAGAGGCATAATATTTTTAAAACAAGATGTACTGTGAATCAAAAAGTTTGTCAAGTAATTATAGACAGTGGCAGCTGTGAGAATGTGGTTTCAACATTCATGGTGGAAAAGTTACATCTGCCCACGGAAAATCATTCCAATCCGTATCGCTTGTCATGGATACAAAAGAACAGTGATGTCCAAGTTTCAAGACGATGTCTTGTTAATTTTTCCATTGGGAAGTTTGAAGATCGTGTTTGGTGCGATGTGGTACCCATGGATGCTTGCCACATCCTACTTGGCCGCCCTTGGCAATATGATAAAGAGACCACACATGACGGTAGAGCCAATACCTACTCTTTTAAGTATCAAGGAAAACAGATTGTATTGACGCCGTTGGATAATAACCAGGAAGAGACCGCCCTTGACAGTCCGCTGTTAAAACAATTTATGTTTTTACAAGCATTACAGGAAGCTACTATAGGTTATGTCTTACTCCTCATGGAAGAAAACACTACGGCTCCTTATGAAACCTCTCAGGTGCATGAATTATTGCAAGAATATACTGATGTCTTGGCTGAGGAGATTCCGCCTGGCTTGCCACCTGAACGTGCGGTTCAGCATGCAGTAGAATTCATTCCAGGTGCTATTATTCCAAATAAACCATCATATCGAATGAGACCTGATGAGCAAATTGAATTAAAAAAGCAGGTTGAAGAGCTTCTGTCCAAGGGGTTTGTGCGTCCTAGTGCTAGCCCATGTGCTGTACCGGCTTTACTCGTTCCAAAGAAAGATGGCACATATAGAATGTGTATTGACAGTCGGGCGGTGAACAAAATCACGGTTAAATATCGATTTCCTATTCCTCGCATCGATAACATTTTTGATCAGTTACACGGCGCCACCATTTTTTCAAAAATCGATCTTAGAAGCGGATACCACCAAATTCGCTTGAGGCATGGGGATGAATGGAAGACTGCATTCAAAACACCTGAAGGGCTTTATGAGTGGACAGTGATGCCCTTTGGGCTCTCTAATGCACCAAACACTTTTATGAGATTGATGAATCATATTCTCCAACCTTTTTTGAACAAATTCGTGGTAGTATATTTTGACGATATTCTTATTTACAGTTCCAACCTACATGACCACAAACAACATTTGAGACAAATCCTTGATCTGTTAAGGGAGCAGCAGCTCTTTGCTAATGTGCAAAAATGCCAATTTGCCACTAGCCAGATTTCATTTTTGGGGTATAATATTTCTGCTGCAGGGTTGGAAGCAGATCCTTCTAAAGTTGAGGCCATACAGAGTTGGCCGGTGCCACAATCCTTCACTGACATTCGGCGATTCCATGGCCTTGCTTCCTTCTACAGAAGATTTATACATAATTTTAGCACGATTGCTGCCCCCATGACAGAAATTCTGCGATTCGATCGGTTTCGGTGGAGCGAGACTGCACAGGCCAGCTTCGAGTTGTTAAAACTGCAATTGTCAACAACTCCCACACTAGTTCTTCCTGATTTCAATCAAGTTTTTGAGGTCGATTGTGATGCCTCCAACGTAGGCATTGGGGCAGTTCTAAGTCAGGGAGGTCATCCGATTGCATTCTTTAGCGAAAAGTTAAATGACACTCGACGAAAGTATTCTACTTATGATAAAGAATTCTACGCTATAGTTCGAGCTCTCCATCATTGGAATCATTATCTCCTTGCCAACGAGTTTGTTCTCTTCTCCGATCATGAAGCTCTTCGTTTCCTTAGTAATCAAAAGAAATTAAAGGTGAGGCACGCCATGTGGTCTGAATTTTTATCAGCTTTTCACTTTGTCCTCAAACACAAATCTGGGCGGAGCAATCAAATTGCTGATGCACTGAGTCGAAGACACCTGCTGCTACAAACCTTACATACTAAGATTGTTGGTTTTGATCTAGTAAAAGAATTATATAGTACGGACGCTGACTTCAAAATGATATGGAGTAAATGCCAAGCGGGACCTGTTCAGCTATTCCACATGAAAGAAGGATTTCTCTTCTTCAATAAGCGTCTGTGCATTCCTAGATGCTCCACCCGCCTAGCATTGATTCGGGAATGTCATGAAGGAGGACTGGCGGGTCACTTCGGCAGGGATAAGACACTAGCCCACATGATTGAAAATTTCTACTGGCCATTACTCAAACGCGATGTGGGAAGATATGTTCAAAGTTGTTGTATATGCCGGCGAGCAAAAACCACGACCACGAACGCAGGGTTGTATTTACCCTTGCCTGTACCTCAGTCGCCATGGACAGATATCAGCCTTGATTTTGTGGTAGGCTTACCACGAACCCAGAGAAATAAAGATTCCATTATGATTGTGGTTGACAGGTTTTCCAAAATGGCACACTTTGTGGCGTGCAATAAAACCTTAGATGCCACTCACATTGCTGACTTGTATTTCAGAGAGATTGTCCGGCTCCATGGAATTCCTCAAACCATCACCTCTGACAGAGATGCTAAGTTTTTAAGTCACTTTTGGAGGACGCTATGGGGAAAATTGGGAACACGACTGCAATATACATCAGCGGCACATCCCCAAACTGATGGCCAAACAGAAACAGTTAATCGTAGTTTGGGAAATTTGTTGCGATGTTTTGTAGGTAAAAACATACGTCAGTGGGACTTAATACTAGCTCAGATCGAGTTTGCTTTCAACCGATCCACTAATCAATCTATCAGTAAAAGTCCCTTCGAGGTCGCATACGGGTGTAACCCCATCACTCCACTCGACTTAGTCCCGGCTACACAACCAAGGACTTACTCAAAGGATGGTGAACAACGGTGCATTGAGATCAAACGCTTGCACAAGCAAGTTCAAGAGACCATTGAAAAACAGAATTCTAAATATCAATGCCAAGCTAACAAATCACGAAAAAAGGTCGTGTTTAAAGAAGGAGATATGGTCTGGATTCGGCTGAGGAAGGAGAGATTCGCCCCCGGAGCTTTTAGCAAACTTCGACCCAAAGCTGATGGCCCATTCAGAATTGTAAAAAAAATCAATGAAAACGCCTACCAGATAGATCTTCCCGACAACTATAACGTCTCTGCTACCTTTAATGTGGCTGATCTCACGCCTCATTATGAGCTTGAAGCCCTTCCAACACCGGGAGAATGACGCCGGAGCTTAGCGTTATGTGTCAAGTTGTCTGTATTTTCTTGGTTATTACCAATAGTCTGTTTTTCCCTGTTTTGCTCCTGTAGCGTTTTAGCTGTTGCCTCTATTTCCTTTATCCTCTAGCGTAGGATGGTTTTCTTTGTTTGTATAAATAGAACAGTGATAATAAAGAGAAGAAGGCTTTTTTGCATTATGTATTTTCTCTGTTTAGAGATTCTTCCTGTATCCTGACACTTATCGTTCAGGTGGTGGTGTTGTGTTCTGTATCCTGAATAGTGGCGATTCAGATGGTGGTCTTCTCTCTCAGTAAACCTCTCACGGTTTCTCTGCACACGACGTCCAGGGTGCCTCGCCAACTTTCGTCGTTTCTACCAACCGAACTCTAACAGAGTCTCGCCATCGCCGCCGGGCTCAAATTTTTACTATTTTTTTAATGAAAATTTATTTTTTACAACCAAAATAATTAAGTTGTTATTTTTTCCTTTACACAATTTCACAATCAACTTTATAAAAAAAAAGTACAATCATCCCAAATAAATGTTTAGTTCATTTTTTAAAGATTTTTCTACTTTTGAGAGAAACATAAAATATTTTCAGAGGTAAATGATGGGCCAATCACTCGCCGTGCTCGTCCAAAATGCCAAGAAAATCTTCAGCATGAAATATCTAATAAAGCCTTGGGATAAAAAAAAAAATATATGTAAATGCACATTATGACGTACCTATTAATTGCTCAAATGAGGGCTAACCAAAAAAGAATAACCAGATTCATTATCAAAATGAGAAGAGAAGAAAGCCTCAATCAAGCTTTCCTATAAAGCTTTCCTGTTTGGCTAAAACTTAAAGCCAGCAGATCTACACTAACTAAATATTTATAAGAAGTATGAATTAAGCTGAACAAAACATAACAAGCCGAAAACATAATCATTTTCAAAGAACTCTTTGTTCTTTTCACTGGAAAAACCACCCTTTCAGTAGCAAATGAGGCACTCTGCACAATAACATCAGCTTTGGAATAATTTTTTTACTATTTTTTAAAACAATTTTCTAATACAAATTTCTGTAAAAAAATTTCTGTACAAAAATTTTTTGAACTAGAAATTTTTGTACTAAAAAAATGCTTTAGAAATCATTAAAAAAGCTGCCCCAAACGAGCCTGAATGTCGACCCATGACCATCATTTTGCCATATACTTCGCTTCATGCAACAGCATTTTGAGTTGATGGTTAAAAATGAAAGAAAATTGCTTCATTCTGCTCATAAGATACTCTTTCTTCAACGGGTGATTATTATCCTTAAAAAATGGGTGACCGCACAGTGCCCAGTCTATATGCTACAGCTGCAGCCCGCTCAATAAAAACTCTACAATCTCTTGCTACAAAAATGAAATTCATTCCTTACGGAGAGTAATCAACCTGCAGTATCCAGTAAATCAGTGTTTAGAGTCGTAATATAATAATTCTGTGTGGACGTCGAACGCCGTCTAGAGCCCAATGAAAATACGCCACGCCACCCCCTACTTGATACTGCTTGGTATCGGATGATGTGGCTGAACCTGATTCGCCTCTGAACAAGAAGCAGTGTAAGGTGTTCGCACAGAATAATCTCTCAATAAGGGCATTGCATTCACGTTTTTATGCTGTGTTACATAAGCTAGCTTTAGATTAAATGATTTCATTTGGGACGGCTTTCTTGCTGCTTCTTAAAGCAATTTTTTTACACAAAAAAATAAAATTTTAGTACTTAAAAGCTGCTTTACGAAGCATTAAGAGAGCCATCCCAAAAGAAGCCTAAATGGTAATTCTTGTCGGTGAAGAACGTAGGAAATTGAGATGACAAGTGATAAAACAAAAAAAAAGTGTGTGCTTAATTGCACGTACTTCCAACAGAAGTCTGGAATGATCTGCTAATGCATGATTTGAGTTGAGGTGATCCAGTAGATGATGTAGAACCCCAATCCTGACCAATGATTTTCTTGCCACCCTGCACGCAAGAGAACCATATCCTCTTCAAATAATTCGTCTAAAAATAAATGTTGCATTTGTTGTTTATTGGAAGAAAATGTTCTCAGCAGGTAATCATATTGTAGAAAATAATCTTTTGATGCAATCAAGCTAATATTATTTTGTTTAATCGGTAGAAAATATTCATTTGATGCAATAAAAAACATGCAAATAGTCTGTGACAAATGATGATTAAAGCAAAGAAATTCAATGAGAGAATCAATACAATTCAATCATGATTGATGCCACAATAACAAAGTTGGTAGTAATTGCTATGACTAAAATTAATCATATTCACAAGAGAATATTGAATTATATAGAACAAGAGCATAAAAATACAAATAGTTAGGCCTAAAGTTCACATATAAGGAGATGAATTTCCATGAAAATTAATAGTTGCATTTGCACTGCACTTGAGGAATCAACATCCAACCATGCACAAAAGGTACAATAAATAAAATAATTAAAAGTTCAAAAAGATTTCAAAAAGTACAGGCTAGTATAGAAACTCATACAATACTCCTTCGGCAAAACAAAAAAGAGAGGAAATATCATCTCTAGTAGGATCATTCCATGCATAAGAGCAACTAAAGTATAAAAGCCAAAAAGAAATAAAAGATGTAGCAGCTCAGCGGAGAAGGTGAGGTACCCCATGCTCTTATAGTGAGTACCAACAACGTAAGCTAGAAATAACTCCCAAGCTAAGTTACTACTGGTATAGGAGAGTTGGTGATGTAGGAACATCTTAGTTATGGCATACCTTAGGAATAGCTTATCAATTTGTTACATGCCTTCTAGAAGGTTTTATGGTTAGCTTATAAATATAAATATAATAGTAGGATGAGGTATTGATGAATTATATACTCTTTTAAAGCTTTAAGTTTGTATTTGGTTCCCTGGATTAGGAATTCCTTTTAATCGACCCAATTCTTCCGCCGATCCGCTACATTACTTGGGTAACATGTCGATTTAAAAGGTATAGTCTTGTGACATACATAGTAATTTAAGAAAAGAATCACAACTTTGTGATTACACAGAGATTATGCGAAAGGTCCAATATCCCAAAGAAGATCTTCTGCATTACCTTCATTCTACCTTTTATAGCTCTTATCATGAACACTATAGATGTTATCTTGTGATGGACAATGAACAATTGCAACTCTTGATGTAGGGATGTTTCTTATGGTAGTGTTTAGTTGAAATAACATGACTGAATGTTGAACGATCATCCAGACATGTGATGGACAATGAATCATTGCAACTCTCAACGTATAGGCATTTCTTATCATGGTGACTTTTAGTTGAAATAGGCATGTCTGAATGTTGAACAATCAGCTTTTATTAACGGTTAGGCGATTATGATTGTTTAGCCTAAACTAAAAAAAAAAAATTGATATGCTACTAATGAAGTGAGCTTTAGTAGGATTGAATGACCTGTTCAACTGAATTCTAGCATAACCAAGTAATCAATCGAAATACGGATAAACCTAAAACTTTAATTCCACCATTGACGCTCTTGAATTAGAGTCAAATATTAATTGCAAGTTATAATGATTATCCTGGTTTCACATCAGACTAAGAAGATGTATCAATTTGCACAAATATATTTAAGTTCAAATTCATATTCTGTTTTCATTCAAACTATGGCAAACTTTTGGCATTTTTATTTGTTAAGTTTGTTGTATTTGTTTACTATGTTCATATTCATGCCATTCAATGTTTGTTCACAATTTGAAGTGGCGATCTTTTCCAATTCAAATTTTGTCAAGTAATTCAATAGTGCCTCCACATGACAAGGAGCAAGTTAACCAATCATGCAAATAAAGATGTACAGGAGTGGTGCATAAAGCACCAGGTTTAAATGTTTCTCCCATTGCTCCAAGAAAAGTAGAGCTAGTATAAGAGCACCTAAACATAAGAGAATCTCCCATATTATGCCAAGAATAACATATACTAGTGTTGTTAGCCTAAACACTACGACAGAGCTAATGCATGCTCTCGCAAATATATAGTACAAAAATGATAAAAGAAAAAAATAAGTGGCGAGAATAATTTTAAGAGAAAGGGGAAGCTTGTTGTTTGGGGGACTCGTAAAGGCAATCTAACAATTGTTTTGCCATTATGTAAGGGCTTTCTTACCATGTGTTTGTCGAAGGCACCCATACCCTAGAATTTATAAACTTGGATGAATGGGTGTTTCGTTGATAATGTGGGACTAAACCCTATTAAAATGTGTTGGGGGGAGCCGGTGGTGTTGTTGGGTGATACATAGAAGTGGTGGTTTCCACAATAGACCACGATGTGAGTCAGTACAAGGATGTGGTGGCCAAAGATAGACATATCATAACCACATTTAAGAAAGTGGTATACCGTGGGTCACCCTATAGCCCAAGCCCAAATAGGGGTGTAAACGAGTCGAGTCGAGTCGAGTTTTAGTCCTTATCGAGCTCGGCTCGTTAGATAGAAAGCGAGTTCGAACTCGAGCTCGTGTCACTGTTAACGAGCTCGAGCCGGCTCGCCAGTCATGGGCGAGAATTTTTAAATTAGGCGGGATTTTTAAAAAATTTTAAAATTAGACGGGATTTTTAAACTTTAAGCGGGATTTTTAAAACTTAAATAAAATTTTTATAAAAATATGAAATATTTCACTTTTAAATAAAATTTAGGTGATTATTATTATAATTTTTTAATATTTAAATTTAATAAATAAATAACCCAAGCTCATCCATTTTCATTTCTCACGCACGGTTTTTTTTTTCCCGCCCGTCCACTTTCATGAGCAGCTGTCACGTTATTTCCCAAAAAAAAGAAAAAGCACCTGTCACGTGAACTCATATCAACTTTATCAAGATCATGGCAATTCATTAATGAGCCACAGATTAATATATATTATAATATAATTTATATATTATTTTAATAAAATTTACTGTACTAGCTTCCCAATATATATTATAATATATTTTAATATTATTTTGAATAACATAGATAATCATTAACATATATTTTAATATATTATAATACATATTATATATTATTTTACTTAATAAATAATTAACGAGCCGGCTCGCGAGCTCACGAGCCGAACCGGCTCAAGCTCGAACTCAAGCTCGTTAACCATTCGAGCTCGATTATAGGCTCGAGCTCGAGCTCGAAGCTCGATAAGCTCGGCTCGCGAGCTCGTTAACGAGTCGAGTTCGAGCCGGCTCACGATCCGGCTCGGCTCACTTACACCCCTAAGCCCAACACATGCATAAATAGCAAATTTGGGCAGCTTTGTATCAAGGGCTTCTCTACACGAAGGGACTCTTAGTGCATTAGTAACTTGTTGGACCATCCAAGGGTGTCGGCATGAAACCCTTTTTGGAATTATAAACTATGTCAACTAACATGGACCTTAGTATGGAAATGATGAATTGTTTAGAGTTCAACAACAAATTTAAGCTCACTATCTTGTATTGCAACCGAACAAACTCAAAAATTACTAATTATCAATAAATCAACCTAAAATATCTTTGCTTATATATCTTGAACTTAAATAGAAAAAAAAAATCCTCATTGGGAGTGTGAACTTTGAGAGAGAGAGAGAGAGAGCGATATATCATGCCTACATCACAAAGCATTACGAATAAGAAACGCGTAAGTTCAAGATAACACAATCCAATAAATCAAAGCTTCTAGCATTAGCATGATCACAATTGTAATTCTCTCATAAGCAAACATTCATGTGGATAGGTATCTGATAACGATGCAGGCATAAATTTCAAAACATCAACACATGCATAATCGTTCGAACTAAATCAGAGTCCAACCAAAAAAAAGAACTTTGCATAAATGTAGTTACAGGGTTACCTCCTGGATGCAATTGTCTTGGGCATCTTCAAAAAGAGAAGAATAATAAGCCGGGTCATATATGGACCCACCTAGTATATCACTGGAATTAGAGTCCTGTCTTGCTATTGCATTAGATGCAGGATATATATAATCATTTGTCGCATGAAAATCTATTTCTTGATAGCCCAAATTCGCAACTGTTGTAGCCCCCAGTCTATACATCTGAATCCACAGGAACGAGGACAAGAACCTCACTGAAAAACCAATGATTTGCATTGAAAATGCCAGTCTAACAGAAAATATGAAGGATGGCCCATATTTTTCTAAACCAAAGTTCCTGTATAATGCCATTGCAATAAAACTGGGTTATTTCTAGGTGTTCAGTATAATAAAAGCATTTGTTTTTATCTATGTTGTGTTGGTTGTCTTTTATCACACTTTATGTAAGGAGATTTTAGATTACTAGCTCACAGTAGAATGCTGTTTAAAACTAATCAAACCAAGAAGCAAAGCAAAGAGGAAAAACTATTAATGCGGCCTAACTATGATTTCAACATCATTATATGTCATTCATAGTTTGGTTACCTGCATGGCAGTTTCCATCCAAAATTAACTAGGATTATTTCTTTGAAAGCCACATTTCGATTGTAGACTCGTACAAAGATATGGATTATGGAAATGCATGGGGGCTAGGGTTGTGCAAGATTAAAGTAGAAGGGCAAATTAAAAGCAGCATGAGAAATGAAATCCTATATTTCACAAAAAGTTTAAATAAACTTCCTGAATTTATTATAAGTGATTTTTTCCTTTTAACCAAGGAAGAAAAGGTAAATTATATCAAGCAAGTGCAGTCACAAAACACATCCAGGGCTAATTCTGTCAATTTATAGCTGGGAGAACCTAGCAAAACATCAGCAGAGAATGATCCTTCAGCTAAAAGCAGATGCTAACATCGTAGAGAAATACTATCTCACATAAAAATTCTGATTAATTGAAGAAATTATGCCGGACAATCTGTAAGAAGATAATTTAAGCTAACATTGTAATCATCAGTATTATTAAGGGCACTGGGCGGCCTTGCACAATGTGGTAGCCGAATGCTAGATGCGCTACAAGCCAAACTAGGCGCTCACTTGAGTGAAGTAAGGCAATAAATTTTTACCAATTTAAATTATGAGGAATATTATTGTAGAGTATAATTTGATAATCATCACAATAAAATACTAATAGTGAGGAAAAAATTTATTTGCAAATTTTGTCATTCCAAATGCCAAAATGCCAAAACTTTGCAGCTAAGTTACCAAAGAGAACATCACAACAAGGTCCAAAAGTTACATTTTACTTTTAAACAAGAAAATAAAAACATAAGCAGGTAACTTTCATATGGCATATACTACTATTTATTCCATATTCTACATCATCCATATTCTCTTCTACGTCATTAGATTTATAATCCTCCATCTGATAATATAGTTTTGTATGATTTAAAAAATAATTCTAAAAATTTGCATGATAGAGTTCGCCCATGTGCACCTAGCACCTTACATGAAAGTGCTCGCCTTGGCAATGTGATACATCGAGGAGGGTTATGAATGCTTTCTAAAACATATTTAATAGTTTAGAAAGGTTTCCTAAATTATTTTTAATTATTAACAAAGTTTTTTTAATTATATTTAATTTGTTTATGAAGGTTTCCTAAATTATATTTAATTTGTTTTAGAAGGTAACCTAAATCATGTTTAATTTATTTAGGAATGTTTCCTAAATCATGATTAATTTGTTTAGGAAAGTTTCCTAAATCATGTTTAATTGTTTAGGAAGGTTTCCTAAATTATATTTAAATTATTTAGGAATATTCTATTTATGTTATTGTGTTCTAGGGCTATTTAAGGGGGAATTATCTAGGGTTTTAGGATCACGCTATGACTGAGTTTTGATTTTGTTGTAGTTATTTTCTTTGAGGGCTTCCTAAAGGCATCAAAGTTAATTGAGAGAGATGATCTACCTCTTGAACTGTAGATCACATGTATCTTGTTTTCTCTTATTGAAGTATTAATACAAAAGCAGCCACCATTTTGATTTTACTGTACTTTTTCTATTTGTTGTTTGTTGTTTTTGCTTCCAATGTGTTTAAAATTGGTATTAGAGCAATTTCCTGGGAACGATGTTCGAGAACAAAGTTGAGTCACTGGAAGAAAGGATGAAGGAGGAAGTAGGGCACCTGCGAACGGATATGGGATCATTGAATGAGCGTCTTTTAGCGATTAAAGGAAGGTTTGGATATCTCGAGAAGTTGATGAAACATATGTTAAAGAATCAGGCTAAGGCAGCTCTACCGAAACCACGGGGGAATGTTGATTCCACCCTCTTATAGACAATTAGGACGAGACATTTGTTTTAGATTAGCGTATAGTATTTTATGAGTATTCTATGTAGTTGATATTTTTATTTTTCTATGTATAGCCTTTTTGTAGCCCTCAAATCCTATAAATAAGGGGTGATGAGGAACAATTTAAAAATTTTAAATCCACAGACTTTTGGCACCTTTCTGGATCTTATGCTCTACTTCTATTTTCTAGAAGATATTCTGTTAATCTACTCTTCATCTTTTTATTCTCTCTATTCTCTATATTCTCACTGCTCTATCTCCTTTCTTTCTAATAGGTTATCAGCTCACAAGACAGATGTGCTAGTAAAGTCAGACATCATCCACCAGAAAAATTCAAATTCAACAACATAAGAATCCCTTCCATGGTGAATCGTCCAAGCACAAAACAAAATTGATTTTTGAATACTAATATAGTTTTTTAAGTCTATGTTCCATGATCCACTTACAAAATTGTATGACTCATAAATTTAATATTTTTATAATTATTATAATTCTAAAAATATTGATTATGAATTACTTCTTCGCTGATTATTTGGCATCCTCTTAGTCTTTAAATTTTTATTCACAATATATATTAACAAAACCATCACCATATTACTTGTAACTCTACACGCCTCAATAATATTTCATTCAAAGCTAAAATTTTTCCTTTCTGAATCTTTCTCAAAGCCAGCTCTTTTTTTTAGTCATTCTATAACATATCTAATCATTTTATCCAGTATACTCTTCACAAATGATTTTATCCTCAAAACACACACTTAATAATATCTCAAAACAACATTTCTAATTATTCATCTTCCCATGGTGTCTTCATCTTTAGCTCAAATCTTATTATCTTCACTTTAAATGAATGCATATTTATTGAAGCATTTAGATCTCTAATACATAGCTTTAGTTGTTTTATACATCTCATTTTGATGTATTTATATATTGTATATTATATTCATCATTAAAAATTATAGCATTTATTTGCTCAATAAAACACATTCAATAATTCCATAAAATATAACTTCTAATTTTCCATCTTCCCATAGTGCCATCATCTTTTGCTCAGATCCTATTATCTTCACTTCAAATACATATGTCTTGATTAAAGTATTTAGTTGTTTTCATATCTCATTTTCATTTTTTCTAGTACTTAGTCTACCTCTACCATAATCATCATGAAAAATTATAGGACTTGTTTGATGAATATCTTATTTCCAAGACTTTAGCTTAACTATGATTATTATAAGCCATAATAGTATGCCTCTTTTTCCACTCTTTAAAAGCGCATCTATGTTCCTTGATAATTTTAAGTACCTCTGAATACCACCATTAAGTTCCTAAATAATGTACAAGCTATTTATAAACTATTCTAAAACTTCTAAGGCAATCATCTTATCTCACTTCAAGTTTTTCACAGCTGGAAAATTTCAATTTTACTCAACAACTAATTTTGAAATACTATTCTATATTGCATGGTTAATATTTTTTTCTAGAATCAAATGAAAATATTTGTGAAAATGTTTTTCTTTCCTTTAAAGCAAACGTAAGTTTATTTATGATTTCATAAATCTAATTAAAATAATTGATTATTTTTTCTCATTTTTTAAAGTGCTTGCTATTGAAAGATTATATGTTATTATAAAATTAAGTAGAACTTCTCATTTTCATTTCTCTATAGCGGTTTACAACTAATTTTTCACGACAATGCACAATGTCATCTGTCCAATGCTGTCACACCATCAATATTTTAAAATTATCTCAACATTAAAATCTAATACTATCTTGACATTGACACACGATGCCAACAATTTATATACCCACAAGCATGCCCCTGCGTCGTCTCGACATCTCATATTTATTCAAAATAATCTCAACATTAATGACCGACATTGACTCGGCATGGAGGGCCAATGTTGTCTTGACACTGATGTTCGATGCTCATTACACAACATTAATACTCGACTCTTGATAGCATTATCATCTCCCCTCTCAATACTTAACACGTCATCTATGCCTGGCTCTCGACATCCTAATATTAATCATTTTAAGCACAAATCCTAATTAAATGACTTGTTATTTCTTAATTATTTTTAATATTCTTCTTATTCAATTTCTATACACTATTTTTAAGATAAACAAATGATAATACCGTATTCAACCCATGTTTGTATCCTATATTTTCAATAATTGATGTGTCATGTGCCTGTACCATGTTTATATCGTCGTGTCATTGTCTATGCATTATAGATCCTTAACATGTAAATTGTAATACTTCATCCATCTCTTTCATGAATTTTTAAAAGTTCAACTACATCCTAGAACCATTGGTTTGCTGCATTGGGATTAAATTGAGGGACATCACTCGAATACATCCTAGTCACTACTTGCTTACATTTCTTCACAATTGGGTCAAATTATGGCACACAAATAAAATATATAATTGCATATAAAATTCTCTAGAACTTCAAGTTTTAGGCCTACAAACTACGTAATGCATGCTTCATGAATAATTTTTTAACTATTTTTTCATGTGAGTTTCAACTAGCCATTATCCCAAAGAATGAGGTATTAAATATAATGGGCAAGCCGTGCGGATCCCTAAACAAAGACAGTTTCACTAAATAGAGAATAGCATAACAGTGTTTTCAATTTATGTCAAGTCACTACTGGCATAAATATCTTTGTAAGAATGCGCTCATTTGAATAATTTTATTGCAAATACAATCAATAGCAATCAAAATCTCATGCATTGTGCTTTATTCGTCGCTAATCCAGTAAAAATAAACAACAATAAGCATACCATATCGTGTGCGAGAAAAGTATAAACCACGCAACATCAAGCAAGATCGCGCAGAAAAGAAGCACTGCATAGGTGCGTCCAAGGTTCTGGCTACTGCTTTCAATAGCAACAAGTGCAAAGAGAGCGATCACCAAATTAATCAGCAGCACGCCATTGAACAACGCTCCCAGAGACCCCAACAATGAGCAACCAATCTGCACACCTACCATTTGTCAGAACAATGAAAATTAAATCGGTTAAAAAACTAGACCAATAACATCCAAAACACCGTCATTCAGTAAGATCAAGGACTCAAAACTACACAGGAAAATAAGTTTTCGCAGAACGGAACAATCCAAGCCAAAATCCAAATAGATAATTAGCGTCAAATTGGAATCCAAATTTACGCCCAATTCAAACCCCCGACGACAACACCGGATCAAAAACCAACGAAATGACACCCAGAACTGCCAGAAAAATACAAATCAAAGGGGCACGGCGAGATAAACCCTAGGGTTTCAAAGATGGAGGAGGCGAATCCGCTCACTTGGATGTAGATAAGGAAAACGGAAATTGATTGAATCCTGTCGTAATCCCGCAACCACGCTCGTATTTGCAGCCCCAGCGGCAGGGACAAACAGGGCATTATTGAAGAAACCCCGCAATTGCGTGAGAAAACTGAGCAGCAACGAAGGAACAAGCCAGTTGATGCCAAGGAGGACGAAGAGATAAAGGAATCTCTCAGCTATACACTTTAAGAAGATTATAACCGATAAACAGAAGAAGAATTGATCGCGGCGGACGGGGCTTCGGGAGAGGGAGAGCACCTGCATTTTCCGCTACTTTTTCTCTATATAACAAATCTTCATCAGCCTTTTTTTTTTTTTTCAAATTTGCAATCTTTTCTCGGAAATTACATAAAATTGTATTAGGATATTTTTATAAAATTGTAAGATTTGAGATTAATATAATAAAGTGTAAAAAAAAAATTTCAAAATATTATGAACTTTCAATTCATAATAATATGGGCCCCACCAATGGTAGAGCCTGGAGCCTACCTAATATATCCCTATTCCTGTAAAATGCAACTTAAAAATGAAATATTTAGGAAAAGAATGGTATGCTTCGATGCATGTATTTTTCTTGAGATTAGTGCCATACTTGATATCATCTGTAGCCTAAATGGCAATACGTAGTATTTAACTTGTATATGATTTATTAAATTTTGTAAATCTGGATTTAGTAAATCATGTTAAAATTAAATCTTGAAAATTGTTTGATAATTTAAGGGTTAAATCCTCTTAAATTCAATGGAGTTGTTCAACAATATAATCTGATTTAAAACGATTATTCTTAACTTAACGCTGGAAGTCAAGTTTCGTTATCCGCTCTCCCCCTCTCCCATGCCCTGAAATCTTAAATCTGCTGAATTACAGAGGAATTATTCTGTCGTAACTTCCAACGACACCATAAACCCTGTTTGATAGGATTTAGAATAAATCATGCTCAAATCAGACATAAATCTCGTTGTCAAACAGCCCCTAAGGATCACTAAACTTACTTTGTTGCAAGAAAATTCATCACCTAATTTAGGCTTCATTTGAGATAAATTTCTTAATGTTTTTTAAAACAGTTTTATAGTATAAAATTTTTTAATTCAAATAAATCTTATAATAAAAATTTGTTTTAAAAAACAGAATGAAAGTTCTCTCAAACAAAACCTTAGCGTTATAAAAAATTTTTTTTTTTTGATATAACTATATCGATAGAACAATGTGATTGAGGACGATATTGATAGAATGTTATTGATAATAAAATATTTAAATATTTACCCCTTTAATAGAAGTGTGTTGTTATAATGATTTTACTTTGCCCTCCTCCTTTAGTGATGAGCATGAGACCTTTTAATATCTTTAATGAGGACTACTTGAAACATGCAAATTAAAATTAACTGTGCCATAATGGTTAGGAAATAATAGGAATGATAAAGTAGGTGTTGAGAAAGGCAATTCATAACTATGATATAACTATGATTTTCTTTTTATTACAGCAAATAAAACAAAATTAAGATATTCCAACATAAATAAATTATTTTAATAGTGTGATCATATGCTCATCAAGTCACAACAAATATACACATTTCAGATATATATATATATATATTCAAAAACTTTATAAAGAATAAAAAATGGAGTAGCATAAGAATTTCATGAAGAAAATAGATAGATTTAAGACTTTGCTTACGTTGAATAAGAGTTTAGCAAATTTTCTTTTATAGTAGGAGTAGGACACTGAGTACATTATAAAGTTGTGAAGATTATCTTTTTGTTTTAGAATGATGTCTTAATGAGCCATTATATTTATATTTATATTATTATTATTATATTATTATTGTTTATGGTTCATCTTATTGATGGCTAGAAAGGATAGATCTTTTACACAAAAGTATATTTCTACATTAATTGTAATTAGATATGATATAGCTCTTTTAACATGCATTAAAATTTAGAATCATCTCTCAAATCACTTAACATATAGGAGTAGTAGAGTCAATTGAAATTTTTTGTTCTTTTTCTGGTCTATTTGGAACAACTACAATTTTTTTATAAATGTGATTATAAAATTATTATACAGAAAATAATTCTTTTGAAAGCTAATGTCGAAAGCAACTTCTAAGCACAAAAATTTTCTGAAAGCAGCTAAAATATAGTGGACAAACCGATATTATGATTGTAATTAAAAAAAAAAAAAAAACAGCAAGAAACTTGTTTGAAACGAAGCCTCAATAAGAATAATATATATAGAGAAGTGAACTTGCTCTTAAATTTCTTTGTTATGTCAATCTAACAATCATATAATGGATTATTAGTGCATCAAATATTATATTATTTAAATGATCAATTTTTTTTATGAAAACACATTGTTATAAACTTGTACTATTATATATTCATTTGTTTTCAGATTGTTATAAACGTGCATTATGACTATGTTAGAATAATAAACAAACAAGTTGGGGGGATGACAGGAATAAAGCCCAAAAGGCCCAAATGTTCATCGGCTTACCTGAAATATACTTCGTATCATGAATATGGTGAAGCTCGAAATTATTTTCAGTAATGCTAAATCTTCAATTTTGGGTGAAATAAATAACCCAGGCTTCATTTCGGATGATTTTTTTTGTTGCTTTTTAAAATAATTTTTTAATTTTTAATTTTTAATTTTATATTAAAAAATTATTTTAAGAAACAACAAAAAATTCGTCCCAAATGAAGCTTGAGTCAGCTCAAGCTCAACCACATAAATAGGTTGTGGGCTGAGTTTGATGTATTAGTTAGGCTTCGTTTGGAACAGCTTTCTTATTGTTTTTTAAAGCAAATTCTTAGTTCAAAATTTTCTAATTCCAAAAATTTTTTTACTAAGAAGTTGTTTCAAAGAGCAGTAAGAAAACTTTCACAAACAAAATCTTAGAAAAGCATGAGCTTGTCCTTTGAATATATTAATATAAAATACACTCGAAATATATTAGTATTGAGGAGTCGAAGTATAAAATTATGAAAATATTTAAAAATTATATCTTAGTTCCTTATATCAAATAAATATTTCTTACTTTGCTTGCTTATTTCTCATTCTTATTACCATTTTATTATATTAATTATTTGAGTTATAATCATTTTCACTCTTTTATAATGAATGAGTTGGCGACTTGAGTCGACTCAAACTCGCACAATTAAACTTGAATTTGAACTGAAACTAGATTATTTAAGCAAGCCCAAAATCAAATCAAGAGTGGCTTGAGTTCCACTCAACTCATGTACAGTTCTAAAAATGATTATTGAAATTTTTTTTGTTTTGAAATTCTAGTGGTAGGTCTCTCATATTCTTAATATATTCTAGATAGATTTTTTCATGTTTTGTTTAGGACAACTTAGATTTTATTTGGGACAGCTTTTGACCACTATTTTTTCTCCATTTTTATGAAATTTTGTACAAAAAAGTTGTTTTAAAAAATATTAAGAAAAATGTCTCTAATGGGAACTTGGATTTAGGTTTCGATTGAGACAATTTTTTTACTGCTTCTTAAAGCAGCTTTTTAGTATAAAAAATTTATTTTTTAAGCTAAAAATCTCTTTTAAGAAGCAATAAAAAAGCTGTCCCAAATGAAACCTTAGTTTGGAACTGCTTTTTTACTGCTTCTTAAAACAATTTTTAAATACAAAAATCAAAATTTTGGTACGAGAAAACTACTTTATGAAGCAGTAAGAAAATTGCCCCGAACAAAAACTTAGGCTTTGTTTGGGACGGCTTTTTTATTGCTTTCTAAAATGGAGTTTTAAAACAAAAATAAAAA
The DNA here is from genome assembly GCA_019514585.1 of Dendrobium officinale. NCBI lineage: Eukaryota > Viridiplantae > Streptophyta > Magnoliopsida > Asparagales > Orchidaceae > Dendrobium > Dendrobium officinale. The sequence goes on from CM033694.1 coordinate 42,820,830, forward strand.
AATTTGTACTAAAACTCCGTTTTAGAAAGCAATAAAAAAGCCGTCCCAAACGAACCCTTAGGCTGTGTTTGGGACAACTTTCTTATTGCTTCTTAAAGCAGCTTTCAAGTATAAAAATTAAAAATTTTAACTAAAAAATTATTTTAAGAAGTAATAAAAAAATCATCCCAAACAAAGACTCAGTAAAAGAGTGTTTTTTTTTTCATCGTTAAATCTCTTAAAAAGCTATTTTCTAACCTTATTTTATATTTGCTTTCTTAAAACAGTTTTATAAATAAACTCTGAGAAAGTAGAAAACATTTATTCAATTTTTTTCATTTCAACAGAAATATTTTCCCTTAATAACGATGCACTGAAAAATATAAATAAAAATTATTCCAAACTTTAAAAAATGCCGTCCATTTTTATTAAATTTTTATTGATCCATTTAATAAAAAATTTACATCACATAAATTTTTTTTTAAACAACATAACATTTTGATCATTTTTTTTTTTTTTTTGCTTTTCCATACAAAACAGCAAAAAAGTCACCTAATCTCTTTAAATAACAAAATGACAAAAAATATCCAATTGGAATTACTATTAAAATTTTCCCAAAAAAATAAAAATAAAAATTGTTCTTTGTCACATTCTGCTTCCTTTCCTAATTACCTAATTACTTTAGCAACGGTAGGATGTTCTGACATCAGAATGCACGAATCTCTTCACAAATTAGATAGACGAGAATTCAAAAGACCATGATGAAGTTGCTACTAAAGTCTTAACTAAAAATAAATTATATAATCAGCAAGAAATAATAAAACTATGATTTTATAACATTAAAAAACTTCAGTATTTTATTCATGGATTTTACAAGTAAAGGATCCCATTATTTCCTAAACTAAAGAACTGTTTGGAACTGTGAAACTGATTAAATTATTTTGTTCGACGAACGGGAAAGTCGTCCAATTTTTTCTTTGTAAACAGTAAAAATACAGCATGAACAGTAAAAATGCAGCTCACTGCACTTTTACTATTCATAGAGACAAAACTGGATGAATCTTCCCGTCCGGTGACCACTCAGAATAATCTTTCCTGAATCTGATGCAATATTTTATATAAGTGATTGTAAAGTTATTATTAAAAATATTTTTTAAAAGCTATTATGAATATTATAAATAAGTTATTTAAAAAAAAATAAGTTGTTTCTTTAAAGTTACAAAAACTTAACAATTCTTATAATAAAAAGCAATTTTTCATCATAAAAATTTATTGATCATAAAAAAAAAGTAACTATTGGAAAGGTTACAGTATTTTATAAAATTGGTTATCAAGTTATTGTGGATAAAAAAACTTTGTCATTATTATTGCATAAAACAGTTTTTCACCTACAAATTTCTAAAAAATGATATTAAAGCAGCAAAAAATAGTGGTTATTATCTAAAAAGCAAAGCAACCATAAAGCTATCCCAAACATACTGTAAATGAAACTATGACTTTGTTTGTGACGGCTTTTTTATTACTTTTTAAATCAGAATTTTAGTAAAAAATTAAAATAGGAAAAATGGGGTCCCAAACAAGCTCTAAAATTATAGTTTGACAAAAAGCGAACTATTTATGTTTTACAATTTTAAATAAAAAAACAAATCAAATAGTCCACACACAAACAAAAAAAATCATATTATTTCATTGTAATCAAAATAAAGAAATCAACTTTAATTATGTACCATTTTATTTAATTTAATTGTGTATCATTTAAATTAAATAATAAAATAAAAAAGCTGTATAGGGCTTCAAAGAGGTTTGGAATTGAGAAGAACTGAAATAAAATTATTTTCATTAAAAATTATCCAAATGCCTTTTGAGGATTAATTAATGGGAAAGAGATTTGAAGATTAAGGCTATCAGAACCCCCACTCCATTTGTCGAAAAGAATTTTTGAGATATTCAAAAAGAATATAGTACAAAGAATCTATGATAAAATTTAATTATTGATGCAATTAAATTATATATATCTTAAGATAATGTTTTATTGACATTGTATTAGGAGTTTGAAGAGGAGAAATATGACAAAGTTATTTGGATTTTTAGATTAATTAAAAAAATTTAATTTAAGTTTATATGATAAGTACTTAAAAAAATTATTTTGTATAAACAAATTCTTTATTATATAGATGTTTTGTGGAGCATCTCATAGTTTTATACCAACCTCTCTCTCTCTCTCTCAAATGTTTGTCAAACTCTAAGGATACGTTCGGAACAATTGCAGCATTTTTTAAAACTGATTGTAAAGTTGCTATGGAGAAAGCAACTCTTAAATCACTATTTTGTTATTAAAAATAGCTTTCCACGACAAATTTTTTTAAAAAACACTGTGGGAGAAAACAACAAAAATGCGATAATAAAATGAAATTGTGATTGTTATCTAAATGTAAAGTAGTCACAAAGCTGACTCAAACAAACTCTAACTTGATTAAATACACTATCCTCTCAATTCCACTTGGCCCAATTGTGATGTAGTGAACTTAGTTTTAATGGAATTAAAGCTCTATTTGGTTTTGAGGATTTTTTTTAAAGTTTTATTTTTTTCTCATAATTACATCTTAATCATTTGATCATATGTAATTCATTGGTATTTTGTCTGAAAATTAGAACATATGAATATTTATATTTATGATTCTACCTAAACAACTAAAAAATTGAAGTGAAACTAAAGCTTGAATGGCATCATGTTGCATTTTTATACTTATTGCATTCTAGAAAACTGTTAGCGGATGTAATCCCAAATAGGATCACAAATGATGATAGACACTACTCCATGTCACGTTTAGTACCAATGGATCCTACGCATGAAAAAATTATTACGTGCGGACACCAAACAACGTCCATAAACCAATGAAAATATACCACGTCACCCTTTTACTCTACCGTAACTCAGTACTGCTCGGTACTCGGTACCGGTACGGACACTTGGTACCGCGGCATCCAAATATAAAGTTGCATCCGGCATCCGCACAAAATAATTTCTCCTACACATGAAAGCAACAGCAAATGAGTCCGCCGCCTGCATAAGGAATCGTCAGATAGCATCACAACCATGCATGAAGATTCTACTTCAACGGCCAGATACTGATTCTACTTATCCTCTTTCTCATCTTTATTAATAAACATAATGTTGTTACTGAAGTCCAATACATATACTTTCTGTTAGAACAGCTAAATTCAAATACAACAAATAAATAAATATGTACAACCAATAACCGTTCTACACGTGTACCTCCTATTGTTCAAATCTATATATATGCCTTGGCTGTAACTGAGAAAGTTAAGTTAGAGAAAATAATACATTACATTTTCTACTCATCTCTGATTCTTCTTCTTCTTCTTACTGTTCTTGAATTTCTATATGGTATCAAGAGTAGCAGCTCGGTTCTGAGGACCAACCATGGCCAGGGGCGGATCCCCATTGAGTTGAGGGGGGCAAATGCCAGTACCATCGCCTGGCCGCCGACTGCTCTCGGACTTCCACCGAGCCATCGACCCTGGCGGAGTTCAGCCCGACCATGGTCAAACCATCGCCTGACCGTCGACAGCCGCCGAACTTCAGCTCGATCGTGGTCGGACCACCGCCGACTGTCGTCGGACCACTGCCCCACCGCCAATCACAGTCGGACTTCCACCAGGTCATCGAGTGCAGCAGAACTTCAGCCCAACCATGATAGGATTACTGCCCGGTGGCCGACCATCGTCGGACTTCCACCTGGTTACCAATTGCTGTTGGACTTTAACCGGACCATCGTCGGACCACCAATCGGCCATCGACAGCCGCTGGACTTTCACCTGGTCGTCGACCGTAGACCACCGCAATACTTTAGCCCGACTGTGATCGAACCATCGCCTGGCCGCCGGCCGCCGCCGAACTTCAGCACGACCGCTGTCAGACTTCAGGCCGACTACCATTAGATTAACACTGTGATGCAGACCATAGTCGGACTTCCACTCGGCCACTGTCCACTGCTGGACTTCAGCCCGATCACCGTAGAACCACCGACAGGCCGCAGATCAGTGCTTGACTTTAGCCCGACTGCCTTCAGATGACCTCTCGAATGCCAATTGCCATTGAATTTCCACCCGACAACCGATCTCCACTGGACTTCAGCAAAAACTTCCACTGGACCACCATCGGATGCCTGAGTTTTGCTGGACCACCACATGACGTCCAGAGTTCTGCGGGACCACCACCTAACGCTCGAAGTTCCACCTGACCACCAATTGACTCCCGGAGTTTCGTCAGACCACCACCTGACTTATGAAGTTCCACCGGACCACCACCTGACGCCCGGAATCCTGTCGGATGACCTTATGCCAGACTTCCGTCAGACCACCGCCTGACGCCAGACTTTTGCCGGACCGCTGCCTTACGATAATGGTCTTTCTGATCCCTGTCTCCTACCGACTACGGTCCTTCCGACCTCCATCGCTTACTATGGTCCTTTCAACTTCTATCGCCAGATAATGGTCTTTTTGACCCTTGTCGCCTACTGACAACGGTCCTTCCGACCTTCTTCACTAGGGCTGCAAGTAAACCAAACGTTAATGAACTACTAGTTGCTCATTCGATTAAAGCTCATTTGTGATCGTTCAACTAACTAAACAAACACATTTGAACATCATTTTAAATATTTGATCCTTAAATAAACAAGCTTGAACACTAATGTCTTCGGTTCATTTATGATCACAAATAACATTATTTGAAGCTCGTGAACAAGCTCGACATGAAGCTCGATAAGAAGTTTGATTCGTATTTAATTCAAAGCTCGCGAATAAACTCGCTAAAAATTTGATTAATATTTAATTATAAAATTGATAAATATACATAATATAAATATTTTAAATGTATTATAACATAATGAATTTGATCAATAATAAGAGACATTTTACATTTATCCATGTTTACTAGATTATTTGTTTAAGATGTTCATGAACAAATTTAAGATTTATTTGTTCAATAAATTGTTTGCTAAATATGTTCACAAACATAGCTCATTAATGTTTGTTTATTTAAAGCTTGATAAACATTAAACGAACTAAACATGAACCAAATATGAAGATCGATAAATTAAACGAACCAAACATGAACACAAACAATAAAGCTCGAATCAAACATGAACCGAACTTGAACAAGGTAATAATTAATAAACAAATTCAAATTTGAACACTCGCATACTAGGCTCGGCTCGGTTCGTTTGTAGCCCTATTCGTCACCCACTATGGTACATCTGACCTCCATCACCAAACAATGGTTTTTATGACCCATGTCTCCTCCCGACCTCTATTGCATACTATGATCATTCTGACCTCCATCGCCGGATAACGATCTTTCTGACCCTTGACTCTTGCCGACTACGGTCCTTCTGACCTCTATCGCTTGCTACGGATCTTCCGTCCTCCGTCGCCTGCTATGGTCTTTCTGACCTCCATTGCCAGACAACGGTCTTTCTGACCCTTGTCTCTTACCAACTATGGTTCTTCCAACTACTGTCGTCTACTATGATCCTTCCAATCTCCATCGCTAGACAACAAATTTTTTGACCGCTATCTCTTGTCGACTACGATCTTGCCAACCTCCGTTGCCGACTACGGTCTTTCCAACCTCCATTACCAAACAACGATTTTTCTGGCCCTTGTCTCCTGCCGACTACAGTCCTTCCGACCTTCGTCGCTTATTACGGTCCTTCCAACCTCCATCGCCAGACTATGGTCTTTCTGACCCATGTCTCCTCCCAGCTTGAGTCTTTTCGACCTTCGTCGCCCACCGACTATGTTCCTGCCGACTAAACGAACATATCAATATTGATTCTTCCAATTTCTATAATGTAATTCATTCTATATGACATATATATGTTATATCAAGCCAAGACCTTCTCTCCAATGAAGGGCATCATTTGTAATCAACTCCAAATAATAATAGATTCATTTAAACTGGGCCAGACCCCATGATTTTTCCCCCTTCTCAGGGGTTTCCACGTAAAAACATTAGTGTCTTTTATGAACGCTACACCCTCTCCTTTTACATGCTTGTGTGCTGGATCTTCGTAAAAAGTTAAGAAGTTAAATTTTATATTTCTCTACCGCCACGAATATTCCAGGAAACAACACACAGTCATCCGAACTTAAATTTAGATAATTTAGAAGGTGATTTTAGATAGTCCTACAAATTGTTGACTTTGAAAATATCAGGATATGGGCATTTCTATTTCCCCTTTATATAAATTCGTCAGTAGAAAATTTAATTAGGCAAGTGTTGTAGGATGGATCAACCAGTTACATCACTAATGTTATTATATGGTGGTAATTTGACCTTTGATAACCAATTTATTTTCTACATACATGTTCAAAGTAACACATCGTTAGAGGGATTAAAATAAAAAGTACTTAGGATGCTTAAGCACGATGCCAGAATGTTCAAAGTGGATTTAGTTTGTCGACTTCCTATAGTCAATGTGAATTTAGTTTGTTGTTAATCAAATCTATCAGCATATTCTTCATCCACCTAAATAATCATTTCCAGATGCTCAAAAGGATTTTGTAATATCTCAAAGGCACTATTTCCTTTGGACTACCTATTCTGCAAGGCAACTTGAATCTGTCTACAATGTCGACGCGGACTAGGCAGGTGACAAGTAAAATCGAAAGTCTACGACTAGCTATTGTGTTTTTCTAGGATCTACTCTTATTAGCTGGAGTGCGAAGAAACAATCCACCATCGAGCCTGAGTATCGGGCACTTATTGCATCTGCCACAGAAGTTGTGTGGCTACGGAGATTACTCTCTTAGTTCAAATTTTCTATCGCTACCCCGACACCTTTATACTATGATAATATTTGTGCCATCTCTCTTGCAAATAATACAGTGTTCCATGCAAGGAGCAAATATATTGAATCGACCATCACTACAATCGTGAATATATCAAATCTCATATAATACATGCTCATCGTATTGCTACAAAAGATCATACTGCAGATATCTTTACCAAAGGACTTCCAACCACAAGATTTTAGGGTCTCGGGGATAAATTATCTCTTCGCACTCGAATAATTAATTTGAGGAGGACTGTTAGCGGATGTAATCCAAACATGACCACAAATGATGATAGGCAGTTCTCCATATCACGTTTGCTACCAGTGTACCCTGCACATGAAAGCAACGGCAAACAACTCTGCTGCCCGCAGAAGGAGTTGTCAAATAGCATCACAACCATCCATGAAGATTCTACTTCAACGGCCAGATACTGATTCTTCTTATCCTCTTTCTCATCTGTATTAATTTACATAATGTTGTTACACAAGTCATATACATATACTTTAGAGCAGGGGTGTCAATTTCGGGTCACGGGTCGGGTCGAACCCGAACTGACCCGGGTGCGAAACGGGTCGACCCTAACCTGAACCGGGTAGAGAAACGGGTCGAAAAACCGAACCCGGACCCGACCCGGCGGGTTGCCGGGTTGACACGACCCGACCCGGTTTGGGTGGCCGGCGGCGGCGGACGCGAGCGGGCGCGCGCAGCGGGCGCGGTCGGGCGCGGGCACGCGGGCGCGGTCGGGCGCGGGCACTCGGGCGCGGGCACCCGGGCGCGCGACGGGCGCGGTCGGGCGCGGGCACCCGGGCGCGCGCGGCGGGCGCGGTCGGGCGCGGGCACGCGCGCGCGCGCGGCGGGCGCGGTCGGGCGCGAGCACGCGGGCGCGCTGGGGGGCGCGCAGCGGCGCGGTCGGGCGGCGCGAGCACGCGGGCAGCACTGGCAGACGCGGGCGGGCATCGGGCAGAGGCGGGATTCAAAATTTTTCGAATTAAACGGGTTGGCGGGTTGACCCGGCAACCCGCCGGGTCAACCCGAACCCGACCTGTTTTTGAAACGGGTCGATTTCTGGAACCCGAACCCGACCCGTTTTGAAATCGGGTCGGGTTCAACCCGGATTTTCCGGGTCGGGTTCGGGTCGGATTTTCGTGTCGTGTCAAATATTGATAGCAATGTCAAGCTCTCTTTTCAACTTTGTTTACTGTGTTGAGTTTGTTCTCATTTCAGGACTTTAACAAAAACTTATATCAACAGAGAGAGAAAGAGTTTTACATCCTAATTTTATATGATGATTAGTGAGTAGGGGTGCAAACGAGTCGAGTCGAGCTTGAGTCTGAAGGTGTTCGAGTCAAGCTCGGCTGTCAAATACCGAGCTTGAGCTCAAAAGTCGAGCTCGAGATTGACTCGACAGAGGAAATAAAAGCTCGTCGAGCTGCTCAAGCGGCATTTGAGCTCAGTTTGTCCATCGTGCCAGCGTTCGTCGCAGTCATCGCCACCGTTTGCATTTGTCGCCGGTTTCACGCGTCCCTAGTGTCTCTTCGTTGCCAGTTTCTGTTCGTCGCCAACTTCTCGCATCGCTAGCATCCATGTCCGTCCGTCATCGCGAGCTTCTCACGTTTCTAACGTTCACGCTCGTCCGTTGTCGCCAGGTTCCGCCCTTGTCCATCGCGAGCTTGCGTCTGTCGCCAGTGTCTTTCCTGCGAGCTGCTTTCATTTTTCAGTGCCTAATTTCATCTGCGAGCTGCTCGACGAGCTCGCGAGTCGAGCAATAGGTTGTTCGAGCTTGATAAGCTATCAAGCTCAAAATAGTGTTCGAGCTCGACTCACGAGCTCGATAAGCTCAACTCGTCGAGCCTGTTACTGAGTTGAGCTCGACTCAGCTCGTGAGCAGGCTTGACTTGGTTGCACCCTAGTAATGAGTCACCTTAGTTTTTATATGAAAAACTTGGATATCATGAGGTCTAACCTATTTGAAATTTGGATAATTTTTTAAAATATATATATAATGAAAATTTAATCACACAAGTGGTGTAGGATGGATCAACTAATTACATCACTAATGTTATTATATGGTGGTCATTTGACCTTTGATAACCAATTTTTTTCTACATATCAGAGAGCATAACTGCCCACTACATCTTCAAAGTAACACATCATTAGAGGAATCAAAATTAAAAGTATTTAGGATGCTTAAGCACGATCCCAAAATGTTCAAAGTGAATTTAATTTGTCGACTTCCTATAGTCAATATTATGATGTAATGATTACATCACACATTATTGATGATAATATTTGTGAAGTCGCCAATTCGTAGTAATATATGTTAAATTAGAAGCCATGCATATTAATCTAATTATTTACTTAAGTTAGATCCTGGCTAAATTATGAGTTAAGTTACATTAATTAAATTATCCACAACTTAATTTTAATTTTAATTAACAAATGCTCCTACACTGCCGAGCCGTTTGGTAAGTGACTAGGGGTGTCAATTTTTGACACGACCCGACCCGAAAAAATCCTGGTTCGGGTTAACCTGGACTCGAAGCAGGTCGGGTTCGGGTTCAACAAATCAATCCCTTTTAAAAATCGGGTCGGGTTCGGGTCGACCCAACAACCAAAAATTGACCCAAAATTGACACGAAAACTCGTATTTGACTCGAAAACCCCAGAATGACATGTTTTTTAGCCGAAAATCGAAGATTAACCCGATTTTTGACCCGAAAACTAGCAATTTTGTGTCAACCTCGGGTCATTCGTGTCGGGACCCTGGCCCGAAACGGGTCGAGTTCGGGTCCGAAAACCTGACCCGTTTTTAAAAACTGGTCAGGTTCGGGTTGACCCGAATAGTGCTTGGTCAATTCCAGGTTCGACCCAAACCCAACCCGTTGACCCGAATTGACACCCCTATAAGTGACCTACTTATCTATAATTATTAAATTAAGTTAGATCGGGGTAAATTATGAGTTAAGTTACTTTAATTAAATTATCCATAACTTAATTTTTATTTAAATTAAAGTGAATGCCTAGTTGTTTGGTAAGTGAACGACTTACACTTGGTCAGCTCGGGTGTCAATAAAAGATTTATGACTAGATAAATAATACCTTCGAGAATTTTTAGTTTTTTGATATTTTTTATGGCAGAAGAAATCGGTACCTTAAGAGGCTTTTTAGCCTGATGAGATTTTTGAATGAATGGATATTATATGTGTCACTTATCCTCACGGGATATTTCTAGTGAGAATGGGGCATATCTTGTTGATTTTTGTTAGATACACTATTATTTATTTAAAAAAAATCAATGATAATATAAGTAGCTTTTTAGTTGAAAAAAATATCTTTTATCTTCAATAGAAATTTAGATAAAAATTTTAATGAAATGAAGAGTTAACTTCCTTAAGTTAAGTTGAATTAGGGTTGGAATCTTTCTGGGGGGGGGGGGGGGGGGGGGGGGGGGGGGGGGGGGGGGGGGGGGGGGGGGGGGGGGGGGGGGGGGGGGGGGGGGGGGGGGGGGGGGGGGGGGGGGGGGGGGGGGGGGGGGGGGGGGGGGGGGGGGGGGGGGGGGGGGGGGGGGGGGGGGGGGGGGGGGGGGGGGGGGGGGGGGGGGGGGGGGGGGGGGGGGGGGGGGGGGGGGGGGGGGGGGGGGGGGGGGGGGGGGGGGGGGGGGGGGGGGGGGGGGGGGGGGGGGGGGGGGGGGGGGGGGGGGGGGGGGGGGGGGGGGGGGGGGGGGGGGGGGGGGGGGGGGGGGGGGGGGGGGGGGGGGGGGGGGGGGGGGGGGGGGGGGGGGGGGGGGGGGGGGGGGGGGGGGGGGGGGGGGGGGGGGGGGGGGGGGGGGGGGGGGGGGGGGGGGGGGGGGGGGGGGGGGGGGGGGGGGGGGGGGGGGGGGGGGGGGGGGGGGGGGGGGGGGGGGGGGGGGGGGGGGGGGGGGGGGGGGGGGGGGGGGGGGGGGGGGGGGGGGGGGGGGGGGGGGGGGGGGGGGGGGGGGGGGGGGGGGGGGGGGGGGGGGGGGGGGGGGGGGGGGGGGGGGGGGGGGGGGGGGGGGGGGGGGGGGGGGGGGGGGGGGGGGGGGGGGGGGGGGGGGGGGGGGGGGGGGGGGGGGGGGGGGGGGGGGGGGGGGGGGGGGGGGGGGGGGGGGGGGGGGGGGGGGGGGGGGGGGGGGGGGGGGGGGGGGGGGGGGGGGGGGGGGGGGGGGGGGGGGGGGGGGGGGGGGGGGGGGGGGGGGGGGGGGGGGGGGGGGGGGGGGGGGGGGGGGGGGGGGGGGGGGGGGGGGGGGGGGGGGGGGGGGGGGGGGGGGGGGGGGGGGGGGGGGGGGGGGGGGGGGGGGGGGGGGGGGGGGGGGGGGGGGGGGGGGGGGGGGGGGGGGGGGGGGGGGGGGGGGGGGGGGGGGGGGGGGGGGGGGGGGGGGGGGGGGGGGGGGGGGGGGGGGGGGGGGGGGGGGGGGGGGGGGGGGGGGGGGGGGGGGGGGGGGGGGGGGGGGGGGGGGGGGGGGGGGGGGGGGGGGGGGGGGGGGGGGGGGGGGGGGGGGGGGGGGGGGGGGGGGGGGGGGGGGGGGGGGGGGGGGGGGGGGGGGGGGGGGGGGGGGGGGGGGGGGGGGGGGGGGGGGGGGGGGGGGGGGGGGGGGGGGGGGGGGGGGGGGGGGGGGGGGGGGGGGGGGGGGGGGGGGGGGGGGGGGGGGGGGGGGGGGGGGGGGGGGGGGGGGGGGGGGGGGGGGGGGGGGGGGGGGGGGGGGGGGGGGGGGGGGGGGGGGGGGGGGGGGGGGGGGGGGGGGGGGGGGGGGGGGGGGGGGGGGGGGGGGGGGGGGGGGGGGGGGGGGGGGGGGGGGGGGGGGGGGGGGGGGGGGGGGGGGGGGGGGGGGGGGGGGGGGGGGGGGGGGGGGGGGGGGGGGGGGGGGGGGGGGGGGGGGGGGGGGGGGGGGGGGGGGGGGGGGGGGGGGGGGGGGGGGGGGGGGGGGGGGGGGGGGGGGGGGGGGGGGGGGGGGGGGGGGGGGGGGGGGGGGGGGGGGGGGGGGGGGGGGGGGGGGGGGGGGGGGGGGGGGGGGGGGGGGGGGGGGGGGGGGGGGGGGGGGGGGGGGGGGGGGGGGGGGGGGGGGGGGGGGGGGGGGGGGGGGGGGGGGGGGGGGGGGGGGGGGGGGGGGGGGGGGGGGGGGGGGGGGGGGGGGGGGGGGGGGGGGGGGGGGGGGGGGGGGGGGGGGGGGGGGGGGGGGGGGGGGGGGGGGGGGGGGGGGGGGGGGGGGGGGGGGGGGGGGGGGGGGGGGGGGGGGGGGGGGGGGGGGGGGGGGGGGGGGGGGGGGGGGGGGGGGGGGGGGGGGGGGGGGGGGGGGGGGGGGGGGGGGGGGGGGGGGGGGGGGGGGGGGGGGGGGGGGGGGGGGGGGGGGGGGGGGGGGGGGGGGGGGGGGGGGGGGGGGGGGGGGGGGGGGGGGGGGGGGGGGGGGGGGGGGGGGGGGGGGGGGGGGGGGGGGGGGTGGGGGGGGGGGGGGGGGGGGGGGGGGGGGGGGGGGGGGGGGGGGGGGGGGGGTGTGGGGGGGGGGGTGTGGAATGGGGGGCGGTTGGGGAGGGTGTAAGGTGATAGTGAGTGGGTGGGGGGGATTGGGGATGGGGGGTGGGTGGGGGGGTGTTTGGGGGAGTGGGTAAGCGGTGTTTTGGGGGGTGGGGTGGGGGGGGGGGGGGTGGGGGGTGGGGGGATGGGGTGGGAGGTTGGGTGGTGTGGGGGGGGTTGTTTGGGGGTTTGTGTGTTGTGGTGGGTGGGGAAGAGGGGAGGGGGGGTTTGGGTGCGGGGTAGGAAGGATGGGTGGGGTGGTGGGGGTTGGCGTGGGGGGCGTAGGGGGGGTATGTGGTGTGGTGTGGTGGTGGGGGGGTTTTGGGTGGAGGGGGGGGTGGTGAGTGGGGGGGGTGGGGGGTTGTGAGTGGGAGTGTTGGGGGGCGGGGGCGGTGGGATGGGGTGAGCTGGTGTGCGGGGGGGGGTAGGGGGGTGGGGGTGGGGGGTTGCGGGGTGGGGTGGGTGGAATGTGAGGGTGGGCGGGGGGGGGGGGGGGGGTTGGAGGGTGTGGGGTTTTTGCGGGGAGGGGTGTTCGGGGGAGGGGGGGTGTTGGGGGAGGGGTGGGGGTGGGGGGGTTGGTGTGGGGGGGGAGTGGGTATTAGGGGGGAGGGGGGGGGGTGTGTGGGTTGGGTGGGCGATGGGGGGGGTATTAGGGATTGGTGGGGTGGGTGGTAGGGGGGGTGTGGTGGCGGGTGTGGGGGGGGTGGAGGGGGCTGGGGGGAGTGGGGGGGATTAGGGGGGTGGGTGGTTGGGGGGTGCGGGGGGGGGGTGGGGGGCGGCGGGGGGGGGGAGGTGTGGGGGTGTGGGGAGGGGTGTCGTGGTGGGGTGGTGGGGCGGGGGTGGGCTGTTTGGGGAGGTGGTGGCGCGTGTGGGATGGGGGTGGGGGGGGGGGTGGGGTTGGTAGTGGTGGCGGGCTGGGAGGGGGATGGGGGGGGGGTGTGGGTGTGGGTGGGGGGGTGGTGGGTGTAGGGGGTTGGGGTGGGGAGGTGAAGGGGGGGTGTGGGGGGCGGAGGGGGGGGGTGGGGGGGGGGGGAAGGCGAGAGGGGGTGGAGGGTTGGGGGGTGGGTGGGGGGAGGGGTGGGGGGGTCGGGATGCCCCATAATTTAATTTAGAAGAATTATACTTTTATCTTTTAATAAACAATAATAAAGCTATTTAATTTCTTTTATCAGAAATAAATAATAAAAATAATTTTAGAATTCAAAACATCTATATGTATATATGTATTCATTTAAAAAAAACTATATACACTACTCATGATCTATACAATTATGATACCATGCACTACTCTATCTTGAATACAAATAAATAACTAAAACAAAAAGAAATAGAACCTGAGAAATTTTAATCTGATCAATCTTATACACTCGATCCTTTTGCCCTGACATGAAAAAAAAATAGCCACATATAATGAGCTGAAAAACCCAGCAGGTCACTAAAACTTATAACTGAATTCAACACAAGGTAAATGAGTAATGTATTTATTAGCAGTCAAATCATAATAATAGCATTTACATGATCATAGGACTATATAACTGTTGCGTCCTGGAATATTCGCGGCGGTAGAGAAATATATAGTTTAACGTCTTAGCGTTGTACGAAGATCCAGCACACAATCAGATAAGTGAGAGGGTGTAGCGTTCATAAGAGACACCAAAGTTTTTACGTGGAAAACCCCTGAAAAAGGGGGAAAAACCACGGGGCCTGGCCCGATTTGAATGAATCCACTAGTATTTGTAGTCGATTACAAATGAGGCCCTTCCTTAGGAGAAGGCCTTGGATTGATGTAGCAAATGTACATCATATATATTGCATTACATGGTAGGAGTTACATATACAGGTTTGTTTGGCCTGAAGGACCGTAGTCGGCAGGAGACCGTGGTCGGCAGGAGACCGGGGTCAGAAAGACCGTTGTCTGTTGATGGAGGTCGGAAGGACCGTAGTAGGCGATGAAGGCCTGAAGGACCGTAGGCAGTAGGAGACTGGGGTCTGAAAGACCGTTGTCTGGTGATGGAGGTCGGTCGGACCGTAGTAGGCGATGAAGGCCTGAAGGACCGTAGGCAGTAGGAGATAAGGAGTCAGGTGTTAGTCCCAGTGTCACTTGGAAGATCGGATGTTGATGGTCTGGCCTTGAGTAGGACGTCGGGTCTTAAGCAGGACGTCAGGTCTTCAGCAGGACGTCGGGTCTTCAGCAGGACGTCGGGACTTAACGTCGGGCCTTGAACAAGACGTCGGGTCTTTGGCAGGAAGTAGGGACTGAGTGTCAGGCCTTGAACAAGACGTCGGGTCTTTGGCAGGACGTAGGGACTGAGTGTCGGGCCTTGAACAAGACGTCGGGTCTTTGGCAGGACGCCGGGGATGAACGTCGGGCCTTAAGGTGGTGGTCCGGCGAGGTTTTGTGGTGGTCCGGCGAGGTTCCTGTGGTGGTCCGGCGGTGGTCCGACGAGATTCCTGCGGTGGTTCGGCGGTGGTCCGGCGAGGTTCTGCGGTGGTCCGGCGGTGGTCCGGCGGTGGTCCGGCGGCTGTCGAGGAGGAACTCCTTCCTTCTCTTCTCTTCTTCTCTCTCTTGCTTGGATCCTCTCTTGTGAAGAATGAGGGCTCTATTTATAGATTTTTCTGGAGGGGCATGGCTCGTAAATAGGCGTGAGATCAGGGGCGAATAGGGAGTGGTCAAATGGACGGCCGATATTGAATCCTATGACCGTTCACCGTTCGTTGGCCATTTGGAGGCCTTAGTGATGTCGAAATTCTGTGATCTTGGGCTCGTTGGATTCGTCTCGTCGAGCCCTTCGATTCAAGTATAAGCTCGTCAAAATCGGAGTCCGTTTGGTAACTCAAATTGAAGTTTGAACCTTCCAACAGCACTTTGAGCCCTTGATTCAGACTCATTTGGGCTCGTATTGGGTCGATCTTGGTGTCGTTGGGTTCGTATTTCCGAGACGCTCAGTTCGACTATAAGATCGCTGAAATCGAAGTTTGGGTGCTCTCGGAATTAATTTTTGAAGTTTCCAACTAGCTTTTGCCTCGAGATTCGTGCCCGATCGAGATAATTTCATGATGCCGTATCAGCTGCCCCCCTATTTTCGGACGTCGAAGCTCCAGAAGTCCGAAAATACTTGTTCCGAAATTTTACCTTGGCCGAATCGCAAAAAATTGCGTTCCGAAAATTAATGGCTTGCTCGAACTTGATCATAGAGGCCCCGTTGAGCTCCGAAAGTGCCGAAATCGAGTCCGGAACGTCGAAAAACGTGTCCGGGGACCCCAAAAACGTCCAAATCGGACCGTCCGGGCCTAAAATCGGGCCCGGAACGCTTAGGCGGCCGAACGGCCGGACGGCCGGCCGGCCGGCCCCCGCCGCCGCCGCTCGCCGGCGGCAGCAGGCCTGCCGCGCGCCAACAGGCGCGTCCCGCGCGTGTACCGCGCGGTTAACCGTGCGGTTATATTGATTTTTTTTTTTTTTTTTTTCAAGTGGGGCCCACATGGATTTAAAAAATCCGAAAAAATTCCAGAAAATTCCAAAAAATTCCGAAAAAATTCTGAAAAATTCAGAAAAATGTGGGAAATTCGAAAATGCTGGAAAAATCTAGAAACTTCCCCTCTTCTCTCCAAAAACCTATAAATAGGCCCCTGAGGCCTTTAGAAAAATTATTCTTCTCCTCTTTTCTCCTCTTCTTCTTCTCCTTTCTTCTCTTCTTCTCTTCTCCCTCTATCCTTTCTATTGAGGCCTTCCCTCGATTTTTCGAGGCCCCTCTCTTGGCAAGGAAGTTCGGAGATTTCCCCTCATTCTCTTCTCCCTCTGTCCTTTCTATTGAGGCCTTCCCTCGATTTTTCGAGGCCCCTCTCTTGGCAAGGAAGTTCGGAGATTTCCCCTCCTTCTCTTCTCCCTCTGTCCTTTCTATTGAGGCCTTCCCTCGATTTTTCGAGGCCCCTCTCTTGGCAAGGAAGTTCGGAGATTTCCCCTCCTTCTCTTCTCCCTCTGTCCTTTCTATTGAGGCCTTCCCTCGATTTTTCGAGGCCCCTCTCTTGGCAAGGAAGTTCGGAGATTTCCCCTCTTTCTCTTCTCCCTCTGTCCTTTCTATTGAGGCATTCCCTCGATTTTTCGAGGCCCCTCTCTTGGCAAGGAAGTTCGGAGATTTCCCCTCTTTCTCTTCTCCCTCTGTCCTTTTCTATTGAGGCATTCCCTCGATTTTTCGAGGCCCCTCTCTTGGCAAGGAAGTCCGGAGATTTCCCCCTTCTCCCTCTATTCTTCGAGAGATATTGCGGAGTTCTGATGTTAGTTGGTTGGAGATGGAGGTCGGAGAGACCGTTGTAAGGAGGGAGGTTGGTTGACAACGAACAGAAGTCCAACGAAGGTTGGAGAAGTACGACGACGAGTAGACATTCAACGACATGTAAAAGCCCGATGAATGTCCGTCGATATGCAAGAGTTCGACGTCGAGTATAAGACCGATGAAAGTCCCGTAACGAGTATAAGTCCAGCGTCGGGGAGAAGTATGATGACAGGTAGGAATTTAACGTCGCGTAGACATACAACGTCAGGCAGAAGACCGGCGAAAGTCTATTAACTGGTAGAAGTCCGACATCCGGTAGAAGTACGAAGTCGGATAGAGGTGCAGCGTCGGGTAGAAGACCGACAAAGGTTCGTCGACGGGCAGAAGTCCGATGACGAGTAGAAGTCCGCTGACGAGCAGAAGTCCGACGACAGGGAGAAGTCCGACGTCGTGTAGAAGTATGGCCTCTGGCAGAAGACCGATGAAAGTTCGTCGACAGGTAGAAGTCTGACGACGAGTAGAAGTCCGCTGATGAGCAGAAGTTCGATGACAAGGTGAAATCCGACGTCGTGTAGAAGTACGGCCTCTGGCAGAAGACCGATGAAAGTTCATCGACGGGCAGAAGTCCGACGACGAGTAGAAGTCCACTGACAAGCAGAAGTTTGATGACAAGGTGAAGTCCGACGTCGTGTAGAAGTCCTCTAACTAGCAGAAGTCCTACGTCAGGTAGAAGTCTGCTGACGAGCAGAAGTCCGACGTCAAGGAGAAGTCCATTGAGGAGCAAAAGTCCAACGTCGGGTATTAGTCCGACAACAGGCAGAATTTCGGCGTTGTGTATTAGTCCGTCGAAAGTCCTGCAAGGCAAAAGTTTAGCGCAGGAGAAAATTCAAAATCGGGAAGAATTTTAACATTATGGAGAAGTCAGATAGAAGTCTATTGACGACATTCTAGCGACGTTAACCAAGGACGTGAGACTTTTCCGAGGTTGTAAGTCGGAGCCCTGCTCGACGACGTTAACCTGTGTGGAAGAGGTCGGGAGAATCCACTAAGGATGTGAGACCTTTTCGAGGTTGTATGCCGGAGCCCTGCTCGACGACGTTAAACCTGTGTGGAAGAGGTCGGGAGAATCCACTAAGGATGTGAGACCTTTCCGAGGTTGTATGCCGGAGCCCTGCTCGACGACGTTAACCTGTGTGGAAGAGGCCGGGAGAATCCACCAAGGATGTAAGACCTTTCCGAGGTTGTATGTCGGAGCCTTTGCTCGACGACGTTAACCTGTGTGGAAGAGGTCGAGAGAATCCACCAAGGATGTAAGACCTTTCCGAGGTTGTATGTCGGAGTCTTTGCTCGACGACGTTAACCTGTGTGGAAGAGGTCGGGAGAATCCACCAAGGATGTAGGACCTTTCCAAGGTTGTATGTCGGAGTCTTTGCTCGACGACGTTAACCTGTGTGGAAGAGGTCGGGAGAATCCACCAAGGATGTAGGACCTTTCCAAGGTTGTATGTCGGAGCCTTTGCTCGACGACGTTAACCTGTGTGGAAGAGGTCGAGAGAATCCACCAAGGATGTGAGACCTTTCCGAGGTTGTATGTCGGAGCCTTTGCTCGACGACGTTAACCTGTGTGGAAGAGGTCGGGAGAATCCACCAAGGATGTAGGACCTTTCCGAGGTTGTATGTCGGAGCCTTTGCTCGACGACGTTAACCTGTGTGGAAGAGGCCGGGAGAATCCACCAAGGATGTGAGACCTTTCTGAGGTTGTATGTCGGAGTCTTTGCTCAACGACGTTAACCTGTGTAGAAGAGGTCGGGAGAATCCACCAAGGATGTGAGACCTTTCTGAGGTTGTATGTCGGAGCCTTTGCTCGACGACGTTAACCTGTGTAGAAGAGGTCGAATCGAATCCCCTTGGGATCGATTTTACCTTGATTGGGAGAGGGCGAATGCCGCGTGTATCCCGAATTAAAGGTGAAGAATGGTCTATTTTTAGACCGTTACTGTCTTTTTGAGGTCGAGGTTAAGACCTTGCCCAAGGAGTAGAAGCCCAACATGGGACTGTTTAAAGCTTGCAATTGATTTGAAGTATCCTCGCATTTGCTCGAATATTCCTGAAATATCATCCTGATATATAAAGCATTAGAGGATCTTTTTGACCAGAATTGTGGTCAAAGTTGCCCCCCAGTCCGCATTTGATGCAACAATGACTGATGTCAGGAAGTTGATAAGAGCGATCTTTTGAGATTGGAGCAAAAGTTGCCCCCCAGTCGGGAATCACTTTCCACAGACGGCGCCAAACTGTTGCGTCCTGGAATATTCGCGGCGGTAGAGAAATATATAGTTTAACGTCTTAGCGTTGTACGAAGATCCAGCACACAATCAGATAAGTGAGAGGGTGTAGCGTTCATAAGAGACACCAAAGTTTTTACGTGGAAAACCCCTGAAAAAGGGGGAAAAACCACGGGGCCTGGCCCGATTTGAATGAATCCACTAGTATTTGTAGTCGATTACAAATGAGGCCCTTCCTTAGGAGAAGGCCTTGGATTGATGTAGCAAATGTACATCATATAGATTGCATTACATGGTAGGAGTTACATATACAGGTTTGTTTGGCCTGAAGGACCGTAGTCGGCAGGAGACCGTGGTCGGCAGGAGACCGGGGTCAGAAAGACCGTTGTCTGTTGATGGAGGTCGGAAGGACCGTAGTAGGCGATGAAGGCCTGAAGGACCGTAGGCAGTAGGAGACTGGGTCTGAAAGACCGTTGTCTGGTGATGGAGGTCGGTCGGACCGTAGTAGGCGATGAAGGCCTGAAGGACCGTAGGCAGTAGGAGAGATAAGGAGTCAGGTGTTAGTCCCAGTGTCACTTGGAAGATCGGATGTTGATGGTCTGGCCTTGAGTAGGACGTCGGGTCTTAAGCAGGACGTCAGGTCTTCAGCAGGACGTCGGGTCTTCAGCAGGACGTCGTCGGGACTTAACGTCGGGCCTTGAACAAGACGTCGGGTCTTTGGCAGGAAGTAGGGACTGAGTGTCAGGCCTTGAACAAGACGTCGGGTCTTTGGCAGGACGTAGGGACTGAGTGTCGGGCCTTGAACAAGACGTCGGGTCTTTGGCAGGACGCCGGGGGGGTATGAACGTCGGGCCTTAAGGTGGTGGTCCGGCGAGGTTTTGTGGTGGTCCGGCGAGGTTCCTGTGGTGGTCCGGCGGTGGTCCGACGAGATTCCTGCGGTGGTTCGGCGGTGGTGGTCCGGCGAGGTTCTGCGGTGGTCCGGCGGTGGTCCGGCGGTGGTCCGGCGGCTGTCGAGGAGGAACTCCTTCCTTCTCTTCTTCTCTTCTTCTCTCTCTTGCTTGGATCCTCTCTTGTGAAGAATGAGGGCTCTATTTATAGATTTTTCTGGGAGTGGCATGGCTCGTAAATAGGCGTGAGATCAGGGGCGAATAGGGAGTGGTCAAATGGACGGCCGATATTGAATCCTATGACCGTTCACCGTTCGTTGGCCATTTGGAGGCCTTAGTGATGTCGAAATTCTGTGATCTTGGGCTCGTTGGATTCGTCTCGTCGAGCCCCCTTGATTCAAGTATAAGCTCGTCAAAATCGGAGTCCGTTTGGTAACTCAAATTGAAGTTTGAACCTTCCAACAGCACTTTGAGCCCTTGATTCAGACTCATTTGGGCTCGTATTGGGTCGATCTTGGTGTCGTTGGGTTCGTATTTCCGAGACGCTCAGTTCGACTATAAGATCGCTGAAATCGAAGTTTGGGTGCTCTCGGAATTAATTTTTGAAGTTTCCAACTAGCTTTTGCCTCGAGATTCGTGCCCGATCGAGATAATTTCATGATGCCGTATCAATAACAGAGAAATATATAAACTAGTACATGTGTCAAATCACTAAAACAATCGTCATATCAATACTATAATCAATATAAAAAATGTATAAAGTATAAAATTAAAACATCGATAAAAACTGACGAAATAAAATAACTATATTATTTTATCACATGCTAAGAAATATCTTATCAGTGTTAACTTCATGTTAGTATATTAATAACAATATAATAATAGTAACATCAACATCATGGGTTAAAGTAATAATAATGGCAGTGATTCAGTAGCATGAATTCTAATAATCATACTAAACAAGTAAAAGTCCTGGCTCTAGCAGTATTTTTTCAATATCAATAACACATTGGCTCAGCAAATAGAATCATCACTCTTTACCCGTCGGCATAGTAATAACTTCTTATAATTCATAATTAACTAGTATCACTTGAATCAATTAAAGACAATATTAAATCACAATATTTAAAGGATATCTCATCGGTCCATCATCCTATACAGGCATGTCAGTCTCCAACCAATATCAATGAATAATCAGTCTTTAATAATTTTTTTACATACACATATTATTATCCAAACACATGTTTAATGCGTTGTAGTAAATAAAACATAATTAGACTTAATTCAGAAAGTGTCAAAATGACCTAATGGTAGACAAAAAAAAACCCTAATGAGAAAAAAATTATGTTTTTAGAAACTAACTAAATTAACAAAGATTGTATAAAACATCATTTTAAAGCTTTAATTGAACTAAAATATTATTTTTAGAGGTTAAAATAAATTTATAAATAGGTAAAAAATATTGCTTTTTTAAAATAACCCATAAAAAATTCTCAAATAAATACTTAAAATATTTATAATCTCGATCTCTATAACATATAAAAACTTATATTATGAAACTAAGATGTAAAACCCAACACATAAGATAGATTGAGGCATTTCTAAATTATTTCAGAATTCCAAACTGCCTCCTACTCCTCCATTGGCCTTCAATAATAAGTGCTCAAAATTTGATCCAATCCCTATTGAAATTCCAATCTCACTCCTTTCATATCACTCTTTGAAATCTTAAAATGAATATTCTACCATTATTTTAATCGCTACAAGGACTTACTTTCGTAGGAGATTTAAAGTCCTTGAATCAATTTAAAAATTTAATTAATTCTTTTTGGGAATATCAAGAAAATCAACAAGAATCACTAGCATCATATTTAAATAATTAATAAGGAATGATATTTTTTTCTCTTGAGAAGATATATCATTTGTTATTATGACCTAAAATATGAAATCAATGATAACCCATGGTTATCAAGGTTATCATAGTCAAATATTTAATTGAACATCATTTTGACCCGTTGGGGTCATATTTAGTTTCTCTTGAATTGGTTACGATATTCAGGATGAAATTCACAATTCTAAATCTAAACCCATTGGAAAATTTTATTTCCACATTATGAGGTGGTATATCAATTCTAATTGTATGTTCGATTTCATAATTAAATTTTAAAATTTGATATTCAAAATTTTCCAAAGAAATTATAATTTCATTTGCTTTGCATCTTTTTCAAAGCAAAAAACAATGCGTCAAGAAGATATGGTTAATGTATGTTCATCAAGGCTAGTGGAGAGTTATGAGTCGGACAAGTAACACATGAAGGATATGAACTTGAAGCTTTTCTATTCTATGCATAAGAACATCTAATGTGAGGCCTAAGTTGTATTCACCAACTACATATACTTATTTTGATTATAAGCACACCATATTCGAAAATCATTTGTTATTCAATCAATGACGTAAATTTTTTTACTATGCTTTAAGTGCTTGATTTTGATTCATTTGGAGTCAAATATAATCACTTTTTGTGTCATCAGGCTATTCTCGTAAAAATATTCAATTTATTATAACTTTATTGAAATCAGAATTCAAATCATTTTGAATTTGATTTCAAAATGAAACTAACTTAGAAGGGTTCATGGAACCCTTTTCATTTGATTCGGTCAAGAAATTTTAAATATTTTCTCACAAGTTTAAAAACCATTTTATTTGAAAGAGGCTAACTTTTTTAATTTTAGGATATGTTTGAGATGGTTGCATTGTTTTGTAAAATTGATTATAAAATTATTGTGGGGCATAATGAAGGAATTTAGTAAATATACAAAGATAATATATGAGAAGAGATGAAGTGTCTGTTTGGGACGGCTCGAACGTTTTATAAAGTTGATTAAGATGCTGTTGTGCAGAAAATAGCTTTGCTAATTTGGCTGTTAATGGCTATTTTTTATCACAAAAATTTTAAAAATCTGTATATATATATATATATATATATATATATATATATATATATATATATATATATATAAACCAATAAGAAACTAGTATCCAAATAAAATCATGGTTTTGATCTTAAAAGCAAAATGGCTAGAAAGCTGACCCAGTTTAAGATGATTACAATATTTTATAAAGTTGATATTAAAATTGTTATGAGGAAAGTAAATTAACTATTCTAGTTGCAAATTATACCTATTATAAAACTTTCTAAAAAATTAATTAAAAATTTTAAAAATAAAGTAATTAGAAAGCTATCCCAAACAGATCCTATGCCATTAAATCTATACTGTTGAAACTATACAAAACTAAAAGGGGTATGAACCGAGAACTAAATGAACTCAAATTAAGCATTTTAAGAATACTAAAAATTTTCACACTGCACTTTACTAAACTCTTTAATAGGATCTAGGATTTGGATCCTCCAAAATTATAGTGAGATCAGTCATGTATTTCAATTTAGATGTTTGAGAATAAATCTAACAACATAACAATAATTTTGAAAGAAAAAAAAAATTATTTTTTATCATAGCCATCCAAACTGAAATGTATGGCTGGAATGCACCATATCTAACAAGCCACTAAGCTGGTTAGGATTCAAGAGTATTCGGCAAAGGCTTCTAGAAACCGTTTTGCATTTTTCTACTGAAAATAAAGTGTTGGAATATAACACAATTAATAAATCAATGGAGCTTTCCAGACAACTGGTAAAGTTTTATTCGGCCCAATTTTTCTGTTATTTTCAAATTTTTATTTAATTTCATAAATACAGAATAATTTTGATATAAAATATATTAGAATATTTTGATATTATTTTTTATTTTAAATTAAAAAGACGCACCTTGTGATTTAGCAGAAATAAATGATAAAAGTTTGGAAATAATATTTTTATTTTGAAAATTGAAGCCTATTTATGTGGCCGATATGCAAGCTTGTGCAACGGCATCTACTCAAAGGAGGAGAATTTGGGTTGAGCTTAGTTATTCTCTTCATCGAATATGTGGAGAGTGACAAACGCCATAATTCCCTCTGTTAGTCGCATCGTGTTCGCGTTACTTGATCTGTTGGACTTTGCTCTCTGCTTCGTCTACCGTTTCCTGGATTCTGTTCTTGAAGAGAATCCAATTCCTTGTTATTGCAGAAGCAGAGGAGGAGAAGAAGAGGGAGATGAGATTTCTGAGACTTTGTATGGAAGGAGAAATGAATTTAGAGATCAGATATTGGGCTTGTTTTCAGCGACGGGAAGGAGTGATGATGATGATGATGATGATGATGAGAAGGAGAAGGAGAAGAAGGAAGCTGGAAGGAGATCTCCTCGGTGGTCAGATTGTAACTGTGAGAGCTGTGTGAGCTGCGCTTCATGGAAAAATTGGCAGGGGATGGGGAAGGAGACTCTTCATTTGGTCATCAAAGAACCAACTCGAGGTAAGTTTGTATATGTAGATTTAGGAATTATTGATTCGTTTATGTCATAAATAGGATAGTTTCATGTGTTATGCATATAAATCCCTCTTTATTGGGCCTCCATTCAAATGTATTCTTTTTATAATTTTGGATTAGTTTTCCGGAGTTTTAGGCTTTGTTTGGGGAGAGATTATTCTGTGCAAACACCATACGGGAGAACCGTCTGCTTGCGTTCAGTACCGAGCGCGGTACATTTTTGGGGTGACGTGGCGCATTTTTATTGGTCTCCGGACACATCCGGACTCTTCACAGAATAATTTGGACAGCTTTTTTACTGTTATCTAAAATGGCTTTCTAGTACAAAAATTTCAGAAATTTTTGTAGTAAGAAGCTGTTTTAGAAAAAACAGCAAAAAAGCTGTCCCAACCGAAGCCTTAGAGGAAAAAAATATGGGTGAAGATGAAAATGATCTTCTGAATTCATGCATATTCTTACAATATATTTTGAAAGAAACCAGTTGGCTGACAGTTATAATTTAAGCAAAAAAAATTGCTTTTCTGAATTTCAGCTGAAACAAGACAAGATGGTAGCTATGAAACTGAGAATGTGATTTTCTTACATGGATTTCTATCATCTTCATCTATATGGGTGGAAAGTATATTTCCAAATTTATCAGAAGAAGCAGATCTGAGAGTTAAAATGTTTGCAATGGATCTTCTAGGCTTTGGTAAAAGTCCAAAAACCAGCAAATTGTTTGTACAGAATACAAGATCATTTGGAGATGATAGAGAGGACTGTGATTAAAACAGTTTGGATTGAATAGTTTTCATATAGTTTGCTCATTCCATGGGCTGCATCCTTGGAATTGCATTAGCTGCAAAATATCCCAAGTCTGTGAAATCCATTACTCTTGTTGCTCCTGTAAGTATACTAATTCTGGTATGAGATATTGAAAATTAGATTATATGAAGTATTATAATAAAAGAGATTTCGGTTTGATTTGGGACAGCTTTATTATTGCTTCTTAAAGCATCTGTTTAGTACTAAAATATTGTTTTAAAAAAAACAGTAAGAAAGTCATCCCAAACAAAAGCTTCATCCAAACAAAGCCTTCATCTACTTCAGATTTTAAATCTTAAATTTGAATTTTATTGCAATAAGATGTTTGATATTTTACTCAACTATAAGCTTATGATGACATCTTTTTTATGATTTTTTTTTCATTTTAGCCATACTTCCCTTCACTCGAAGCTAAAGCAAGCCACAATGCTCTGAATAGATTGGCTGAAAGGAAAATTTGGCCCCCTCTACTATTCTTCTCTTCAGTTATGTCTTGGTATGAACACTTGGGAAGAACTATTTGCTTCATCATTTGCAGAAATCATTTGACATGGGAATGGATAATTAAGCTACTGACTTGGAAGAAGTAAGAAAAGAAAAAAAAAAATTTTTGATATCCCTGCAATTTTGTATATATAGTGAATACAAATGCTGAAGATTGACTTTGAATATTGTTACATGCAGGCATTTGCCTTTCAATTTGACAGATATAACCAAGCACACTCACCATTCTGCTTGGCATACAATGCATGAGGTGTTATGTGGAGGAGCTAAATTTAATGATAATTACTTGAGAACTTTAAAAGAAGAAGGAATTTTTATGAAGATTATTCATGGTGACAAAGATGAAGTGGTTCCATTGGAGTGCAGCTTTAACATAAAAGGTAGAGTTCCAAAAGCAGAGCTCCAAATCATCAACAATGCAGATCATGTTTCTGTAATCCTAAATAGAAAGAAGGATTTCACCAAGTTTCTTGAACAAACTTGGTTTTAAAACCTATAATATATATATAAAGCACCATCATAAAATTATCCACTTTTGTCTATGTTATGATTGGTCCAAGATTTACATGTGTACTTTCTTTAGTTAGTTTTCTTTGTAGCATTTATATTGCTTTGATTAGGATCTTGTGTAGCCCTTTGAGATACCATTAAGCGTCTATAAATAAACACAGTAAGTTTGTAATAAGGCATTGAAGCCAAAAGCAAAATATAGAAATCCATTTCAGATTTTATGATATTTCCCTCTCCTCTTCCCTCTCTCCTCTCTCTCAAGAAGCTCAAGAGGAAGTGCTTCTTCCTCTCATTCAAAATTCTACAACTGGTATCAAAGCTAAGAGGAGCTGATCGAGCAAAAGAGGAAAGATGGTTCTTGTAGTCAAGAAAGAGAGAAGGGCGGTCAGACCACACACGCAGTGGAGTGTTGAGCTGGTTGCGAGATGAAGGCAACAGATCAAGGCCGCGGTTGTGTGAGGCCGAACCATTACACAAAATTGGGAGGTACAGCTCAAGAATTTTGGTCACGTGTTGGTGTCATGCAAGCAAACATGTTCACTGGTGTCGTGATTAGAATAGCAGGGGAAGTCCCTTGGGCAGGCTCGGATGCATGCACGGTAGGGCACACATCAAGGATGTGTAAGGCGCAAGCGTGAGCACGCACATAAGCTTGTGCGCTGGTAGAGGTTCAAGCTGGTAGACATCGTGTGAGGCGTAGGATGCAGGCTGCCTGGGGTCGCACGTATGGCGCGAAAGAGGGCCTGAGCACGTTGGCTCACATGGCCTCGAGGGTGCACTGTGCAGAAAGATGGGCATGAGGGGGTCGCGGTGAAAACGGGCCCAACGGGGTTGTCATCACGCGTGGGTACATGGGGTTGTAGCGCCGGGAAAATCGCATGCACAAGACAAACTCGCGGGCTGGTTGAGAGGAGGTGAGGCAGAGCAGCCTGGTGTCGTGATTAAACCAAAGCAGGAGAAGGGTTCGATCACGTGGAAGGAGGTTGGAGCAGCTGAGTTGATTGTACATGCGGAGGTTTAGTTGTGTGATGGACATGGTGCAGCAGGAGTGGTGAGCGTGCCTTAGCGCAAATCAAGCGACATGGAAGATTGTAGATCTTTTTGAGGTGGAGCTTTGGAAATTAAGATTCTTGACCATGTCGATCCAAAAGTTTGAAATCGACAAGTTTACCATAGATAATGACTTCGGTTTGTGGAGAATTAAGAAGGCCCTCCTTATTCTTCAAGGAACTTCCTAGGCGATTTCCAGGGTAGATCTTGCTATTGTAACTGATAGACCAAGGGCAAGACAAATGCAGTTGAAAGCTCATAGTGCAATCTTGTTATCACTCGGCGATGAAATCTTGAGGGAAGTAGCTGAAGAAAGTTCTTCCATAGAAGTATGTGAGAAAATGGAGTCCCTATACCTGAAAAGATCATTGGCCAACGGTTTATACCTAAAGAAAGATTTATACACCCTGCATATGGAGGAAGGTAAAGATTTGAAGAAACATATTGATGAATTTAATAAAATCATCCTTGATCTTAAGAATGTAGATGTAAGAATAGGAATGAGGACAAAGATAAAAGCGTTGGAGACATTCTTGTAGCAAGGGGAAGACATGAGAAGGAAGGGCACTTCAAAATAAATTGCCCAAATCTGCTGAAGTGAAAGGGAGTTAGGCCCAAGGACAATGCCAAGATAGCTGAGACATCAAATGAATACATGGATATTTTGTAAATCTAAGGTCAAGGTGGAGTTTGTTATAATTAGTCCAAGATTTGCATGTGTACTTTCTTTAGTTAGTTTTCTTTGTTGCATTTATGTTGCTTTGATTAGTATCTTGTGTAGCCCTTTGAGCTACCATTTAGTGTCTATAAATAAGCACAATAAATTTGTAATAAGGCATTGAAGTGAAAAGCAAAATACAGAAATCCATTTCAGATTTTCTTATCTCTCCCTTTTCTCTTCCCTCTCTCCTCTCTCTCAAGAAGCTCAAGAGGAAGTGTTTCTTCCTCTCATTCAAGATTCTACAGTCTACTTGTTCAAAGCATTATATATCAATGCTTTTAAAACCGGACCGGACCGGCCGGTTCAACCGGTTGAACCGCGAACCGGTCGGCCGGCCGGTTACGGTTCAAATGAAAACCTGTTTTGCAGAAAACTGGGATAAAACCGCTCGAATTGGCGGTTCGACCGCCGAACCGCCGAACCGGTCCCGGTTTTAAATAACCGGCCGGAAAGGTTATACGCGGAGAAGAAAAAAAACCCTCATTTGCATCGACATCTGCTCGTGCTGCTCGACTCTTCGGCTTCGAGCTTTAACAGAGGAACAAACTTTGCTTGTAGAAAGCGGGGTCGGCTACTGGAGGCTTGTTGGTTGATCGCGGCCTGAGGCCGAACGAAGATCCGGCTGGCAAGATCGCTCGTCGAGCGAGAGCAAGCTTCGATCGTCTTCCCATTCTTACGGTTTTAAGTTTGGCCTGCTCTGGCTTCATCGCTTCAGAAAGCTCTCGCCTCTCACGGCACATAGGCTCTCCTAGTCATCGCCTTTGCCTGGTTCAGCAGTTGCATCCGCCGTCCAGCCCTCGTCAGTGGTTACGAGATTCGCTTTTGGATCTATCCGGAACCTTTGCTCGCGTCTCCCTTCTTCGGTTTCGTGTACAGGCAGCCGACTGCCTTCGAGCAAGATTCGTTCGGCTGTCACTTGGTAAATTAGTGATTATGTTTTCATACTCTTGCTTTGCAATCAGATTGGATCTGAACGTTCTCTGTTTTCATATTCTACAAATTTCAAATGTAGGGAAAGTCGGAAGCAAGGTTTTCTCCATTGCAAACAAGTTTTCTCTTATCGATTTCTACTGGAAAAAAAAAAAGTCAACCTTGTCTACTCCTGCATACCTGCTCTCATTCCCAATTTTTTAGGCATGCTCATCCTGCAGTCAGTGAGGTAACTTGAAAATTATTTGTATTTTTGTTTTTTGAATGCTTCTTATTAAGTTGTTGTAGTTTTTGGAAAGTTCTTTCACTTCTTTGAGAATCTTTGCAGTGAGTTGAAAAAGAAAGCTTTATTTGCAGTTTTCTACCATATAATTTTCTATCTGGCATAGTTTTCTACCTTGCATTTTTCTATGTTGTAGTTTTTTATCTTGGGTTTTATTTTGTGTATATGATTTTATTATAATATTTAAATATAAGAAATATTTATTTTACGTCATACGGTTCGACCCCAGTTCGACCCCGGTCGAACCATCAAACCGCTAACCCTCCTTCCGGTTCATTGACCGGTCCGGTTTTCAAAGCCTTGTTATATATCATAAAATTGGTGATTAAAAGATGCAGGTTGTCATATGCTTACTTCTCCAAGTTAAAAAGAAAAGCAGTCATCAATTTTTTATATATCGATTTACAAGCCTTAAAGAGTACCAAGTGCTAGATAGGTTAGGGTGATCTTCAATTAACTCTATTTCACTCCTAATCTCAGGAGCCTCAAAATTTATAAATAGATTTTGCTTCCACACATTATAAGTTAATTTCAATAGAGAAAAATTAATCTTATATATGTGACAGAATTTTGAGCTCAAAACCCCATTTGGAATCTCCTATCAAGTGTACTAATTTTCCATTGACCCAAACTTATATTTCACTCCCTCATGGTCTTCTTTACTAGTAGGGGAAGGAGCCCAACCATTGTCTTCTCATGGACGACTATCATCATTCGATGCCCGGTGTTGATCAATACCATTGTTGTCATTGACATTGCTATTAGAGATAAGCCCGACACAATCTAAAAATTTAAATTGTAATGTCACATTAACTCGATCACAAAAAAATTAAATCATTATGATCGTAGATTTGTACCAGTTTAAAAGAGACTCCGGACGTAGCACTATAGTCTATTTTACACAACGATACAAAACGGTGCACAACAGTACTATACATAGCATCAAAATGAACAAATGACACATAAACGAAAGAAAAAAATGCATAATAATTACATTTGAGATAATTAATGAACGTCCAAAAAATTATCATTTTGCATAGTTGATTTACAAAAGCATGCATTTTCAAGACATTCGACGTATAAATTTCTTAAGAAACATCACAAAAAAGACATTAATCATTTATGCCCAATTTATAAATTCCTCGTTGAAGTATTTGGTCTTATTTGAGAACTTGATATGCCTTGAAGGTGAACAGAGTTATGTTGTATTTGCCTTTACGATAGCTTTATATATACTAAACTAAGCTAAGCAAAAGGTGAACAGAGTTATGTTGTATTTGCCTTTAGGTAAGTAAAATACATCTTACTCTTAAGCTTTTTCTTCTTTTCTAATGGCCATGCAGAAAATGCGAAGTCGTCCAAATCAATCTCCATCTTCATCACATGTTTCTAATTTTTTTCTCAACAAGCACCAAAAGTTTTATTCCGCAAAAATCTTAAATATTTGAGAGCTTTCGCATTTCTCTTTTTTAAAAACATAAAAAATGAGTGGGCTTCTTGACGGTTTTAAAATTTTCATAACTTGACTGGATCGGGTCGTCGAGTCGTAAAAAATCCACGTGTCTTAATTTACTTGGAGTCGGGACCTAGAGCTACGTTCGAAGTCCGCACAAAATAACATCTCCTCAATGGGACTGCCTAAAATTTTTCTTTTGCTCAAAGTTTCACTATAAAAATTTGACTTCTTTTATGCACAATTATCTTTGTATATGTAGAGATATGTGAGATATTCATATAAATAAAGAAATAAATATTATGTTTTATTATCATAAAAATTTAACACAATTATTATTGATATGTCATCACAAAATTAGCTTGATCAGGCACGAATCTCGAGGCAAAAACTAGTTGGAGACTTCAAAAATTAAATCCGGGAGCATCCGAACTCCGATTTCAACGAGCTTATAGTCAAACTGAGCGTCTCGGAAATACGAACCCAACAACACCAAGATCAACCCAATCCGAGCCCAAATAAGTCCGAATCAAGAGTTCAAAGCGCTGTCGGAAGGTTCAAACCGCAATTTGAGTTACCAAACGGTCTCCGATTTTGACGAGCTTATACTCGAATCGAACGGCTCGACGAGACAAATCCAACGAGCCCAAGATCACTAAATTCCGACATCATTAAGGCCTCCAAATGTCCAACGAACGGTGCACGATCGTAGGATTCAATATCGGCCGTCCATTTGACCACTCCCTATTCGCCCTTGATCTCACACCTATTTACGGACCATGCCACTCCAGAAAATCTATAAATAGAGCCCTCATTCTTCACAAGAGAGCATCTAAGCAAGAGAGAGAAGAAGAGAAGAGAGGAAGAAGAGAAGGAAGGAGCTCCTCCTCGACAGCCGCCGGACCACCGCCGGACCACCACAGAACCTCGCCGGACCACCACAGAACCTCGCCGGACCACCACAGAACCTCACCGGACCACCGCCGGACCACCGCAGAAACCTCGCCGGATCACCGCCGGATCACCGCAGTAACCTCGCCGGACCACCGCAGAACCTCGCCAGACCACCACCTTAAGGCCTGACGTCCAGTCCCTACGTCCTACTGAAAACCCGACGTCCTGCCAAAGAACCGACGTCCTGTTCAAGGCCCGACACTCAGTCCCTACCTTCTGCCGAAAACTCGACATCCTGTTCAAGGCCCGACACTCGGTCCCTACGTCCTGTTCAAGGCCCGACACTCGGTCCCTACGTCCTGTTCAAGGCCCGACACTCAGTCCCTACGTCTTGCCGAAGACCCGACGTCTTACTCAGGACCCGACATTCAGTCCCTACGTCCTCCCAAAGACCTGACGTCTTACTTAAGTAACTGATTGTAACCTGATCACCCTTGAAGGTGATTCAGTCCTTTGTAACCAACTCAAAGTCTAGTGGAATCATTTTCAACTGGGCTAGGCCTCGTGGTTTTTCCCTTTTTAAGGGTTTTCCACGTAAAAAATCTTGTGTTCTCTGTGTGTGAGCTAGTTATACGTACAACGTTAAGACGCAGAATTAAATCTCTATCGCCGCGTATTTTCTAGTCCGCAACAGTTTGGCGCCGTCTGTGGGAAAGATCAATCCCACTACACTAAGTACTTCTTCAATGGCAAACAGGCGTAGCCATCGCATCATGGGAGCCTCTCGCTCCAATTCACATCAATCAGGAAACCATTCCCTGAATCAAGGACGACGGGCATCTGCCTCCTTTCACCCTGGTGGCCGACACCCTGCAGGGGAAGGAACTTCAGGGCCATCCCTAGAAGAGCGTATCAGGAAGATGGAGGAATCTCAGAATGAGATCCTTCGACTCTTAAGGGAGACTCGAGGACCAGCACTAGTACCTCAAGAAGATATTCTCTTCCCTCGAGACCAGCCAGGCTTCGAAGACGTTCTTCATGTTGAAGTCCCCCTTCCTCCGCCTAGAGTGCGCCCTCCAATCCGTCCAGAGAATGAGCTTGCTGACACAGCAAGCTCTACCCATCCTTCACACACGGGCCATCGGCAGCATATGCCTCCAGAAGTCCCAGAAGACTTAGACCAACAGCACGTTACTGAACTCCCCCGCAATACTCTCCGGGATGAGTTGCGGAGGCTAGTCCGAGAAGAGTTCCCCACAGGAGGTACAAAGACACTCCCTTCGCCAACGGGACGTTCACGAATCGTCACCTTTCACCGAAGCTGTCCTCCGATACCCCGTTCCGGCAAGATTCAAACTCCCGAATATTGATTTGTATGATGGAACTTCAGACCCCTACGAGCATATCGACCACTACCGCACTATTATGCATATCCAGCAGGCCCCGGATGCTTTGCTCTGTAAAGTTTTTCCTGCCACCCTTAAAGGGGCAAGCCCGAACATGGTTCTACTCACTGCCTGCCCGATCCATCTCGATATTCGTTAAATTGGCCAAATTGTTCGTCGAACAGTTTGTCGCCAACCGAAGGACGATTAAAGATTCCTCCCACCTTTCAGGGATACGTCAGAACGAGGGTGAATCCCTTAAAGAATACTTCCAGAGGTTTTCTACGGAAGCCCGACAAATTCCAGGGGTAGATCCCGAATTGCTTAGAGGTGTATTTCTTGGAGGACTCCGCCCAGGCCCCTTCTACTCAGCACTCATGCGAGATACGGTCCATTCATACGCGGATCTAATCCATCGAGTAGAGGCTCAAATCTCCGCCGATGATGCCATCAATGCTCATAGAAAGCAATTTGAGCAGACGACCGGGAAGCGTAAGAATCCCCCAGGAACGGAGAATCCCCCCTCACAAAGGAATAAGAAAGGAAACTACAATTTTCCTCCTCGACCCTCACAGCCGCCGCGACAAGAACCTCGTCAAGAGAAGGAGTACACACCACTTAATACATCCCAAACAAATGTATTAATGGCCATCCGGGATCAGGAAAATGTGAAATGGCCACACCCTTTGAAGCCCAACGTCGGAAATCAGGAGCAATATTGCCACTTCCCACCGTAGCCGTGGGCACACTACTGAAGCATGTTGGCAGCTCAAGGAAGAAGTTGAGAGACTGATCCGACAAGGATATCTCCGACAATTCATCAAGAATACACCAACCCGAGAAGACGTTGGTCCGACTGGGGGGCAGAGTCAACAACAAAGGCAGTCGGTAAACAATCGCCAAATAGTGGGAGAAATTGGAACCATTGCTGGGGGCCTATCAACGCCTTACCAAGTTTCAATTGCGTAGAGCACAATAGTGCTACTTGTTTTAAGTATCGTATGTCTTTAGTATTGTGTGACTTCAGTACTGTCTGTCTTTAATTTTGAATGTTGTTTGTGATGTTTGTAGCTTCTCCCTCCTTAAGCTGTCTTAGGGAGCTATGTTTTTGTAAGACTTTATCTCCTTATCTTCTTCGAGTAAAATTATATTGATAAATTCGCAAAAGTAGTGAACTTTAATATCATTGACTCGAACAAATACATAATCGTTATTGTAGCTCAATCACCAGATAACCAATCCTTGGTGGATTCTTCTGACCTCTTCCATACAGGTTAACGTCATCGAGCAGGGCTCCGACATACAACCTCGGAAAGGTCCTACATCCTTGGTGGATTCTCCCGACCTCTTCCACACAGGTTAACGTCGTCGAGCAGGGCTCCGGCATACAACCTCGGAAAGGTCTCACATCCTTGGTGGATTCTCCCGACCTCTTCCATACAGGTTAACGTCGTCGAGCAGGGCTCCGACATACAACCTCGGAAAGGTCCTGCATCCTTGGTGGATTCTCCCGACCTCTTCCACACAGGTTAACGTCGTCGAGCAGGGCTCCGGCATACAACCTCGGAAAGGTCTCACATCCTTGGTGAATTCTCCCGACCTCTTCCACACAGGTTAACGTCGTCGAGCAGGGCTCCGGCATACAACCTCGGAAAGGTCCTACATCCTTGGTGGATACTCCTGACCTCTTCCACACAGGTTAACGTCGTCGAGCAAAGGCTCCGACATACAACCTCGGAAAGGTCTCACATCCTTGGTGGATTCTTCCGACCTCTTCCACACAGGTTAACGTCGTCGAGCAAAGTCTCCGACATACAACCTCGGATAGGTCTTACATCATTGCCGGATCCAATATCGGTTAACATCATCGAGTAAAGGCTCTGACAAACAACCTCGGATAGATTATACATCCTTGGTTAACATCGCCAGAATGTCGTCAATGGACTTCTATCTTACTTCTCCACAACATTAAAATTCTACCCAATTTTAAATTTTCTCCTGTCGCTGAACTTTTGTCTTGCAGGACTTTCGGCAGACTTCTACTCGTCTTCGGACTTATGCCCTTCGACGAACTTTCAACGGTCTTCTGCCCGAGGCCGTACTTCTACTCGACGTCGGACTTCTCCTTATCGTCAAACTTCTGCTCGTCAGCAGACTTCTACTCGTCGTCGGACTTATGCCCGTCGACGAACTTTCATCGGTCTTCTACCCGAGGTCGTACTTCTACACGACATCGAACTTCTCCTTATCGTCGAACTTCTGCTCGTCAGCGGACTTCTACTCGTCGTCGGACTTATGTCCGTCGACGAACTTTCATCGGTCTTCTGCCCGAGGCCGTACTTCTACACGACGTCGGACTTCTCCTTGCGTCGAACTTCTACTTGCCTTCAGACTACTAACCGTCGTCAGACTTTTACCCGTCGATGGACTTTCATCGGTCTTGTACCTGGTGCTGCACCTCTACCCGACTTCGTACTTCTACCAGATGTCGGACTTCTACCAGTTAATAGACTTTCGTCGGTCTTCTGCCCGACACTGTATGACTACCCGACATTGAATTCCTGCCTGTCATCATACTTCTCCCCGATGCTGGAAGTATGCCCGTCATTTCAACCTCCCTCCTTACAACGGTTTATCCGACCTCCATCGCAAATCACCAAACATCAGAACTCCACAAGATCTCTCGAAGAAAAGAGGGAGAAAGATAAAGAAAGGAGAGAATCTCCGAACTTCCTTGCCAAGAGAGGGGCCTCAGAAAACTGAGGGAAGGCCTCAATAGAAAGGACAGAGGGAGATGAGGAAAGAAGAGAATCTCCAGACTTCCTTGCCAAGAGAGGGGCCTCAGAAAACTGAGGGAAGGCCTCAATAGAAAGGACAGAGGGAGATGAAGAAAGGAGAGAATCTCCGAACTTCCTTGCCAAGAGAGGGGCCTCAGAAAACTGAGGGAATGCCTCAATAGAAAGGACAGAGGGAGATGAAGAAAGGAGAGAATCTCCGAAAATTCCTTGCCAAGAGAGGGGCCTCAGAAAACTGAGGGAAGGCCTCAATAGAAAGGACAGAGGGAGATGAGAAGAAAAGAGGAGAAGAAGAGAAGAAAAAAGGAGGAAAAGAAGAAAGGAATGAACTTTCTTAAGGATCTAAGGCCCTATTTATAGCTTTTTGGGAGAAAGAGTGGAAGTTTCTAGAATTTTTAATTTCCCAAATTTTTCTAAATTTTTCTGAATTTTTTCGGAATTTTTTGGGATTTTTTCGGATTTTTTATGCATTTTTACGGCCAAAAAAGGCCTTAAAAAAGCTTAAAAAATTAGATTTTCTGCACTAGTGGGGCCCACTAGGTCGGTGGGCTGAACAGTCCCGCCCATTCATTCAAATAAGGCGGTGGAGGAGCAGCCAGCGGGCTGCCACGCGGGACGAGGCGGGCCTACGCAGCCCAAGCGGGCCGCCGCGCGGGCCAGAAGACGGCCCAGCAGCCCACCGCGCGGGCTGAAGCGCGGGCCGCAGGCGCGGCCCGGGCGGCCCAGGCGGGCCGCCGCGCGGGCCGCAAGGCGCGGCCCCAGGCGGCCGGGCGGGCCGCCGCGCAAGCCGCAGCGCGGGCCCAGGCGGGTCGGGCGGCCCAGGCAGGCCGCCGCGCGCGTTCCAGCGCGGGCCGGCGGTGCCACCGGCGGCGGCGGCGGCGGCGCCGGGCCGGCCGGTTCGGCCGCCTAGCCCATTTTGGGCCCGATTTTTCGTCCCGAAAACTCCGATTTCGACGTTTTTTTTGGGGTCCCCGGACACGTTTTTTCGACGTTCCGGACTCAATTTCGGCACTTCCGAAGCTCAACGAGGCCTCTATGATCAAGTTCGAGCAAGCCATTAACCTTCGGAACACATTTTTTGGCATTTCGGCATATGAAAATTGTCGACACTTATATTTTCGGACCCCTGGAGCTTCGGCGTCCGAAAATAGGGGGGCAACTAATATGTCATCACAAAATTAGCTTGATCAGGCACGAATCTCGAGGCAAAAATTAGTTGGAGACTTCAAAAATTAAATCTGGGAGCATCCGAACTCCGATTTCAACGAGCTTACAGTCAAACTGAGCGTCTCGGAAATACGAACCCAACAACACCAAGATCGACCCAATCTGAGCCCAAATAAGTCCGAATCAAAAGTTCAAAGCGCTGTCGGAAGGTTCAAACCGCAATTTGAGTTACCAAACGGTCTCCGATTTTGACGAGCTTATACTCGAATCGAACGGCTCGACGAGACGAATCCAACGAGCCTAAGATCACTAAATTCCGACATCATTAAGGCCTCCAAATGTCCAACGAACGGTGCACGATCGTAGGATTCAATATCGGCCGTCCATTTGACCACTCCCTATTCGCCCTTGATCTCACACCTATTTACGGACCATGCCACTCCAAAAAATCTATAAATAGAGCCCTCATTCTTCACAAGAGAGCATCTAAGCAAGAGAGAGAAGAAGAGAAGAGAGGAAGAAGAGAAGGAAGGAGCTCCTCCTCGACAGCCGCCGGACCACCGCCGGACCACCACAGAACCTCGCCGGACCACCGCCGGACCACCACAAAACCTCGCCGGACCATCGCCGGACCACCACAGAACCTCGCCGGACCACCGCCGGACCACCGCAGAAACCTCGCCGGACCACCGCCGGATCACCGCAGGAACCTCGCCGGACCACCGCAGAACCTCGCCAGACCACCACCTTAAGGCCTGACGTCCAGTCCCTACGTCCTACTGAAGACCCGACGTCCTGCCAAAGAACCGACGTCCTGTTCAAGGCCCGACACTCAGTCCCTACCTTCTGCCGAAAACCCGACATCCTGTTCAAGGCCCGACACTCGGTCCCTACGTCCTGTTCAAGGCCCGACACTCGGTCCCTACGTCCTGTTCAAGGCCCGACACTCAGTCCCTACGTCTTGCCGAAGACCCGACGTCTTACTCAGGACCCGACATTCAATCCCTACGTCCTCCCAAAGACCTGACGTCTTACTTAAGTAACTGATTGTAACCTGATCACCCTTGAAGGTGATTCAGTCCTTTGTAACCAACTCAAAGTCTAGTGGAATCATTTTCAACTGGGCTAGGCCTCGTAGTTTTTCCCTTTTTAAGGGTTTTCCACGTAAAAAATCTTGTGTTCTCTGTGTGTGAGCTAGTTATACGTACAACGTTAAGACGCAGAATTAAATCTCTATCGCCGCGTATTTTCTAGTCCGCAACAATTATTATAATTCTTTTTATAATTCCTTATAATAGTGACAAATGACAAGTTAATATTAATAACAGCTGAAGTTTCCTCCACAAAAAAGCTGCGTATGCTTTAACTCCACGTAGCTGTAAGACTGTAATCCCCATACCTGTACGAAGACTGTAGCTTTGTTTACCAGCAGAAAGCGACGTAAATATGTACGCAACTCACTTGCTTTGTTAGTGGACAAATTTTAAAAATAATTATGATTAAAAATAAAATAAAATAAATTAAATAGCTATGAAAAAAATTAAAGTAATTATAAGTTTAGTTTGGGGCGACTTTCTTAATATTCCTTAAAATAAATTTTTAATATAAAAAATTTTAGTTCAAAAAATTTTGTACTGAAAAGTTGCTTTAGAAAATAATAAGAAAGTCGTCTCAAACGAAATCATAATTATCGATTTAAATGAAGATTGATGTTAGCTGGAGCACCACCTAGCTGAAGCTAGTCGTCTTTTGAACGGGCGATTGACATAAGAGATTTGTTTTTCTTTTCGCTCAGAAATAGGATAAATTATTTTGTATGGACACCGAACGCAGTTCACCGTCCAGAGACCAATCAAAATGTGTCATGTCAGCAGTATCGAACACAGTACCAAGCGCGGTAGCGTGGTACCGAGCTAAGATACTGAGTGAAGTGACGTGACGCATTCTGATTGATATCTGAACGACGTTCGACATCCACACAAAATAATTTGGCCAGAAATATGCCTCGATTTATTCGATTTCCACCTCTTCCTCTTCGGCTTTGTCCCTATTGCCTATTTTTCCTTTATAAAGGTAAACCTAAAACTTAATAAAAATGTTTAAGTTAGTTTCGTGGTGGGGTAAAAAAAAAACCAAGCAGAAGAAGTTTTGAATGGGGGTAAGTAAATTTCTTTGTTTGGGTATTAAAATTTTAGTGAGATAAACTATATTTATTTTCTTCAAATAAAGTAAAATAGCTTGTGAAAAATTATTTATCAGAAATCTAATATTTGTTACGAGAATTATATATACTATATTTAATATTCTAAAAAATATATTTGTTTTTTTTAGAATTTAAGAAATTTGTATCAAATTATTAAAAATTTTGTCAGCAATATTAATTTATTTTCACATAAAATATTAAATGAAAAAATATTAACATTTGCAAACATTTTGAAGGCGAAGTAATAAAAAATTATATATTTTTTTAGGACTCACAAAAATAATATTAAAATTTATACTAATAATTAATTTCACGCTTTGAGCTTCCATTTGAAATTATTAATCGTGATATATTTTTTTTTCTCAGGCTGTTTGACTTTATTAGAAGAAAATATATTTTAGGATCTCTGTCAATCTCACTTCATCTCGTCCTAATCGTTTTCCTGACCTAAAATAATTAAAAAATCTGCATAATGAGTTAAAAAAGCCCACGAGTAACTAAAATTCATTAGAGCTTTCAATGAAATGACTAATATAATCAATAATAGTCAATATAGTTAATGATCAAATATTATCAATAAAAAACAAAATAATCAATAATAAAAGTGGGGAATCATTACAATAAATCTAAATATTAATAATTATTATAAAATTCAATAAATCAATAAAACAACGATGCAAAAATCATTCATAAATCACTAAAGAAATCTACCTTATCTATTCATATGCATCATCTGTTTATGTATTATTAATGCATTCAAAATTGTCAATGATATTAATGTATCTTTCAAATATATGACAATATAAATGC
Organism: Dendrobium officinale; assembly: GCA_019514585.1. Taxonomy (NCBI): domain Eukaryota; kingdom Viridiplantae; phylum Streptophyta; class Magnoliopsida; order Asparagales; family Orchidaceae; genus Dendrobium; species Dendrobium officinale. Next base: position 42,860,576 of record CM033694.1, read on the forward strand.
ATCAATGTATGATTTAGCAAGGCAAGATATCTAGCTTTAATGTAATATTTTCAACATCTTTTACGCCAACTAATTTCCAGTTGGTTATTAGTCATATTAATTATCACTTATTCAATTAATCAATTATCATTACAGGTGTTTTTATTAAATCAATAAAGAGTCGTAACTCTCTGTCAGTCAGCGTAATTGGTCATCTATTACTTTCAACAGCCAATATAACACCATAAATCATCTTTAAAGGAAAGTTTGTCGATCCACCATCATGCATAGGATATTATGTCATAACAACCAACCTTTTTTCTATTCATTTACCAAAATATCATTTATACTAACCAGGAGATCACTACAATCACTAATCTATCATAATCTCTTGACAACAAAAGAATAAAATAGAATGCATAACAAAATCTAAAAAAAATGAGGATTTCTATTATTTGGCCTAAATGTTCCAAAAAATTTAAATGTTTGCCTAATACGAAGCGGCTCTTTCAACTCTGGTAAAGACAATTAACAAAAACAGCATATTTAATTTGATTGAATTTTTAATTTAAGAAATATCTTTCTGTCAATTAATTTAAAATTAAAAGAAAGAAATTGTGAATTTTAAAATAATTTCAATGTGTTTTGTTAGATTCTTTTATTATTGACATGTCATCAAAAATCAATTTGATCAGGTACTACTCTTGAGACATATTTGAACTAGAAAATTTCAAAATTAAATTTGGGAGCATCCGAACTCCGATCTAAGCAACCTTATGGTCAAATTGAACGTCTTGACAAGAAGAACCCAATGATACCAAAATTGGCTCAATCCAAGTCCAAATGGGTTCAAACTAATTGACTGAAGTATATTTGAAATCTTCAAAGCATTAACTAGGTAACCAAATAATCTCCAAATATAGCATGCTTAAAATCGAATCAAGCTGCTCGATGAGACAAATCCAACAAGCTTATATTTAAGATCATTTAATTTTGACATTATTAAGCATTTAAATACTTGATTAAAGCTTTTTGATCGAAGAAATCAATATGAATCATTTGATAAAGCATTCCGACTTTGCCTTAGATTTCATCATATTTATGGAGCATGTCACTCCAAAAAATCTATAAATATAACATGATTCTTCACATGAAGGAAAAAAGGAAGGAGAGAAAGAAGTATAAAGAACTCTATTGCATTTTTCAGCCATCGTCACCGAAAGCCACCACTAATTATTGTCGTCGACAATCACCATCGCCATTAAGGATCAACATCAGAAATCTCTAGCATGTCCAGAGTAGTGACAGGATTTAACCAAATTGTTGGGCATAAAAATCCGTATATTGATATCTACTTTCTACACTACAGGAAAAATGGCAAAAACCGGCGGTTTTCACCGGCGGTTTATATACCGTCTGTATTACCGACGGCTACGCCGGCGGTTAAGCCGTCGAACTCTAACGACGGTCAAATCGGCGGCTTAGCTACGATACACCGTAAATACCGACGGTCTATAAACCGCTGGTAAACCACCGTATATCAACATGAACCGGCGGCTTTCCGGCGGTCCAAACCGCCGGTGATAAGTGATTTTGGTCCGGCGGTCTAGACCGCCGGAAAACCGCCGGTAAAAGCCCTAATACGAGCCCCCTCGCCCCGCTCATTTCATTTTCACTCTTTCCTTCTCTCTCTCGGTCGCTCGTCCTATCGTCTCCTCCGCTCGTCCGATCAGCCCCCGACGAAGGAACTCCGACCGCCGACCCCATTCCGACCGCCGCCGACCCCATTCCGACCGCCGCCGACCCCATTCCGCCTCGTCGCCTCCCCATTCGCACAAACCGAGAGCCACCAACCCTCATTCATTTGCAAGGTGAACTCTCCACATTCTTCTCTCTTCCTCTTCTTCAATGTTCTTCATATAATCACTTCTCAAATCTCCTTATTCTTCTCAAATAATCATCTCATTTGGTTCAGGTTTCTTAAAGGAATAAGAACATAGATTGTTTTGCTTTATGCTCTTAAATCAGTTAACATTTCTTGAGATTGGAAAAGTGGATTTCTCTATTTCATTTTTATTCAAATAAATAAGATGATACAAATTCTTAAACTCCAATTTTTGATTCAAAATGTATAGGGTAGTTTGGATTATTTTGTTCTCTTTTTGCTTCTCTTGGAAGAGAACCTTTATACAATAGAATTTGGTCTTTGATGTAAGTTTTTGTTGAATTATGAATATAACTGCATCGTTTTCTCTAAAAAAAAAAAAGGTTGTTTGAGATATTGTTTGCTAAAGAATTGTCTTTTCATTTATCTTAAAAATAAAAAGATATTGTTTGCTAGTTTATATGCTTTACATTGGTAATTTAATGAGTCTTTGAAAAGAGTAGGATGTCATCAATTGTTATTTCTCATATTTATTATTAGAAGGGTTTATGGGAACTTGTATATTACAATGACATTTTTTTAGTATAGAAGCTTAAGTCTATTTTGAGAGGTGAATTGTGCGTTGATTTGTGTAGAAGGTAAAGAGTGAAAAAGTAAAGTACTTAATTTTGTAGAAAGTGTATAATTTTGAATTTTAGAACTTGTGTGTTTTGAAAGGTGAAAAAGTGAAAGGATGGGTTTGAGAAATGAACTTGGGTGATTTGAATAATGAGAAGTATGTATCTTAAAAGTGATGAGCATATGCTTCGAAAGATGATTGTGTGAGCTTTGGAATGTGTAAAGTGTATGAATTTTGAAAAGGTAAATTGTATGTATGCTTAAAAAAAAAAGTATATGAAAAGTTTTTGTGAGAAGCTTGTGTTTGAAAAGTGGAATTGTAAAGTTTGTATAATTTTAGGAGTTGAGAAATGTAAATTGTGTGTTAGAAAAGGAAGAAGCGTATGTCTATAAAGTGACTTGTGTGTATGTTGTTGAAAAGTAACTTATATGTGTTTTAGAAAATGGTGATGTGGAATTTGTATGTGTTTGAACTAGTGTGTGCTTTGGAAAGTGGAAAGTGGAGATTGTTTACTTTAAAGATAGAAGTGTACATTGAAAAGGGTATCGTATGAGAAAGGTGAAAAGTAAAGTATATGATTGTTGAAGGTTGAGGTATTTTGGAGAGATGAGGTGTATGGATTTTGGAGAAAAAGTTATTTGGGTGATTGCAGGATGATTTCTTACGAGTTAGAGAAAGTAGGCAGTCCACTGGCGAGGGATCATCTTCTGGATCGGCCCATACTTCTGAGTATCAGACATGGTCAGAAGTTGTTGGTGGAAGACAGAGGGGGAGGGTATATGGCATGGGTTCACAAGCTTTTGCTATTGAGGACAGTTCATACACCTCTGCATTCCATGATCCAAGTGGAGCTGAAGAATCTGTAAGTGAGAGGGTTGCAGCACTTACTAGAGAGATTGAAGAGATGAAAAGGGTTCAAGCTAAAGAGATTGAAGAAATGAGGAAGGCTCAGAATGAAATGCAAGCAGAGTTGCAATCCTACAGAGCTGGAAAACAAAGGAAGAAGGACCAACAGGAGCAGCCATCTGCAGACAGTGAGGATACCGATGATGATTAGATGTTTATTATGTTTGATGAATGTATTAATTAGAACTTGTGAACTTCTAAACTGGTGATTGTAGCATTATCATGAACTATCTTGTGAATTTGTGATTGTAATGTTGTGATGAATTTTTGATTTTGTTTGTATTTTCTGGTTGTGATGAATATAGCGGCGTGTTGCCCAACATATATATGCTTTTTCTGCAGGTTTAGACTTTAGGGTGAACCTCCCTCAAATAGAGGGGATGCTGTCAATTTTTTTTTTCAGGTGCTACAGGTTTCCGGCGGCTAACCGGCGGTTTAGCCGCCGGAAACTACGATACCGGACGGACAAGATAAAGCCGTTGGTTATATTATTAAACCGCCGGTACGTACCGGCGGCTTACCGACGGCCGACGGCGGTTATACGATGGACGGAAAACGGTTTAAACCGTCGGTAATACCGACGGCTATAACCGCCGTCCACCGCCGGTACCTTACCGGCGGTCTAACGGCGCCGTCCAGCGGTTTAATAAACCAGACGACGCCAGGTTTAACCGCCGGTAATTTGACCGGCGGTTTTCCGGCGGTTACAATACCGGCGGCCTAACCGCCGGAAGACCGACGGTTAAAATTCTGGTGGTCACCGGCGGTATTGGCCGCCGGAAAACCGCCGCACAAAATTAACCGCCGGTAAAAAGCCGTCGGAAATTGTTTCCTACGCCGTTTTTACCGGCGGTTAACAAACCGCCGTTAGACCGCCGGTAACGTTAAAAACCGCCGGTAAATCTACACTAACCGCCGGAAAAAACCGCCGGTTTTCAGCGTTTTTCCTGTAGTGCTATAATCTCTGTTGGAAAAATCCAGCCTTGTTAGAATACATTTTCTCTATTCGGGCTCTGTTCTACACTTGCCTAAAGCATGTAAGAGGTGATAAATAAGAGTTATAAGTGGACATTAATACATATGCATTTCTGCATTCATATTCATATGATTTTATTATGCCTACTGTAGAGTAAATAGTAACTCTTTTATTTCACTGATTTTATTAATGGACTGTGAATTGAATTTCGATATACATAATTTTGTAGTTTAGAATGCAAGTTAATCTTTTGTACCAATCATTGTATTTCGAATTACTGTTATTTACATGTTTTGGAAGAAATATTTTATATGCATAATCTGAATGTCTGTTCTATATTAATTTGGATGATTAGCTGACTCTAGCATAACAAAAAGTTGAATTGATATTTCTTAAATGTATAGAAAAAGTCAGTTTAAATTCTCGTCTTGAGGCGTTAGAAATGCATGCATATGAAAATTAATGATGTGTGCATGACTATATGTCCTTCCTTGGACTATTTATATTAAGGCGCATGAGCAGGGGCGGATCCAGCTTCTTTTTTTAGGGTGGGCAAAAATGCTTAGGATTGATAAAATTAGGGAAAAAATTTTGTTGATGGGGGGCAAAATGTCCAAAATACCCAAAATATTTCAAAATCTCCCCTCTCAATATTAAAAAAAAAAAAAATTGAGGGTGGGCAACTAAGCCATGGGTGGATCCGCCCATGCGCATGAGGTGTGATAAAGACTTTGGCTTTGTTTGGGACGGTTTTCTTATTGCTTCTTAAAGCGATTTTTTAGTACAATTTTTTTTTTAATTTTTGTACTAAAAAGCATCTCTAAAAAACAGGAAGAAAGCCATCCCAAATGAAGCCTTTATCTTGTGTAAGATATTTACTTGATTAGAAAAGGAATTTTAATATTTTATTATGTCCAGATACTATGAGTAACGCAAAGTACATATTTTCTATATATATATATATATATATATATATATATGCTAATTTTGTCATGATTTGCTAGGGTTTTTTCATTTGCATGAGAACCGAAAGGGTTTAAGGACTCTAGTGATATTTTAGCTTCCACTACTGGTGAACAGCAATCCAAAGAGCCAAAGGCTATTTAACTCTGTTGTTTTGTTTTGTCTGATTTGTATTACTGATATTTAGAAATTGCTAATTAAAGATGAATAAGGGTAAGTAAAAACAAGGGGAAAAAATATAATATTAAAATCTTACAAATAAAAATTATTGAACATAGCAATAAATGGGTTCATAATATGTAAGAGGCAATTGACTCACATTTTATGGCATATTTGAGACAACTTTCTAGCTGCTTTGTTTTTCAAATAACGATTATACTACTGATTTCTCATAGGTTTCGAAAAATTTTGTGGTGAAAATTTACTTTTTAAGAATCATAATAGTTAAGTTGCTTTCATCACAATGACTTTATAAATAAGAATCATATTGTCAAACATGCTTTTAGTTGAGTTCTTTGTGCTCGTATTTTGACTTGTTAGGTAGGCCACTAACTGGCCTTACTCTCACCTCGCATTTTTTTTTTTTTACTCTCACCTCGCATAGTTGTTGTGATGGCAGTGGTTAGCAATTGTTAATATATTAGTTATCAAATTTAATTTTAATTAAGAAATTAGTTCATTAGTGAGAAACAATATTCACATGATATTTTGTGAGAAAATTTTGTGTTATAATATTATGATCAAGAAAATAGATAGGGTGAGCTTAAAAACTCTTTGATTTGCTTTAAATTAGCTATAATGCATAAATGATTTGTATTGTACTAATCTTAAAGTAGACAGGACGTTAAAGATTACTCCAATCCTCGCAGCGCCTTGCCGTTCTCCGGTAGGGCTGGCTGTCATCTGGCTTCCAGGAAAGTTTTCCTTCATCTCTCTCTTGGTTTTTGAGATTTTGCTGGTGTTTGTTTTCCGGCGTGTGCCGGATGGCTCCGAAACTTGTAGACCCTAGTTTTTTAGGGGTTTCAAGTTCTTCTCGTTCTTTTCTTCAAGCTCTTTTGGGATCTTCTGCTAGTAATGATTTTCCTAATCTAAAGGTTTCTTCTTTTCGCGGTTTGGCTTCCCTTTGGATTTCGAATCAAGAAATCAAGGCGTTGGCTGTGCCTTTTCAATTCACTTTAGTTGGCTTTTTTCCTACTAAGCGACCGTCTCTAGACTCTATTCGAAAATTCTTTTTCAATCTCAAGCTCATTGGTGATGTTTTGGTTACTTTGTTGGATTCGTCCCATGTTCTAATCAAACTGGAGAATGACCTTGATTATTGCAGCATTTTTTGTCATAGATCGTATCTGGTCTTTAATTGTTATATGAAACTTACGAAATGGTCGCCTATAGTTGATGTCGGGGTTGAATCGCCTGTGATCCCGATCTGGGTTTCTTTCCCCTCTTTGTGGCCGCATCTGTATTCACCTAGAATTCTTCATGGATTGACGTCCATATTTGGCAAGCTTTTAAAAATTGATGATGCCACTTATTTTGGATCTAGACTGTCTTTAGCTCGGGTTTTAGTTGAGCTAGATATCACTAAACCCTACCTTGATCGTATTTGGTTAGGTTCTGAAAAGCTCGGTTATGTCCAGCAAGTTGTGATGGATGAGTTTCCTACATTTTGCGATGCTTGTCGTTGTATCGGTCATGCTGTGGGTGAATGCCGATCTAAAAATGCTGCTCTGGAATCGTTTGTTTTACCCAAAACTGTAGAACCTAACCTAAAAATAATGCTCCTGTTATTGTGGAATTGATCACAGTAGTACATGATGCTTTGAATGTGTCTGCTCTGGTGGATTCTGGTTTAGCTAGGGAGGATTTTGGAGTACTGGATGTTGGCGGCGTTAATTCTGATGCTGTTACGAATGTTTTATCTCCTAATGCATTACCTTTTTTCCTCTATTTTGGCGTCTGCTAATACTGCGATTTTGCCGGTTAACTCCTTGGATATTTCTTATCATTCAGAAGGTCTTGTTGCTGTGAATCCTTTTGTGAACCCTTGTGAGGATTCTATGTGTGTGGTGGCTCCTCTGGTTTCGAATTCTTTGCTGGTTAATGAGGCTTTGCAGCCTGTTGAGTTGATTGCTCCGTTTACTGATGTTGTGGTTCCTGTTGTGGCTGAGGCTGTGTCTCCTTCGCCAGGTTTAGAGGCTGCGTGCAATCCGGTTGTCAATGTGGATAACAATGCTGAGTGTGTGCAAGTGGATAACTTGAAAGAAAATCTGGTGTACTCTAACAATTTTATTGAAGTCCCTGTAAAGTTGGTTGATACGCATACTTTGGGTAATCGTTTGGGGGAAAATTCTGGATTTGATATGAGGAACCATATGGATTGGCTGAATGGATCGTCTGAGTTTGAATCGGAATCCGATTTTTCGGATTGTGGTTTGGCTTCCTCGGACATTTTTGCGGTGGATCTGACCCTGAAAATGACTTTAATTTAGTTTGTGATAGGCCTGTTGCCTCTTGTGGGAGATTTCGTGGGAGGGGATGGAGGAGAAGATAATTTGTATGTTTGTTGTTTGTTCCATATGTTTGTGCGGATTGGTTTTGCGATTGGTGGTGCGATGGTTTATTGGGCAATAATGTGGCTTGGACTCGTATCCCTTTCGTCTCGCTGGTGGCAACCATTGATGCAGTTTATTAGAGTTGGTGGTTTTTGGGCGATGTTGTCTCATTTTGGATGGTCCGTGCGAGGCTTCTGGGATGCTGGGAGCCTCGTCCGTTTTTACTGAGCCCGCTTTTGAATGTATTTTACTTTCTTTCTTCTTTTTTCTTTTGTTTTGATCATTTGTTGATGCAACCAAATTTGTTCTATCTTAATATATTTGGTTTTGTTAAAAAAAAAATGATTTTATTTTACATTTTTTATTTGTTTATTTTGCTATGCATTAAAAGCTCGCTAGCTATTATTTCAAATAGAAGGAAATAGAAATTTAATCTTGAATATGTATCTAATTTTAAAATAACTATTACATAATTTGATGTAAATAAAAAGTTCTTTGAGGTAAGTATATGTTGAAAATCTAATATTATACAATTTAGCATTAATATTTATTAAAAGCTCTATAACTAGATAAATTAAAATTTTAAGATAGCTTTCACACAATTTTTTGTGTTAATCAGTGTATCCTTGCGAGTTAAAAATATCATGTTGTATATTTAGGTTTTGTTTGAGATGAATTTTTTATTGCTTCTTAAAGCATAATTTTATTATACAAAAAATTAATTTTTATACTAAAACTTTCTTTTAGAAAACAATAAAAAAAGTCATCACAAACGAAGCCTTAGTTATGATTATTTATTTGATTTATTTTATCATTTGATACGACAAAATAGTTGGATATGTCCATTGCTGAAATTCACCAAATAGATATATATCTCAAATTCAAAGATGACCAAATTTGTTAACTTGACATGAAAAATCCTGATTTGAGTTGACTCGTTTAATAAACGAGTCGGATTTGAGTTGACCCACCAAACCAAATTTGATCCGTTTATTTTTTTTTTCTTAATTTCTTTTATTTATTGATATAATCTTCTTATCTTTTATCAATTAATCTAAATTTTATAATTAATAAGCTAATGCCAGTTATCAGGATGGGTTCGGATTGTTAGCAAATCGGATTCGGGTCAGATCGCTTTTGAATCGCTCAAAATGACCTATTGGCTTGTTTTGACACCCTTATTTAAAGAGGGCGTAAGTGATATTCAAGACAAAGGCCTAGAAAAGGAGTGACTTCTAAAGTAATAGGCTTCCTAGAGAAAGGAAAGGTGGGTGGGGGTTCATTATTGAAAATTGCATGCCAAAATAAATGTTGTTGGACTATATAAGTAAACAGTGAAACTATAATATGTAAGGCAGCTTTAAATGTAATGGTGGAGTTTTGTAGGAACCTCCCAACTAAATATGTTTATAATGGTCCACTCCTGAATGCATTGCATTAGAAAAGATGGAATTATAAAATTTTGTCTAATATGAAATTATTTTAGTCAAAGTGAACAATTTCTTGCATAATATGAATTTGATCATTACAGATCCACCCCTCCCTAAATTAGCCATATAGAAACTTTGTGTTACTTAAATTTTAGTCATTATTTTTCCATAGATATTGAAATTTGTATTTACACAGATAATCATATTTGTAAATAATGTTTATATAATAAGTACTCTATATTTAATTTTCATTAAGTATACTTCTTTAAAAAAAATTCATTAAATTTCCTTTTTTCTATTACATCCACAACGGGGCTTATGTGTTAATTAAACAGGAAAATTATAGATTATTAAAGAACCAAAAAGCTCTATAAAAATACAGCCTTTGAAATAAAACCTACGAGCTAATGATTCTACCTAATACAATATATAAGAAGAGATAAAAACATAAGGAAAACAAGTAAAAAAGAACAATCGTCTCAAAGAAGTAGCTAAAAGGATCACTGCCAGAAGAAGAGCCACACGAACCAATACAAGTCATATGTAAGAAAAAATACAAAAGAGAGAAACAACAAGGCAAATAAAGAAACCAATAACCACTAGCCAAACAACACAAACAGCAACCCGAAAGCCCCTACATACAGGATCACACCCAAAGCCAACAACAAGCAGATGAAAAGCCAAAAGAGAACAAGGACGACAAATAGCGCCACATCAAGCAAGCCAAAAAAAAAAATCACAAACCACCACTACCAAACCTCACGACACAACCACAAACTGAACCAACACCAAACTCAAAGCCATATACGATAGAGCCCCCACGAGACTATATAGAATCCAAACAACACACTGATGGGAACAACCAGAACCACGAAGATCCCAACCAAAACCCAAACACCAATAAACCCCAACAAAAAAAAACAAAAAAACCAAAGCTTTGCCTCCCCTCAATTCAACCCCAACCAAGAGCCACCTCAACAAACCAAACAGACAACCCGAGCCCCACAACCATAAATGCACACGAACCATAAGCATAGAGACACCCAAGTGCATGTCAACAACAGAAGATAAAAATTTTCATTAAGTTTCCTTAATGTCACCCAAAATGCTATATTAGGTGTTGAGAAATTGGCAATAAATATTGCTACAATTTACTTTAAAACTCACTACAAATTACTATGAAATTCAGATCTAAAGTGAAGCCACATCATCACTTGAAGAGGTGGATCAACTAAATTTGGGAAGAATGTGATATATATCTGCAAAAAGAATTTTTATTAGTAACCTGGCCTCTTCAGTGCCTTGGTGGCTTCAATTTAAATATGAATTTCTTTGAGTACAAGTTAAAAATAAAAGATCAGCTCAAAATTGACTCTAAATCAAAATTAATGTCTAATAACTTTTAATTCAATTCATGATAATTCGATTAAAACTTCATTTGTGATGACATTCTTGCAGCTTTTTAAAATAACTTTTTAATTCAAAAATTAAAATTTTTGTACTCAGAAGAATCCAGTAAGAAGGTCTTCCCAAAGGAAGCCTAAGAGTTACTCCAAATTTATCTTTAATTAATTAGCATATACATGCACTTAAAATTACATATAAGCCTAAGCTTTTGAAGTGTTCTTGATGCTTTAGATACTTTACCTTTTATTTTACATGCACTTAAAATTACTAAGAAGCCAAACATTACTTATACAAATCAAAACCATGGAAAAAAATAAAGCAGTAGAGAAAGGAAACCAAACTAATTGAAACAGTAATGCAGCCAATATTATTCCAATTTAATATATTATAAGACCAGCATTTCTTTATTTTACACTTAGGTTTCTGATCTCAATCTATCTCATACAAATTTTCAGATAGATCCATAATATATCTATATGATTTCTTATATATTTAAGAACTCGAGTCGTTTAAATAAGCTGATCAGAGGGCAGTTCCATGAAGCCATCAACCTGCCCTGTAGCATCATCAAACAGCCACTTCTCCAAGAAGGTCAGAGATCGATTCTGCTCCACCTCCGCCATCACCGCCGACGAAGACATCATCTCCGGCAACTTCACAGAGCAAAACTCCTCATGACATATCAAACTGTCACCACTGTTCCTTTGATCCATTGCAGAGGACTGCATAGTGTTCTTCTCTGATGACCTCATCCACCCTTCGAGCAGCCTTGAGATGTTATCTGTGCTAGAAGCATAGGTGGAGGAAGAGTGAGGATGCTGTTGCTGTAACTGAACTCCGGCGAACTCTGGGTTTACAGTCGCTGCTTCAATGGCAAAAGGATCATGAGTTCCTATTGTTTCTTGTAGCTTAATAAGTTTTTTCTTAAGGTGAGTGTTCCAGTAGTTCTTGATATCATTATCTGTTCTTTGAGGAAGATAAGAGGCGATGGCTGCCCACCTACAGTCATAAGATATGAAACTAAAAACCAAAACCTCAAAAGAACTTTCATAAGAAACTTTCTGAAAAATAAAGTTTGGAACTTTGAAATCAGTAATCCAGCAAAAAAATTTTTTTTTTTGAAGTACTGGAGAACTAGGATTTAACTAGGTTTACTTGTTGCCAAGCAAGGCTTGGAGATGGATTATAATTCCTTCTTCATGTGGAGTGAAGCTTCCACGCTTGATTCCAGGCCTTAGATAATTTGTCCACCTAAGTCTGCAGCTCTTACTGCATCTCAGCAACCCTACAGTCAGATTTGAAGCAAAAATTTGAGAAAAAAACTAAGTTGATCGATCAGAGATGGAATTGATTCACACAAGAAATGAAGTGAAACTGAAAAAGAAAAAAAGATGGGTACTGGCCTGTATTAATAGGAACAGATCTCCAGTTTCCAGGGCCATGCTCCTGAATGTAAGAGACAAGTATGAGGTCTTCTTCAGGAGTCCATGGACCTTTCTTGATCCCAGGCTTGTCACAGCATGGCGGCCTTCCCATGGCTACCTTTAGCTGCTTCAGCTAGCACAACCACCCTTCTTCTTCTTCCTCTTCAATCTCTCTCTCCCTCTAGTCTCTGAAGACTTACACTCTCTGTTGTGTTGGGTTAAATTATCTCTCTCTATAGCTTCCTCATTGTCTTTATTTTTGCCCCCTACAGGTGTCTAATGAACATGTGAATATATATTTATATTGAAAGACTTTAATGGAGTTGGCTTTTTCACCTATCATCTACCTTGCTGACTCTAATTGCCTTTGCCTTTCAGACCCTTTTTTTAATCACAAAGTCAGCCAGGCTTCTCTTTTGTTTTAGAAGGGAGAGGTCACATGAATCACTGGGGCTTTGGCCTAAAGCTGCAAGTTCTATATATAGTGATTCATTTCTTTTTTTTTTTCATAAATGCTGATAAGAAATAATATCGGGGAATCTGTAATACACCAAAAAAAATCAGCCATTAATGAGGATAAGTTTGTGTGTATCACTGTCCTTGACCTGTAACCTGTAAATTAACTTCTATGCTTTGCTGCTAAGGTCAAACATTAATAAATTCTTTAATTTTATTTTTTTTGGGGAACGGGATATCCACCCGCTGCCACTCTTGAAAAGGTGCTTGGCGACGTGACTAATCCTCGGCTGACTTAGAAGAGGCACCCATCTCATAAACCTCTTTGCCCGTACTTAATTGGACCCCACTTAAGAGGCGCTGCTGCTCGAGGGGAATCAAACACGAGTTATGGGGTTTCCAATCGTACTCGTCCACCAACGACGCTAAGCAAAGGTGAGTTTTTATTTCTATTTTTTTTAGTTGAGAGATATAATATATTGAATCTAATTAAAGATCATCCTTTTTCAATGTACATTATATAATACTGTATTTGTACATGATTAAATAAATATATAAGTCCCTACAATGAAGACATGCATGCGTGCGGCTCTATTTCTTTATATAAATATATACAATATTTATATTGGAATGGTACTCTATATTATTATATAATATTAATATTATTTTCAATGTACATTTGCGTTTATCATTCTGTAATAAGTCAGCCCTCAATGCATTTTGGTAATAATATATAGAGGAATAAGGGCTACGATAAAAAAGTAATATTTACAATTATAATATGGATTTTATTTTAAATTAATTATTTCTTTCATACACCATATTATATTTTAATTTATCAATTAATCTTTGATAAATATTTTGTATAATTTTACAAAAATTATGATAATTGCTTAAAATATTGTAATATAAGCACATTCTATATGAATTATGCTAACCGTGCATACATTACTTCATTAATGTATTATTCATGCTCTTAAGTCTTAACCACAATTATAAGGGTATATATATATAATTTTATTTTATTTTATTTTTGAGATATTTAATTATTATTGGGAAATTTTTATATTTCTTTCTTCTATCATCTTTGTGCCTAAAAAATAAATTAGTATACTATATGTATTGCAAACAAAAAACATAAATCAATTTTCTCTCTCATTTCCCCAAAAATTGAATAATTATCTTAGGTTTTATTTGGAATAGTTCTCTTGTTGTTTTATAAAATTATTATACAACAATAATAACATCAAATGACCTTTGTCCCCCTGTGTGGGGTTGGCTACATGAATCCTTTTTCGTCAAAATTGTGTCATGTTAAAAGTCAAATTCTCATTTAAATATAATAAAGAAAGATCATTACTAATATTAAAATAATTTTTAATAAAAATAAAATTATTATAAATAAAATAATTTTTTAAAGCTATTATAGAAAGTAGCTCTCTAATACAAAAATATTTTAAAACCAATAAAAAAAATAGTCATCAAATAAAAATTATGATTACAATTTGAAAAACAAAACAATAAGAAAGTTATCCCAAATCAAGTCTTAGGCTTTGTTTGGAACGGCTATTTTACTGTTTTTTAAAGCAGCTTTCTAGCATTAAAATTTTCAATTTTTGTATTTAAAAACTATTTTAAAAAACAGTAAAAAAGCTGTCTTTGTTTGAGAAAGCTTTTGAACACTATTTTGTTAGTGCTTTCTTTAAATATTTTTACAAGAAAACTCAGGTAAAAGGTAATTAGAAAATTATCCCAAATAAAATCGTATACTCTTGATTTATTAACTTTATATCCATGCACGTGTGTGTGAATCTGCATGTATAATATTCTGACTCTAAGGGCCGTAGCATGCTTATTTTTTCCATGCCTGCTCTTAATTCTTCATTCTTATAAAGTACAAAGTTCCTATTTCTTACACTGAAAATTCAAAATTTATGCTTCCTTAGTCGTCTACATCATTTCATTTCATATATGTCCGCGTAGCCCTCTTTATATGAAGAAATTATTCTGTGTGGATGCCGAATACAGTTTATTGTCTGGAGATCAATCAGAATGTGCTATGCCAACGATACCAATTAAATGGTACCGAGCCATGATACTGAACAGTACCGAACATGGTACCAAACAAAAATGACGTGACACATTCTGATTGATCTCTTGACGGCATTTAGCATCCGCACTAGAAAAATTTTCTCCTCAATATGAATAGCAATCACAACTGGATGGAGATTTGTACTTGTGATTCTGTACTCTTTAACATTTAAGCTGAAATATTTGGGCAGAAATATAAATTATGCAAGTGGGTATATTACCAGCTCAGTACAGTTATCCGTTTTCAAACTTCAAACTGACCATTTTTTATTGGTGGGATTAAATATTATCAAAGCTGTTCTAATTTAAATGTAATATTCCATTTTGGCCAATCCAATATAAATTATATTAATGGGATGTGAGGTGCTTATTCGTATGCAATTATCATGATAATTGAAGAGCATTTAATTTTTTAGAAGGAAAAAAATTTTCTCATATATTTTATTAATTAGAAATGGGACATAAAGACAATTATTAAGTAAATAGGTATGAAATTAGTTAAAGATATAAAAAGGACATTAATATTCTATTTAATCTAGATTAAAGTGGATAAATGTTGTTAGTTCTTGATTCTTATAGAGATATTTGAACTAATTAGTTATTGGTAAGAACTTTATAATTCCATCAGTTGGGTTCATCTTTGAGATGCGGTGCTCGGGTGGACGAGTGGCTCTACTCTTAGAGATAAAATGCGAAAAGATAATATACGGGAAAGGCGGAGTAGCTCCAGTGGTAGATAAGATTAGATCAGAGAGTACTCACCTAACACGGTCTAACACGATTTGGTCATATAAAACGTCAGACTTCTAATGCCCCGATTAAAAGAGTAGATATTGTATATTAGATATGGACTATATTAAGAAAGATGAATGTATATCTAAAAAAGCCATGTTAGGTGAGTCCGGAGAAACTGGGGTATGTGTAAAAAGTTGTTTTTGAAGGTATGCCCAATTTTTGTCAACATTGCAAAGCTGTGGGACATAAAAAGTCTGAATGCTCTAAGTTATTTCCTAATTAATTACGTCCGGTTGTATCCTCCGCTCCACCGCCGCTGGTTTCTGTGTCTAATTCTTTAGTGAATTATGGTATTCCTGTTATCTCTTCTATCCCCAATGTTACCTCTGTTCCTCTGTGTGAGAATTTTTCGGGTAATGATGTAGTTATTTCGGATGTAGGTGATTTGAATTGTGATATTGCTTTTAATGTTGTGAAGGGTGTTGTTTTACCCTATGTTGAAGCTCCGGTTTCTTCCCCTGGTGTTTTGGGGACCCCAATTCTGTTGGGTAATTTTGATGGGTTGGGGGGGTAACGTCTTACCTGATTTTGGTGCTGGGGTGGTTTCGGCCCCTGAAGCTAATATCAGTAATGCTTTGGTTATTTGCCCTATTTTGGTGGTGACTGATGATTCGGCTAATTCGTCGCCATATGTCGTTATTTTGTCTAAACCTGTTAATGAGGTTGGGGTTGTCTCGCCCCCTTTTATTTCTCATGCTGTTAACAATTGTAATGAGGGGGATATGTGCAATATTGTGGCTATGTCTATTGAACCGGCTGTTCTATCGTCTGAGGCTGAAGTTTCCATTTTACCGACTGTGACTGTTGTTAATGATCCTGAGTGTGTGCTGGTGGAGAATTTGAATGGAAACTCGGTGCATTCCAATAAATTTTTTGATGTCCCGGTACACTTGGTGGACACGCTCAATAAGGTGAATCGTTTGGGTGAAAACTCTGGTTTTGATGTTAGGAATCACGTGGATTGGTTGCATGGATCGTCTGATTTTGAATCTGAATTTGATCGTTCGTATTGTGGTTTCATCTCGCCAGATTTTTGCGGGGGTTCTGACCCTGGGAATGACTTTTCTCTGGTTCGTGATAGACCAGTTCGTTCGAATGCTTCTCGTGGGAGAGCTCGTGAGAGGGGCCGTAGAAGACGATAAATGCTTGTTGTTTATTGTTATTTTTACTTTTGCTTTTCGGGTTTTGTTATCTGGTGTTTTGTCGCCGTGGTAGTCCGCTATTTTTGGGGGCAATGATGTGGTTGGGGCTCGTGTCCTCGTCGTTTTGTTGGTGGCAACCTTTGTTGATGTTCGTATAGTTGGTTGGTTTATGGGCGCTATCTTCACCTTATTGGATGGTCCGTGCGAGGCGTTAGGAATGCTGGGAGCCTCGACTGTTTACTGAGCCCAATTTTCATTGTATTTTGCCTTTTGCTTTTCTTGTTTGCCCTTTGATGTTGTAACCGTTTTCTTTTTATTAATATATTAGTTTTTTGTTTAAAAAAAATATCTAAAAAAGCCATGGTTATAAAGTGTTAGAAATGATATTTCTTTATTAAATTTAAATGAGGATCAAACTCTTAATAGGGCGCTATGAAGAAAAAAGATTCATGTAACCATTCCCACGTAGTAGAGAAGGCTTCCAATTACTAATAATATTTCCAATAATCATGAAAATATATCCAAAAACATACCTTCTTCTATCAATACTTCCCATGAAATGATCAAAAGTAGCTTCAGATGACGAACCTAGATTTAATGAACCCTTTAAATAACTAAGAATCCATTTGAGAGCTTACCAATGAAGCTTTTCTAGGTGTATAGCGCTCTTGATCAATTTGCAAGGTCTAGTCTCCCGCTAAACATTTCATACATCACACCATGGGTGGATCCACCTTAAGCCCTGGGGGCGCTGCCCCTTTGGACTCTTAACATATCTGTGAAGCGTACAACGATGAACAAATAGAGGTCAAGAGGCAGCGCCCTCGAAACAAATTTTGATTGTAAGGATATTTATGAAAAAAATTCTACATTTTTACTTATAAATTTGCCCCCTCCCCCCCTCAAAATTAAGGCTGGATCCGCCAACAATATTGGCAGACTGGATCTGGTCAATAAAAGATTCTTCACATTTATTCTGCGATGGAGCTACAGCTTTCAACTTGAGACGTCCAGCCAATGGTGACGTCTTCACGACTTTGAGATTCTACAAATTGAATTTATTCAAATCCTTTTATCATATAATGATTTAATTTGAGACAAGAATAGCTTTCTGCTTTGTTTGTTTCTAGTAATTTGAATTCCTAGAAATTTGCAAGCCTTTCTAAGAAAATCCTTCATTTCCAACTCTCAGAACTTAACAATTATTTCAATAAATCGATTAATGACAAAAAAATTACTTGCAATCAAAATATCATCTGCATGAAAGAGCAAATATAGTACAAGACAGCCCACTGTTATAAAATTCAGCTAAAAACCTCTTAAAGTTAATAGCCTTCATCACAAAGCTTCCATTTCAAACAAATAGAATTAGGATCCTCAATCGAAATCTGAGAGATAGCATCAGCCAGAGGAGTAGGAGTAGCAGCATGAAGGGCCCAACCATGTACATTAAGTATCACATCAATACGAGCATAAGAAGGGAACAAATAAATGAGAGATTGTGACAGAAGCAAATCAAAGATAGATATCCCATTACACTGGAGAGACCTCAAAAAAGGGAGATAGAGCAGTTGGGTGTTTCAATCTTAAATTTGAAATTTTCTCTAATAGTGGCAGTTATAAATTCTGAAAATAAGGGAGTAGTTGAAGCAATGTTGAATAGCTTGAAAAGAGGGTAGGCCAAGACCACCCTGAGCCCTAGGTTTGTAGGTGTTAGCCCAAGAAAGCATAGATTTGTTTGGCATAAACTCTATGCCCTGCATTTCTCTACTAATTGTTGGATGGCTATTGTTAGTGGGTTAAAAATAGCAATGCACTCCTTAAAAAGAAACATTTTGGTAGACCTTATGTGCTATCTTTGCCACTCCTCTACTGAAAGCACATCTCATCTATTCTTTGAATCCAACTTCTCTTTCTATGTGATTGGTGAGATAATTCTTGGGATTAAGGATCAATTATTTAGATCAAGTCTTCTTCAGATTTTTGAGATAATTGATGATATGGAGCATTCGGTTAAAAATGCAAAGAGCCTTTACATGCAATTATTACATGTTCTTCTCTTTATTGCTTATGAAGGGAAAGGAATAATATGAAATTTGGCAATTCTTACGCCTCTTCTACTACAATTTGCCACAAAGTTAAAAAAAGCTATTTTTCTCAAAGTCTATAAGTGGAAAAATAGAGAAGTTCTTTTGGATATGCAATAATGTTGACAAGATTGATGGTTGGTTGCATTTGAATTTGATGTTTTTGTTTGGAAATGTAGCCCTATTGTTTTTAATCGGTGACTGTATGGTTGCATCTGGTATTGGTTTGTGTTGCCTGGTTGTTTTCTTGGATGGAAATGTTATTTTTTGTTGGATGGGTGTTTTCGGTGCCTTTCATGATGCCTTTTCATATATTGATTGCTAACTTGGAGAAAACTCGCAAGCCTTGGACGATGATAATTTTTCTATTTTTTCAGGTCATCAACCTTGGACAATCTACGGGCAACTAGGGAATCGCGTAGTTGCCTTATTTGAACTAAATATTTGTCACGGCTATAATCTGAGTGCAAATTATTTTTATTTTTGTGCTCTACAGATTGTTTTATTTCACTTTGGCAATTTTCCAATTTATAGTTTATCTTTGATTTTGATCTCTTCTATCCCCTCATAGGAGTGCATTTTGGCTTCTATTGAGCTAGCTCCATTTTTTGGTCGGAGTTTTGCTGCTCCTTTTACTTGTATCTTCTTTTACTTGTAATTTTTCATAGATTAATGAAAGGGTTCCCCCAAATTTTTTCCCAAAAGAGTAGAGTACATATACTATGACTTAATGATTAGGTGACTGTTATACACAAATATCAAACTTGCATCTTCCATGTCCCATTTTATTTATAAACTCATCAAATCAAATATGTCGAGAAGATTACTTGAAATCATAAATGTGTCTTTTCAAAAGACAACTTTTGCTCACTTTCAATCACAAATCATTGAGGTTGCTTAACGTAAATAATTTCCTCCAAACCACCATATGATAAGGCATTTTTTACATCTATTTGGTCAAGTTCAAGATCAAACTTGGCAACAATGAATAGTGTCACTCTTAATGAGATCTGTTTGACAATATGTGGAAAAATTTGATTGATATCTTATTCATTTTTTATATCATTACTAAAACTCTTTGCAACTAAACTTTGTGGTGGCTAAATTTGTCATTTTATTCTATCTATTGCAAGACTATTTTTTGTTTATACTGAATGCCATTCATTTGATCCTATCCAATGTTGGCCTCTGCTTAATTGCTATTTGATATGCAAGTCTTTTTACTTAATTGCAATGAAAATTCATTCTCCTTGAATGTTGCATATCTACTTATGATACATTTCTCTTTATCCTATTTTATACATCATAATCCGAAACCCTTGACGCCCTCTATTGAGAAGCAACCCACACAACAAAACAAACAAGAAAGGAAAATAACTAAAATGAACACCAATATTTAACGTGGAAAAAATTGAAGTCAAATAAAAACTATGGAGTCACTCCACAACAACATTCATTATAAAAATTGGGAGAAATTATACAAATCTTTTATCTCTCACTCTATCCTTATCTCACTTCACTTCTTCACTTCATTATTCTCAGAACTAATAAAGAGATACAGTTTTACAACATGAATGGACACAACCCTTCAATTTAAACATGAAAAACGAGAAAGAAAACTATCCAACTCGATTCGTAGCGCCGCAGCTCTGGTTCTTAAGAGTCGTTGTGCTTCGCTTTCTATCTCCACATTTAGACTGCAGAGCTGTCATGTTACAACCTACGATGTTGCAATCACAAGTATACAATACTACAACGCTCTAATGTACAATGTCACACTGTTTGTGCAAGGAAAAAATTTCTGGCAACAGGGCCCTTGAACCCCAAGCTGGCGGAGACTCACCAGCAACCCCCACCAACTTGACCGACGAAATTGATGTATGAGTCAACAGTACAACCTAATTGTTCGATACAATCAAATTTCACATAAAACTAATACCATCCGGATAATCCAAGAACGCACTTTAAAGCACTTATTTGTAACTTATCTTGTTTAATATGTATATACAACACACTTAAACACTTCCAAATTGCTATAATCTGACAGATGTCTAGCTAGTCCGAAGCTCCCTCAGGGTCTTCAAGTTCACTGTTGCAGAAGGACATCTATTTATCATATGATTGGTAAATATTTTTAATTATTTTCTCCTAAAGCACACTAAGCACAAATTAATCTAATTGCAACAATCGCGAGTGAAGATAACTCTCCGTGCTTAACAACCGAGCCCTGTAGGATTCCCACTTCATATTTCATGGGCTTACAATATATTAGTTTTAAAAGAACTTACTTGGGCTTATGGGCCTAATCTGTTTTAGTCCAATTTAATTAAGCCCCAATCAAGTTGGTCATAAGCTTCAATATTTACTTTTAAATTTTAAAGCTATATATGGCATGAGTTTAAGAAATAAAAACATCAAACTTTGGAAATAATTAATTAAATTAAGTTTTTTTCTTATAAAATAAAAGCTTACCACAATTTATTAAATTTATTTAAAATATTCATTCGCTAATTGCGATAACTTAATATTACATTTTGGAATATATATACATTTGTGTGTAACTTTCAATCTATATGTAACTTTATTTATATGTTAATAAATTATAAAACTTATTTAAATATTTTTATTATTGAAAATATTATTTCTTCTTAAATTATCTTATGCTATGCAAAATATTTCAATACAAGTCCAATAAAAGGGTATATTATAAGATTTATATGAATCTATAAATTTTACATAGATATCAAATGGAGTATATTCGTTATTAAGATTTTTATAAAAGATAGAAATTTATTTTGAATAATTTAATAAGTGAGGACACCAAATCGTAATCTCATGGAAATGTTCAAATTAATGTACTTATGTTATAATTTCACTTTTAATTTTTTTCAAGGCCTAAATCATTTTTAAACTTGATGATTTTGGTGATAAAAAAATAAGTTTGAAAATTTAGTTTTGTATTTAAGATCTAAAATATTCTTTTAGTTTGAAAAAATAATTTACATGCCTTCACAAAAAAAAAAAATTGATGAAAATATAATGGCATTTGACTACTTAATAATTGATATGTCACCAAGAATAGCCTCGATCATGTATGAATCTTGATGCAAATTTGATTTAGGAACATCCAAATTAAATTTGGGACCATCCAAACTCCGATTTTGACAAGCTTATAGTCAAATTGAACATCTCGAGGAGACAAACTGATGCAATCAATAATTATTATTTTATGTTTTTTTTATATGTTTTGGACTCTACGTAATTTGGAATATATATATATATATATATATATATATATATATATATATATATATATATATATATATATATATATATATATATATATATATATATATATATATATATATATATATGTTATTTATTTGTATTATCCTATGATGGAAAACAACTCATGATCATGCTTGAGTTTGATGCTCTCTATAAATACTCCATGATCAAATGAATTAATATGTGCAATCCAATGGAACATATCTAATGAGCTTATCACTCAATTCTGACATCACTATGACACTTAAATGCTCAATAAATACTCCATCATCAAATGCAGGGGCAGAACCAGCCCTAATTTTCAGGGGGGGGGGGGGGGGGGGGGGGGGGGGGGGGGCCCTGACTCGGTTCGACCTGCCAGGGTTTTTCCGCCCCTAAAGAATAATATAAATTTTATTTTTTTTTTAGGGGAGGCAATCCGACCCCTTGACATAAAGGGGTTCCGCCCCTATTTGTTACAAGAAATTTTAGTAATAAAAAGAAATTATTGCATGTATATCATACATAGAGAGTGCATAAACATTTGCAACAATGTGCAGAGTTTTATTGTAATAACGTTAAATAAAATTCCAACATATTTGAGATTGAGCACAACAAGCCAACTGTAGAATTTGTTGCTTTATTACTCAAATAATATATAAATTTTAAATAATATTATTTATGATGTAAAATTGTAATTTTTGTTGTTTTATTACTCAAATGATTTATAAATATATCCAAATGTATTAAATTAGTTGATTTTCAAGAACCTTGAATGTAGAAGTGCCGACATGTTTTACTTCTCAGTCCTCACTTATTTTACCCTCCCGATGGCAAAACCTCTCATTTTTGTGGTTCTTCTTCTCTGTGAAAAGCCCAACTCCAATGCTCAAAGGACGACAACTTGTACGACTAGTTTGGCACTATATCAGCTCGAAGATGGACGCTAACCAAGATTCTGATCAGGAAGAAGACTCAAACGATGTCATCTACAAATCCCTCGACGACGAATCTCTCCATTCTGATGAGGACGAAGCCTCACCCGTCTCTGCTGCCAACGATTGGATGACTTCCATAGGTGGAGGACTGGATGACATGGGCATCGACCCCTCTGCTTCGCAAGTCGTTCTTGTGGAGGACAATAAGAACTAGCCGACAACTAAGGAGGTCTATGGCAATGGTGTCAAAACTCTCGTCATGGATGAGGACAAGCAGCCCCTTGTGCAGCCAACGTGCCATGCAGGTTAACGGCGGGACGAAGAGGCTAAGGGGAAAAAAAAAATTTCAGGGGGGGCAATTGCCCCGGGGCCTCAGGCTAACTTGGTTCCGCCCCTGATCAAATGAATTAATATGTGCAATCCAATGGAACATTTCAAAATTGTCATGAATCTCCTTCATATTACAAAGCATGTCACTTAAAAAAAATTGTAAAAAGACTCTCATTTTTTGCATGAAATGGGTGGAGGAAGGTGGAAGAAGATAAGAATTTTGTAGCTTCAAGAATCCTAGAGCTCCACCTGACACCACCGTCGACAAATATGTGCCCTTGCTCCGACCACTGTCGTCCATCAACAACGGTCCCTTCAACCATCATTTTCAAACTACGATCCTTCCAACCTTAGTCGCCCGCCTAATTGTAGTCCCTTCGGCCACTATCATTCGACAACAACCCTACGACCCCCTACGGACCAAACAAACAAGCTCATACTCTCTTAAGAATAGCTGACATATTGTTCTCCAATTATGTTATGTGCTTTATACAATGTGTATTTGCTACATTTAGACAGCAACCTCCTCTGAGACAAGGCCCCATGGCTTTTTCCCTCTTTTTGGGAAGTTCTATGTAAAAATTCTAGTGTTTCTTATGCATGGTGAACCCTAATTTCTATTTGTTTGTGTGTTGGATCTTCATATATAACTATGACACTAAATTTTATATTTTTTTTCTACCGCGAATATTCCAAGACGCAAGAATAATTATATGTGAATTATTAAGTTGCTTACAAACAAGTGATGTAAATATATTTATGTTAGATAAAATAGGAAGATATTTAGAGTTAAAATAGAAATTTAAAATATGGATAATTAATAATTTTTTTTGAATTATAAAATAAAAGGGAGATTTATATCCATGCCACATAATTCTTATATATTTACATAAAAAACACTTATAATTTTATATTTATTTACATAAAATACAAATCCTTAAATCACATTAAAAAATATTACTATTTTTCAATTTTATAAACTAAAATAAGATTTTTCATGTGCATATGTTGATGTGATTTAGATGTAGTGTCGAAGTAAATATAATTATTTATAGATTAGACATATAAATATATAAGAATTCTATGATATATATATGCTTCAAAAAATATATTAAAATATAAATTAAAATGCATGAATGTGAATCTTTTATTAAATGAAAGATTAAAATTACTTATTGGTTAAACAAAGATAAAAAATTATGTGAGAATATCACCTTATAAAAAATAATAAAATTTACAAAAAAATAATTTTCATGTATATTACAAAATTCTCATATATTTATATATTTAATACTTAAAATTTTATATTTATTTATTTAGCACTAAATTCGCGTTCCCGTAGCCTTCTGCACGACTTCGGAACCTATTTTTTTCGGGCGGCAGTCGAAACCACCCGAAAAAAATGGTTCCTTTTTCTTCCGGTTAGCCACCGATCTCTCGACGATGCGACGACGCCGGACGCCGACGTCGATGGATGGAAGTATCCTTGACTCCCTTGGGCAAGAGATCGTTGGCGTGATGTCGCCGGTCTCCATCTGCATGCTCCTCGTCGTACTCCTCGTCTCTTGCCTCTCTCCGTCACCATCTTCAATCGATTCCCCTTCCTCTACTCCGGTCACCGCCGCAACTCTAGTCTATCTCGAATCCCCCTCCGATCCCCCAGCTAAAAAACTCGCCGGTGCCCTCCTCAACGCCGCAGTCTTCGTGGTCCTTGTCGCCGCTGTCACTTTTCTCCTCGTAATCCTCTACTACTACAACTTTACCGGTTTCCTCAAAGCCTACATGCGCTTCTCCGCCTTCTTCGTGCTAGCCTCCATGGGCGGTTCGATCCTCTTCTCTCTATTCCGCCGTTTCTCCCTCTCCCTCGACGCTCCGTCGGCAATCCTTCTATTACTCAATTTTTCTGTCATCGGCGTCCTCTCTATCTTCTCACCCGCCGTCCCCATCGTTGTGCGCCAATCTTATATGGTGGCCCTCGCCATCATTGTCGCCGCTTGGTTCACTAAGCTCCCGGAGTGGACCACCTGGACCCTTCTCCTTGCTCTCGCCGCCTACGATCTTGCTGCTGTGCTCTGCCCCCGCGGCCCGTTGCGCATCCTAGTTGATCTGGCGTCCTCTCGCGACGAGGAGCTCCCTGCCCTCGTTTACGAAGCCCGCCCGACGGCTTCCAATCACTCGGTGTCCTCCTCCCCCTTCCCAGCCGCATCGGTAGAGCTACAGCCCCAATATCCGTTTAATTTAAATCCCAATGCTAACCCTAACTCAGAATCTAGCCCAAATTCAAGTTCAAACGACAGTTCGCCAGGCCCCAACCAAGCGGATGACTCTGTCGTGGAAATTGAGAATCTTGCAGAGGAGACGTTGCCCTTGGTACCTGCTGCAACAAGTATAACTCAGCTGGGAAGCACCCATGGTGATCCCATCTCTTCAGTTGAGCAAGATGATATTTTTGAAACTAGCAGGGGAATCAGGCTTGGTCTTGGGGATTTTGTCTTCTACAGCGTGCTCGTTGGCAGGGCTGCCATGTATGACTTGATGACCGTTTATGCTTGCTACCTTGCGATTATATCAGGGCTTGGATGCACCTTGATATTGCTGTCGATTTGCCGGCATGCATTACCGGCGCTTCCAATTTCCATTACTTTGGGAGTTGTCTTCTATTTTTTGACCCGGC
Source organism: Dendrobium officinale (assembly GCA_019514585.1). Lineage (NCBI taxonomy): Eukaryota > Viridiplantae > Streptophyta > Magnoliopsida > Asparagales > Orchidaceae > Dendrobium > Dendrobium officinale. Next base: position 42,886,497 of record CM033694.1, read on the forward strand.
TGGTGATGGAGCCTTTTGTTGTTGGGGCGTCTACGAGCTTGATAATGTTCTGACTAACTGGTTAGTGTTCATCTTGGAATTCCAATAGGATATATGAAGGTGATGATTTAGATTCTGAAACTTACCAAACCCGTCTGTCGTTTTGACACTCTTTGCTGCTTTCTCTTTCTTTTCTTTAATTGTATCTTTTGTGGAGATATAATTGAACTGCTTATAGAATTGATAGAAAGATGACAAGTATTTTGAACTTGTGATTGATGCAGGATGGTTAAGCATGCCGTTTTTTGAAATAAGACTAGAATGATAGACTGTATGTAGATCACACAAGGGAATCATATAATATATGTAGATCACACAAGGGAACCTATATGATTTGTAGATCATAGATTACTTAATATGACATTTTTTTTTAAACTTTTTAATGAAGAATGTAAAAATACAATTGACTGTAGTGACTTTAACACCCTAAATGAAATTAAAGATTTTTGTTTTTATCGGCGTATTAGTAAAACCGAAGTTAGAGAGGCTTTAAAGAAGAAAATGAAGTGTGGAAAAGATTTTGGACCTGATAATATTCCAGTACAGATGTGGAAATGCTTTGGAGATGGAAGGAATTTCTTGGCTTATTAAACTTTTTAATACTGTTTTGAATACTAAAAAGATGTCAGATGAGTGAAGAATGAGTATGTTAATTCATATTTTTAAGAATAAAAGTGATGCACAGGAGTGTACGAATTATAGAGGAAATATGTTAATGTGTTATACTTTAAAACTATGGGAGCGAGTTATGGAGCGTAGGTTGCGGCATAATACTAATGTTTCTCAAAATCAATTGGATTCATGCCAAGTTGGTCTATTATGGAAGCCATACATTTATTGAGAGGTTTGATGAAGAAATATAGAGAGAATAAGGAGGATCTATATATGATATTTATTGATTTAGAGAAAGCATATGATAAAGTTCCAAAAGAAGTGCTATGGAGAGTTCTTGAAAAGAAAGGAGTTAATAATGCTTATATTCAAATCATTAAAGATATGTATGCAGGACCTATTATTTGTGTTCAAATACAGGGTGGTTGGACCAATACAATTTTTTATTTCAGTTGGATTACATCAAGGATCAGCCTTAAGCCCATATCTTTTTGCTTTAGTCATGGATGTTCTCACTAGACATTTCCAAGAGGATGTACCTTGGCGCATGCTTTTTGCTGATGATATTCTTCTTGTTAATAAGTCTAGAGAGGGAGTTGATGGTAAACTTGAATTATGGAGGTCAACCTTAGAGTCTAAAGGTTTTCGCTTGAGTATATCTAAAACTGAATCTATGGAGTGTAATTTTAGTAGCATGGACCTAGTGAGGGGATTGTGACTTTGGGCGATCAAGTCATTAATAAGAGTATATGTTTTAGATATCTTGGATCTATTGTTCAGAGTGATGGTGAAATAGATGGGGATATTATCAGCAGAATTCAAGTTGGATGGTTGAAGTGGAGGAATGCATCGGGCTTGTTGTGCGATAGAAAAGTCTCCCTCAAACTTAAGGGAAAATTCTATAAGATGGTGATGAAACCCGCAATGCTTTATGGTGTTGAATGTTGACCATTAAAAGAGAAGCATAATACAATGTTAAGTGTTGTAGAGATGAGGATGCTTAGGTGGATGAGTGGCTTTACCCTTAGATATAGAATATGAAATGAGCATATACGTGAAATGGTTGGAGTAGCTCTTGTGGAAGATAAGATTAGAGAGAGTCGCCTTAGATGGTTTGGTCACATTAAATGGAGGCCTTCCGATGACCTGGCTAGGAAAGTCGAGGTATTAGATTTAACTTATGTTAAGAAAGGTAGATGTAGACCTAAAAAGAATTGGTTAGAAAATATTAGAAATGATTTTTATTTATCATATTTAAACGAGAATTTGACTTTTAATAGAACACAATGGAAAAAAAAGATTCTTGTAGCCGATCCCACATAGTGGAACAAAGGCTTGATGTTGTTGTTGTTGTTGTTGCAAACTTTGAGTACAACAATTGGAACCAAAACACTGATGTAATGGTCAAGTAAAGCTGAAAAATTGGTGAGAAATTTAACCCTATAAAATGAATGAGCAATTCTAATTTAATCACTACATATAGGTTTCTAGTTGTCTTATCTGAATAAAATTGGTAACTATTGCGGGCTAATGACAAAATATGTAGAAAAATTTATGTCACATAAGAAATTCACCCAAGTAAGAATTTTAGGCTTTGCCTAAGTATAAGAATATGACTTTAAGTGTTTTCATTTGTACCACACTCGAATGAATTATATGTCCAACTTGCACTCACAAGATTTAAATTGAAAGAAGGAATTTTGTTCAATCAAAAGTAATGTAATTACATACCTCATATTATTTTTCTTAAGCTCCTCATCATAGATTAGTAGACATGATTGCACAAGATCAACCCACTTTAATTCTAGATATCATCATGTTTAAATTTTAATCCTATCCAAAACTCAAAGTAATTGTAATTAAATCAGTTGCATAAGCTATTTTAGGTACAAATATAAGCCAGCTTTCATGTAGGCAGCTGCTCTGCCATTCTTAATATCAATTGAGGCATTTGTTTCATATTATTGTAACTTTTGAGGTATTCTATAGCTACTACGAGTTTGATTTGTGTTTGTGTTTTATTTTTGTAACCTTGCAGCCAAATAGGTTTTAAGTTTTTTTTTTGCCCACCACATTTGAAGGACAACATCCAATGTTCAGTCTTTAAAGGAAGCCAAAAAGTCTTAGGTTAAAACCTTAAAAAATCCTCACAAACTCACACTTGTAGATAATTGAGAGCAAATCTCAATGGCTCTAAGGCATTGAGCCAGTAGACTTTGGCTATACCTCCAACTATCTCGCTTGGTTGCTCTGACACACCATTATGCCCGCATTGAAGTCCCCCTCGAGAGGTGAACTCTATGTTTCTCATTTTCTATCATTTTCTCTCTTATTACAAGTAGCTTCTACAGTGAAACAAGCCTAAGATTGTCAATATGCCTTGCATGTTTTTTTTTTTTTACTTTCGATTGGTATAAGATTATGTTTAAGTTCTTATATGTTTCTTATATACATAATTTTCTTTATTTATTTATTTTACTTTATTTTTTTAATTCAAGGCTTATGCCTTGATCTATCTCAAAACTTATTTCGCAACTCGGTTAAGGGAACCTCCTTGATTCCTATGTTTGTTTTTAAGATATTTATCTTCAAGTGATTTTATTAGTGTTATGTCATAAATTGGCACAACTATTTGTGCAATGGATTAAAGTTTGAAAGAAAATTGAGAGGTGTCTTAAATATGATAGGGCTCACATAAACAAACCTTTTTTTTTTTTTCAAATTATAGCACATGCTCGCATTTATGTTATCATCATCTTTAGCCTTTTTTTTTTCATCATCATTATTAGCCTTGTTTCAATTGTTCAGGTGCTTCTTTATAAATTCTCCAGCATTTTCTTATTGACTGTTACATGAGATATGGAACATATTAGGAAATAAGATAGTGAAAATAGATTATGAGTGCTATGACATAAACTTTTTCAGTCATTAATGTATGTTATCTTGAAAAATATATGTTCGTTTCCTTGTTGAATAAGATGTTTTGTTTCAGTAGTAGTTTGATATGAAGTTGAACTCTTTTGGAATTTCATGATCTAACCATCTATGAAGCTTAAGCATGATAGGGAACATAGAGACACGGGTATTAGATACATCAATTTTTCTAAATTATAGCTTGTAAATGTATTTTTGTTACCATCATCATCATCATTAGCCTTATGACAACTATTTGGATGCGTTGCTTTATGAATTCTCTTTTTTCATTCATTTTTTTTACAGAATTACATTAGATGTTTTGCAAGTTGTTGACTTGTCAAGACAAGGCATTGAATGCTCACAGCACAAAGGAGTTGTAAATGGTCAAGTATCCATAAGAGACATAAATTTTGTAAACTCTGAAAATATTTAATTACCATTGGGTTACATGATCTAAACAGCCTAGGTTAGAAAATATTAGAAATGATCTTTCTTTATTAGATTTAAATGAGAATTTGAGTTTTAACAGGACACAATGGTGAAAAAGAATTCATGTAGCCGACCCCACGTAGTGGGACAAAGGCTTGATGTTGTTGTTGTTGTTGGGTTACATGATCTAAATGTTATTTATATTTATGAGTTTTATTTTAATGAAACTGCTCAAAAAGATTGTCCTAAATGATGAATGTCACATTGACCCTAAACTCTATAACAATAAGCTTAAAACAACTAGCATTAAAATTGATTACAACTCACCCAATGAAAATATGATTGACAATTACTCCAAATATCTTATGCTCCTGTGCTTATGTGGTGTTGTCTTGCACATAGATTTTGTAGTTTTTTTTAGTACATCTTCTATTCTATTATGCACGCCCAAACATCTTAAGTTCATAATCAGCTGAGAAAAGCAACTAACAATTCCATATGTGTGTGATAGGAAATACTTGTGTTCGCAAGTAACCCTAAGGTGATACTTGAGTTCGCAAGCAATCCTAACCCAAATCGATATGCAAACAGCAGTGAAATGGCTGTTTGTAGCAGGAAAAACAGCAAAAACCTGCTGTCTACAGCAGGTAATCAGCATAAACCAGGGAAAATTGTGAGAAAAATCAATGCAGGACTTGTATTCCACTAGAAGATGCAACAAAATAGAAAAGATACAATTGATCCTCAATTCGAGAGGAGGATCGATCTCTCCCAAATCTCTAGACGCCGCTAGAGCCCAAAGAAAACCTAAATCTAAGAGATCTCAAATTTCAGCCCAAATTCAAGATGCTCAAACCCTAGGAAAATCTACTATTTAATGCATACAATTCAAAAGGAATTCCCTAAACAATCCCTACAATCAATTTCCCTCCTAAAATCCATTCAAAAACCTTCCTATTCGGGCGTGCGGCTTCCGCCCAGGCGAAACCAGTCGCCTGTTTTGCGACTCGACCGGTCCCGTGCGGACCGGCTGGACCGGTCCCGTGCGGACCGGCTGGACCGGTCCACTGGACCGGTCTAACAGTGTGATAGCTCAAGTATTTTTTAAGGGCTAGATTGAATGTTGTTTAATTAGAAATTATACGAGTCTAAATAAGAGTTTATTTATATTTGGAGTTCAGAACTTCCTTTGGGTGTGACTCTTGATAACTAGTTTTATCTTGACTAGGAAAATGCTCTCAATTAAGTCTCTCAGTTCGATTTTAGAAGTTTTTTTTTTTTTTTTTGTTATGGAGCGGTTAAGGAGAATATTTTGGTGAGGATTGTCAAAGTTCCATAGCTACATCATTAATGCTTTATCGGGTTATTGGTTATTAGGATCCTTGATTATGATGTGAAGCCTTCCTCATCCAGGAGCTTCCCAAAGGGCTCAATTTTGATATCTTTTTCGGTATCGATCACTTGATCACTTGCTTGGTCTTTCTACATTTCTTGTTGGTTACTCCACATCTTATATTTTGCATGATAGCGTGTGATGGCAAATCAAACTACACACTATCAACCTGATTCTTCGTTGACTTCAGAATTCGATTATATTTGTCACATTTTCTTCTTTATTATATTTAAAGGTACATTTGATGAAATCAATGTCAATTAGTCAAAAGTTTTACTTGAATTCATGTGTTTGGAGTTTTCATGCACACAATCATCCCTCACTTAAAATTTCTTGATCAGGGCATCGTCTTGCCAAACGGGCTGCATCGTTGCGTATGACTCATCTAAACATATCGGTTGTGCCCATTAGTCACGTTAGACGTGTGTCGAGGAGAGAGAATGTTAAAGGGCATTTTCTTAATAAATCTAATAATTAAAATACATACTATAAAAATCTAAAAAAGAATTATTATTAAAAAATCAAAGCACAAAATCATAATAAATAAATTCATGAATAAAAATATAAAATAGAAAATAGAAAATTCGAAATATAATTATCTTCATAAGAATAGATTTTAAAAGTTAATGATAAAAAAATAGCAAATTAACTGATTCGACTTGACTTGATTCGTATTCAGTTTCGACATTTTAGATTGATCCAGTTTAACTCTTCTATAGGCAATCTAATTTAATTACACTTAGCTAAATAATTCGACTCGAACAAATCAATTTAAACTAAATCAATCAACATAAACTTAACGCATATTAATTCAAATCTGATTGTGTCACATTGTATTCAAATTAGATTCAATTTGGCCAATTAGTTTAGTGGTTTTATTTCAAATTTCAACTCTTCATTCCTCAAATCAAGCAAATTCATAACAGTCTTTGGATTGAAATTCTGATTGAAGGCGAGATGGTCATTCTTTTCTCTAAAACCATTAGGTTTTACAAGGCTATAGCGGCTGTTTTGGGTATCTGCTAGGGCGTGAAATTCAGTTCGTTGGAACCAGGGAAAGAAGTGCTTGTGTTCCTGTTGATTGGAGGCGAAAATAAGAGGGAGCTGGTTGCGATTTTTGTTGAAAACGAGAAAGGAATTATCTCTGAGCTTTTTCTCCTTGCATCAAATAGCTTCCTCTTGCTTAAGCGTCTGTACTCTTTTTTCTTCTTACTTTTGAACAAAAGAGACAGAGAAAGATGGAAAGTTCTCTTGGAATGTTAATTAATCTCATTAACTTGAATTTGAGGAATATTGAGAAATATATTATGATCTTGCTTGAATAATAAGTTTAAGAAAAATTGGGTGGATTTTTTCTCTTTTTATTTTCAAAAAAAAAAGGGAGAAAATTATGGATTATTTTCATGAGATTTTTTAATGCTAAATGAAAGTCAAGCGTGGGGTAAATTCTAACACTTGTAAATGATTTTATTACATTGATTTTTCGAATGTAGGGTTATATCATTTAATAGATTGAAATCACTATTTCGTTTTGACCTATATTTTTATGGAAATAAGGGATTGAGGTCCTGACAGTCCTGTTGCTTTATCTCCTTCATTTTTGTTATATGGTCGTTATTCTTTAGAAGTTGAGATGATATTTTGGAATCCCTAATGCTTGCTTTCCTGTTCAATCAGGTTGAGTAAATGAAATATGAGATTTCATATTTTTGTGAGAAAAAATGATTAAAATGGGGTTCACTCTCTTTTTAAAACAAAGAAAATATTTAACAGATGAGGAAATTGGTTCTCTGCATTTTCTAGAGATAGATTAATTGTTTTCTCTAAAATATTTTTTTAAGTTTTTGTAGAGAATATATTTGAATACATAATATTGTTTTTATCATAGAGTTAAGGTGTGTAAATACCTCTGGGCCTACGCCTATTTGGAATGAGCTGTCAGCTAACAACCTAATACACATGCAATCGTCCTACATGTAATGCATGATAAGGTTAGCTCCGTCCTAAGAGATCGAAGGAATAGATTAGAATCTAAAACAATGACTTGAGATGAGTAATTTGACTTTACATTTAAGTGATGCTAATGAGACGACTCGCTAAAGACTAACTTTTTCAAAGTATTCTCTAAGCAAGTACAAAAGATAGATCTAAGAATATTAAAAACAAACTTGCTTGCATAAATAAACTTAAACACACAATTTAAATTCACACTTTATAAACATATGATTTAAAATCAAATAGATAAATCATCTTCTATATTCAAACTTAACTGAGATTAACAGGTAGGGTTTTGCTGATTCGTACTAGAGTAAATAGAAGAGAGAAGAAGCGAGGATGATGCCGGAGAATCGTCGTCGTCGAGTGAACTCATCATCGAGTTCGCGAATCGGCAACGAACAGCTAGGGGGAGCAGGAGACGAATGGGAGGAGACTAACGGGACTGCAAGCAAGAAAAATAAATTAGGAGTTATTCCATCTGCGACTCGATTTCGTCCGCGAACGACGAAATATAAGAAGAGCCGAACTGAGGAGGGACACGTGACCTAGGAGGGAAATGAAGGAATTGCGTAGCTTAGGGTTATACGGCCCGAAATAGCTGTATTGTGATTTTGATCGTTCATTTTGTGATCTATGGCTACTTTCACGCGCGTTTTGAATAGGTCTTGTTCTTTCAAAACTGTCGGTTTGCTGATTACCGGTGGTTTGGCCGGTTGTTTAGCGGTCCAATGCTAGACCGATTTATAGGGTCAACCGGATCGGTTAGCTAGTTGTTTCCCGGTTCAACGGGTTGAACCAGCTAGTCTAATCCGGTTTTAATAACCATGATCATAATACTTTCAAAGATTGATAATGGTCTAACTTGTACATTGTTTGTCGTCACGAATGAACAACTTACAAATATTCTCATTATATGATTATGAGGAATAATATTTTAAAAATTGGCATGATAGCTTAGAATGGATAACATTTATTCATTTGCTTGAGGGTGTGTGTGTAAAGATAGCTTACCATCAAATTTGCCTCCATTAATTTTGCCTCCATGAATTCTGCCTATATCAATGTTCATGGAGCCCAACAATCTATCAAATTCCTTCTTCACTTTATACTACCTCGGTGTTCCTTGAGATTATTAGTGACTTCTCATCAACTCATAAACTATTTTAATTATTTATAATTATTATTCTATCGCCTCTTGAATCCATAGGCTATTATAACTATTCTATAATTATTATAACCTAGGCACAAATGTTGGAATGAAGTATCCAACCAATTCCCCGTAATTTATGTCAAATAACATATAATAAGTTTAAGAATTATATATATACTCCCATTAGAAAATCATAAATATGTATTAAGATAGTTTCATCCACAAAAAAGATTGTCTCCAAGTGCTAGATCTTAGGCGCATGACAAAGGGTTAAAAAAATTGGTAGGAATTGGCGGTAGGGCTGGCAGCGGATAGGAAAGATATAGGGGCTATTTGGTTGTAGAAAAAGTGAATGCAAAGCATTTGTAATAAGAACAGTTTAAACCATTTATAATTAGTAGTGGTTATAACCAGTGTCGCTGATATTTATATCGGTTATAATTGCTGGAAGCTCAGATACAGCTGGTAACCTTGCATTGCAGCGACATTCTGGTGTGTGAGTGACTCCTATCAATATTTTGTTAAATTCCTAAGCTTGTTCCATTTTGTAAGTCTTTAATTGCATCCACAGTAGACTCTTTTGCGGTCAGTTGTCCATCTTGTAGCTTTGGAAGTATAACAGATCAGCTGCGGTGAAAATTTCAATGTCATTAACAAGCGAAGATACTATATTTTGCTTGTGCTGACTATTAATGTTGTTTCTATCAACGGTGTTCATTTTTTTATGAAAACAATGTTATTTTGATTTCTGATAAGGAGCACGCCAGGTTTGACTAGATATAAAAGTGAGCTTGGTGATGCATTTTCATGGCTAAAGAACTACTACTGGTTCTTGCCATTGCCCACTTCTTCTTAATTTCTTTTTCTCTCTGCTCCTTTCCTGCACTTTATGGAGCATCATCATAAGAGTAGTTTACCTAAACATCATTAAGATATACATAGGAACAATTCTTGGCTTCTTCTTCCTCTCGCTCCTAACTTGTGGATCCTGGTCTTCAGCTTGGGAAGCGATACCCATTTGAGATTCATTCTCATCCTTGCTGGCAGGTGAACCTGTTTCTCCATTAATTGTTCTTTCCCACATTTTTTGTTGGATTGCCTTTGCTCTTTCTTTTCCTTGTATTCATAGAAGACTAATGATATTCGTTCACCTAAACATCGCTAAGATAACTGATAGGAAATACTTGAGTTCGCAAGTAACCCTAAGGGAAATACTTGAGTTCGCAAGCAAACCTAGTAGTGATTGGTGAAAAATAGCAAGAAAACTGTTGATTACAGCAGAAAACAGCAACGACACAACAACCTTCTTGAAAAATATGAAGAATTCCACTAGCCGATGCAGGAAAATAGTAAACGATACAAGTTTCTTCAATTGGAGAGAAAAAATAACTCTCCAAATCTCTAGCCAAGCCTAGAGCCCAAAGGAACAAACCCTAGATCTCAAATTTGATTTCCAACTGAAAATGAAAACCCTAATTCTCCCAAAGGAATTAATTAAAACAAAGAGGACAAATACAAAATTCCTAAACAGCCTATAATTCAAATTTTTTCTTCCAAAGCAAGTTTAATCAAGTCGTGGGCCCCATCTCTCCAACCGGCCCCTCTCTCTCTTTCCCTTGGTTCCGCCCCCTCCTCTTGTAGCAAAGAACCGGTTTAGATTGGACCAGTTCAACTGGCCCTAGGGCCGGCCTAACAATAACCCCCAATTATTGAATCCTAGGCAATAACCAATTCAGGTTCATTTCCCTACAGCCATGCCTGCCAATAGTGTGACCTTGACTTTAGCATGGGGCATGCCACCCATTTAAGTTTATCCCCTACCTATGTTGAATTGCCTTTGCATCTTGCTCCTTTCATGCATTTACAAAACACTTGGGAGCTATTTAGTTTGAAGGTTTTTGGGTGTAAATTATTTCATTTGCAAGTATATTATAAATATAATTGTTTAGCTTGATGAAAAATAAATTCAATTTAAATTTTGGTGTCACATCTTAAATTATTTTTTATGTATTCTAAAATCTGCTTATTTTGACTGATTTTCAAATGCATTGCTTATCTTCCCAACTATTTGCCCCAAGTAGTCGCTGGCCACTACCACCTCTACCCAGCTGTTGCCACCGCCGCCGCCCGCTGTCGACCACTCCCAACGGGCTTCATAGTCGATTCATTTTATTTCAAACCCTAAAACAAAACATTAACATCAGATGGGTAATAGCAGGTGCAAACCTCTATTTTCTTCACAAAGTCGGGTTTCTAACATCAAATACTTGAAGAAGCAATAAAAAAATTGTCCCAAACAAAAACTAAGGTTACATTCAAGAATGTTTTGTAAGCTTCGATTGGCATCTTAAAGTTGCTACGAATGTGCTTGTAACAATTACTTTAATTGGCTTGTGGAATTTCCAAAAAAAAAAAGAAAAGAAAAGTTTGTGGAGTGTGTTGGCACATCTACTTCCATTTTCCTGTCACTGGCAACTATTTCTGTCTACTGCAACTGCGGGCAACAAGTAACACACCACATGGTCCTTTAATGTGGCATCCATCTTTACATAGCATTATTGGACGACTGGTCATGAATTTTTCTCATGGTTGCATTAAAGCAAAAAAAAAAAAAAAAATCTTAATCTTCTTATATATATAAATATATAAAGAGTTGAATGCGATCCTTTTGTTTGGGGGAGAAATTGAGGCAATAACATAATCCAAGCTCATGTGGGCTTTTGGTATGGGAAAATTATTACATCCGGTGTCCGGATTCGTCTTGACACCAATCCAGATGTGCCACGTCACCCAAATATATCGGGCCCCAGTGTATTTGGATGACGTGGCGCGTCTGGATTGGATGTTCAGCCGACCGGTCACCGGACGTAATAGTTTGCCTTTGGTATGAGTGTAAAAAAGAATGATCCAATCTGAAAATTTTAAGTTTTTTCAAACTTATTTATGAAATGATTCTGATTTGGGTTAACTCATGAATTTGTTTTTTTCCTTGAAATATTTCCTATTTTTTCTTTTAATTTTTTTCTTCTAAGTATAGTTTTTTTATATATTTTTTATCAAATATGTTAAATTTTATAGTTAATAATTTTATAAATTTTATTTTAGTCAAAACGGGTTGGGTTCGGGTTGATTGAATTCAAATCTGGTTAATTTCAGGTTGGACTTGAATTAGATTCTTATTTTGACACTCCTAACTTTTAGCGTGTGGTGTGGTGTGGTATTGTGTTTTTTTTTATATAATTGAAACCTCACCTTTATTTGGGAATTGTAGAGACATTACCTTGATCCAAGTGCTCAATGCCTATTACAAAAAAAGTATCTTTCAATTATTTATTGAAGGTGTTGAATGTTATCTTATGGATAAACTCTTCTTTGGATCAAACTTTTTCATATTTAGGCTTCGTTTGGGATGGCTTTCTTCTTGCTTCTTAAAGCGACTTTTTAGTTAAAAAGTTAAAAATTTTATACTAGAAAACCGCTTTAAGAAGCAGGGAGAAAGCCGTCCCAAACAAAACCTTAATGTCTTCAAATGGGATTAAAGTTGAGCTCTCTTCCAACTCTTTTCTATTAATAGGAGGAATCGACGGTAGAGGCGAAGATGGACTCCGCAGTTAGGGTTTATTTGAGAATTTTTTTTTTTAATATTAGAACATCGCAAACTTGTTTTTATTTATTTTTTTAACAAACAATTTTGTTTAAGATGGTAAACTAGTTTGTTTTTGTTTTTTTTTTTTAATTATTAAAAAAAAGCTAATAAATGATCCCAATTAGTAGCTTAGTATTTGTGTGTAAGATGGTTGGATTATCTAAAATACGAATTTTATGGTTAGATGTAGGTGCAATTTGCTTTATGGTGCTGAATGTTGGCCATTAAAAGAGAAGCATAGTACTAAGTTAAGTGTGGCAGAGATGAGGATGCTCAGGTGGATGAGTGGTTTTACCCTTAGAGATAGGATACGAAATGAGCATATACGTGAAAAGGTTGGAGTAGCTCCAATAGAAGATAAGATTAGAGAGAGTCACCTTAGATGGTTTGTTCTAGTGGTGTCAATTTCGGGTCACGGGTCGGGTTCGGGTCGAACCCGGAAATGACCCGGCACTATTCGGGTCAACCCGAACCCGACCCGTTTTTACAAACTGGTTGATTTACCGGACTCGAACCCGACTCGCTTAGGGTTTGGGTCAACCCGACCCGACCCGTGGACACGGCAAGGCCGGGATCAGCTTCAGCGCGGCAGCAGCGTCCGGCGGCAGCGGGCAGCGGTGTCCAGCGGCCACGACGTCCGGCGTCCAGCGGCTTGACGCGAACGAAACGACCGGCGGGCAGCGGTCACGTGATGCGCTGGATGCCTGGATTGATGCCTTGACGGCTTGACGCGAACGAAACGACAGCGGGCAGCGGTCACGCGGGGGGAAGCCCGAAGCCGGACCGCGGGCAGCAGGGCAGCCAGCCGGTCACGCGGGAATCAGGATTCACCGATTCGGGCAGGGGGCGGAATTTTGAATTTATTTAAATTAAACGGGTTGGCGGGTTAACCTGGCAACCCGCCGGGTCAATCCGAACCCGACCCGTTTTTTAAACGGGTTAATTTCTGGAACCCGAACCCGACCCGTTTTGAAATCGGGTCGGGTTCAACCCGAATTTTTCGGGTCGGGTTTTCGTGTCGTGTCAAATATTGACACCACTATTTCATAGAGAGTTTTGTTATGGGCAATTTTTTTCATTGCTTATAGCCATTTTTTCTTTCAACAAAATAAAAATGACATTAAAGAAAAAAGGTTACACCATAAGACCCCGATCAAGCTACATCATTAGAGTTACAATCAGCGAAAAACCTAATTAAAATAGGACCCACGCGGACTCAGATCGACACCCAGTTGCAAGGGAAGGTCGTCCAGTGAGGATCCAAAAAAGCAAGGTCACCACGGTTTGTGACGCCCCAGGCATCCATAGTGAAAGGATTCGTCTGACATTCTGATCGAACTCCATTCCTGCTCCTTGCTCGGACCTGAAATATCAACCACATATAATGAGCTTTACAAAGCCCAGCAGGTCACCTAATACCTATAACTGAAATCAAAGCACGGCGATGCTATCAATATGCATGTCAATCTATCAATCTGGATCAGTCAATGGTCAATGAGTCTATGCAGTACGAAAATTCAATAGTCAATAAAGCCAGTCAATGCAGCAGCAAGCGAATCGATAAATTAACTTAATAAATCCATGTCAATCTCAAAGAAATTCGTACGCAATAGGAAATCAATTTATCCGTCAAATCAATCGCTATCAAATCAAATCAATGCGGTCTAATCAATACTATTATTCAATGAAATCAAACGAGGAAAGCAGTACGATAAATCTCAATTTAGTCTAACAATGAATCCATGCAGCAGTCAATACGGTGCAGAAACAATAACAACTCAAGATCAATAAATCTATAGGCAGTAGTAACAATAAATCTATAAGCAGAAATCAATGAATCTATAGGCAACAGTGTCAATAATTCTATACTATTCACGTCCATGCTATCAATACAATATATATATCCATCCATTTCTATATCAATGCTCAATGTCGATGCACAGCAATCAATCAGTGAAATCAATGAAATCGTACGATCTAGTAAATCCAATCAAAGTCGATAAAGCAGGAATCTATAAAACAATGAATCCATAAATCAATACAGTAAACATGCAATTCAATACTATATACTGGACAAGTACAATCAACTGGCTATGTTGCTGTTGTAGAATCCATATTGCTGTTGTAGATATCCATACATTGGTTCTATCAATAAGAGTCGTCACTCTTTTCGCCCGTCGGCATTTTTATAAACTCCTTATGACTCCCAATCGTTATATCAATGATCAATGGTTTAAAGGAAAGCCCGTCGGCCCACCATCCTGTACAGGTCAATATCAATCTCCAACCAATGTTCAACCAGGTTATACGTGTGTTCCAGTATCAATAATCAATCAATAATCAGTTTAATAATCAATATTAAAGCAATCTATAGCAATTATATCAATAATCATAAGCATATCAATCTAATCTATCAATTTCGGGAAAATCAGAAATCGTACGAAAATCGGGCAGAGTAACAGTAGTCTATCGAATTTACACAAAAATCCTGCAAAAAGACAAATTCTGAATTTCTCCAAATTACAACAGAATAACCACGGCATCAATACAAGACTATCAATCTATAGAATCCAAATCAAATCAAGTCCTGATAATTTTCTATTTAATTAAAATCGCGTAGAATCAATTCCGACCGGTAAAATCATCGCAGAAAATAGTCAAATCGTGTACAATATTCATATCTATAACATACTAAAAGTTGTGCGGTGAAAGTCGTGTCAATACAAAATCAGGTCAAAAGTTCGACTACAAAAACACAAAACAGTGCACAACTCGATCAAAATATAAAATCTTCGAAAACAGAAATAGGGTTCGGAGTCCTTACAGCGAGACAAACAAATCTTCTAACAGCGTCGTCGGACGAAAAGCGCTCCGTGGCCTCCAAAACCAAGCTTCCTTCTTCTCTTCCTTCTCTTTCTCTCTCCTGCCTTTTCTCTCTCTCCAAAAATGAATCCAAAATATCTAAAATCCGATATTTATTAACACTGATCGTCCTGGACGATCCAAATTTCGTCCTGGTACGATGGGTTCTCTGGACAAATTTCGTACAGACGAAATCCAAATTCGTCCCGGGCGACTTGCTCTCTGGACAGATTTCGTACAGACGGATCGTCCCGACTGCTCCAGGTTCGTACAGACGAAAATGGCAGATTTCTTCACAAATTTCTTCAGTTCGTCCAGTACTAAATCCAGTTCGTACAAACGAACTGCACTAAAAAAATCAGCTTTTTGAAGGGTTTTACAATCTACCCACCTAAAAAAAAATGTCGTCCTCGACATTTCTCTTAAGGGATCGAATGCAAAATCGATACAAAGCAAATCCGTCCAATCAAAACTCAAATCAAAATCAATTCGAATCAAAATCAAAATCAAAATCAAAACTCGTCAGAATCCATACAGTCATTCAATGCATTCAATCACATGTCATTCAATATGTATGCAAAACGATACACTTGAAACAATCCATTCTATCAAACTATCAATCAAATCCTTTCACTACACTTGCTCTGATACCAACTGTGACGCCCCAGGCATCCATAGTGAAAGGATTCGTCTGACATTCTGATCGAACTCCATTCCTGCTCCTTGCTCGGACCTGAAATATCAACCACATATAATGAGCTTTACAAAGCCCAGCAGGTCACCTAATACCTATAACTGAAATCAAAGCACGGCGATGCTATCAATATGCATGTCAATCTATCAATCTGGATCAGTCAATGATCAATGAGTCTATGCAGTACGAAAATTCAATAGTCAATAAAGCCAGTCAATGCAGCAGCAAGCGAATCGATAAATTAACTCAATAAATCCATGTCAATCTCAAAGAAATTCGTACGCAATAGGAAATCAATCAATCCGTCAAATCAATCGCTATCAAATCAAATCAATGCGGTCTAATCAATACTATTTATTCAATGAAATCAAACGAGGAAAGCAGTACGATAAATCTCAATTTAGTCTAACAATGAATCCATGCAGCAGTCAATACGGTGCAGAAACAGTAACAACTCAAGATCAATAAATCTATAGGCAGTAGTAACAATAAATCTATAAGCAGAAATCAATGAATCTATAGGCAACAGTGTCAATAATTCTATACTATTCACGTCTATGCTATCAATACAATATATATATCCATCCATTTCTATATCAATGCTCAATGTCGATGCACAGCAATCAATCAGTGAAATCAATGAAATCGTACGATCTAGTAAATCCAATCAAAGTCGATAAAGCAGGAATCTATAAAACAATGAATCCATAAATCAATACAGTAAACATGCAATTCAATACTATATACTGGACAAGTACAATCAACTGGCTATGTTGCTGTTGTAGAATCCATATTGCTGTTGTAGATATCCATACATTGGTTCTATCAATAAGAGTCGTCACTCTTTTCGCCCGTCGGCATTTTTTATAAACTCCTTATGACTCCCAATCGTTATATCAATGATCAATGGTTTAAAGGAAAGCCCGTCGGCCCACCATCCTGTACAGGTCAATATCAATCTCCAACCAATGTTCAACCAGGTTATACGTGTGTTCCAGTATCAATAATCAATCAATAATCAGTTTAATAATCAATATTAAAGCAATCTATAGCAATTATATCAATAATCATAAGCATATCAATCTAATCTATCAATTTCGGGAAAATCAGAAATCGTACGAAAATCGGGCAGAGTAACAGTAGTCTATCGAATTTACACAAAAATCCTGCAAAAAGACAAATTCTGAATTTCTCCAAATTACAACAGAATAACCACGACATCAATACAAGACTATCAATCTATAGAATCCAAATCAAATCAAGTCCTGATAATTTTCTATTTAATTAAAATCGTGTAGAATCAATTCCGACCGGTAAAATCATCGCAGAAAATAGTCAAATCGTGTACAATATTCATATCTATAACATACTAAAAGTTGTGCGGTGAAAGTCGTGTCAATACAAAATCAGGTCAAAAGTTCGACTACAAAAACACAAAACAGTGCACAACTCGATCAAAATACAAAATCTTCGAAAACAGAAATAGGGTTCGGAGTCCTTACAGCGAGACAAACAAATCTTCTAACAGCGTCGTCGGACGAAAAGCGCTCCGTGGCCTCCAAAACCAAGCTTCCTTCTTCTCTTCCTTCTCTTTCTCTCTCCTGCCTTTTCTCTCTCTCCAAAATGAATCCAAAATATCTAAAATCCGATATTTATTAACACTGATCGTCCTGGACGATCCAAATTTCGTCCTGGTACGATGGGTTCTCTGGACAAATTTCGTACAGACGAAATCCAAATTCGTCCCGGGCGACTTGCTCTCTGGACAGATTTCGTACAGACGGATCGTCCCGACTGCTCCAGGTTCGTACAGACGAAAATGACAGATTTCTTCACAAATTTCTTCAGTTCGTCCAGTACTAAATCCAGTTCGTACAGACGAACTGCACTAAAAAAAAATCAGCTTTTTGAAGGGTTTTACACGGTTGCCCAGCCTTATCCATCACAGGTGCATGCAGAATAATTGCTTCCTCATTGTCCATATCCAAACTAACGAAGGCAATTGAAATCGTAAAAAAACCAAACAATAAGGCCCAGTAAATCATTTCTTTTTCGACTTCCGTTTATGATTTCTAATAACAGTATCCAGCGAACCAGTTTCCAAACCATCATGAAAATTTTCCTCCCCTTTAGATAGAAAATCATCGTGTAATCAATCACATTGCAACCGAACATTATTCCTAGCTAGGTGAGCTTGTAAGTTAGCATTAGAAATGATCGAAATAGGTACGTCAACCAGCGAAGCTACACCACCCCCAGGAAAATGAACCACGTCAATCCCACCTAAATTAGCATCACCACCATCAGTTGAAGAAACTGAGATAGCCTCCGAAGACTCCACACCACCATTAAACAAATGAGAATCTACAGAATTCACACCGCAAAGAGGAATTATTAACACACACAGCCAGGCTTCACATATAGAGGGTCTCCCACAATTACTTCATAGGCCTGAAAACCACCCGAGCAATTCATGGCAATAGAAACAGGGGCAAGAGGGGATTAGACTGGACAAACCGGACTTGAAATCATGGCAACATCAGCATTAACCAAAGCCAAATCACCCATCGAATTAACAGGCAAAATTGAATCATAAAAAAAGATTTCCTCCTCTTCAACAATAGGGTGAGATGGAGTAGTGGAGGGAACATTATTAACCAAGCAAGGGAAATGGCTCATAGATCCCTCAACATTTGAATTCATGCCCGCATTATCTAACAGCAGCTTCCTTACACTCACTAGAACCAGCACATAAAATATTTTCCTTAATCGAAACAACAGGATCCTCTGCCAAAGTCACAGTAACAACTTCACAGCCAACGGTCCCTAAATCAAAGTAACCATTAGGTTCGGATCCTCCCCAACCTTCTCCTCATTAACAACCAAAGAGGATACACCCAAAGCTTGACGCTTAACATTCCCAGCCATAAGAGTATTAAAATTAGATAGAGGAGTCGAAGCACAGTGACCCCTAAGATGGCTTAGACACTTACAAGATGCACAGAAATCAGGAAAAACCTCAAATTGTACCTTTTGAATATACCCAGAAACCTCTGGCCTAAGCCAAATTTGGGAAGGATAAGTTTTAGTATTGTCCATCTTCACCAAAACACGCGCAAGGGATGGCCTAGATCCTACCGAAGTGGCAGAATCAACCTTCAAGGGTCTACCGAACATAGAACCTAAGGTGTGTAGGATACAGGGAGATTAAAGATGAGGTCTCAGGTTAGGAAAGGAAACCCAAATTGGTATGACCGGAGATTCACAGCCGATGTCCAGGAGCGGAGACCATTTAGCGAGCTTCATGAAACAGTTATTCATTAGATAAGAACGATGGCAAAAAACACGACTATAGTCTAGGTCGTTAGAAAGTTTAACCAGCACATGCATATGATCAAACACCATTACAGAGAAATCAAAATTTAGTTTTAGAGCGAAAAAATTTTGCGAATAGCGTCCATGGACGGACGACGTGTGGGGAAAAAACCGACCAAAATGAATTGAAAAGGCACACAAGAGCTCTAATTTCATCCTCAGAAATCCACAACGATGGTAAACCACGAAAAGAACCTTGACAGAGCTTAGGGAAACAATCCGACGAGGATGAACCATAAAGGGCATCAGCAAACAACCGAGATTTAAATGAACCATTCAAAAAGCTCGGATCAGCAACCCGTCAGATCGCCATTCCGGTCACAAAGGGCCGGAGGAGGAAAGACGAGGGTAACAACCCAGAAAAAAAGAACGGAGAAATAAGAACAGCAAGAGGAGAAGGAAAGGAAACTTCCCTGAAGATTCCAGATGGATGCCGACCAAAAAATGGAAGCGGAGAGCATCAAAAAAGCACCGGAAGAGCAGCCCTAGCTGAGCGAAAAGAGCGGGTTAGGTTATATAGCACAAAGTTTTACTGTTTATAGCCTTACTACACTCATTTTGTGAGGATTTAAGATTCATTTTCTAATTTCTTATTTATAAGTGTAGCCCTATGATTAATTAGCTCTCATGGTAATTATTGCGTGCAAGTATATTTATGGTAGTAGAGTGGGAGAATTTTTCGTACTAGTGATTAGGGGTGTAAACGAGTCGAGTCGAGTATTTGCCTTATCAAGCCTGGCTCGTTTAATCCTTAATGAGCTCGAGCTCGAGTTTGAGCTCGATAAGTGGGCTCGAGCTCGATTGAAAAACTGTAGCTACGGATAGGTTTTTTTTTTATAAAATAAGCTTTCAAATGTTATAAAATAATATATATATATCGAGTAGCTTGATAAGCTTTCGAGTCGAGTCGGGTTGAGCTCGAACTCGAGCTTGTTTATCATTCGAGCTCGAGCTCGAAGCTCGATAGGCTCGGCTCGGGAGCTCGTTAACGAGTCAAGTAAGAGCCGGCTCATGAGCCGGCTTGGCTCACTTACACCCCTACTAGTGATGCATGTATATCCAGCTCACAAACAGATGGTTGGAGAGATTGAGGAAGCATAAAAAAAAAATTACGTTGAAAATCCTAAAAAGGAAAAAAATCAGGGAGTCTAGCCCTGGTGAAAAGATTGTATTATACACAGACAAATTAACTTTTATCTGTATAGCTAATTGCTCGTTAAATGGATGATTATGTCTAATTTTAAACTTCTTTTTTAAACGTGCTTATTCACCTAATTATATTCCTAATGATGCTTATTTAAAAAATTTGCCTCTTTGACAATCAAATCCACCGATGTTATCAATTATAATTTTTTCTGGTACTTGTCAAACAATATTAGAAATTTATTGACACAATATTAGGTGAGAAGTTACATATTACTCAATTACAAAAGTAACCCTCTCCTATATTTATTTGTCAAATTCTCACCTATTATGAAAATTATAGCAAAAGTCAAATTCATATTTTCCACTTTTATTAGATTTTTAATGATTTGATCATAATATATACAATTGAGCTCAGCTCATCAGCAGACTCGAACTCAAACTCTCATGAGCTTCGCTTGCCAAAAAAGAGAGGAATTCATACCGCCAATTAGACAGTAAAGTGGGGAAGTCATGGGAAAAGAAGATGTTGAGGTTTGGAAGAATTAGAAGAAGAGGGTTTTGCCTGACATAAAAAATAATACTTAGTTATAAATTCGAGTCAGCTCGCGAGCCAAGTGGAGTATTGTCAATCTCGGATAATATACGAGCTTTAATTTGAGTTTGAAGTCAAGCTCGTTGTTCAATAAATTGGATTCATGAGCGCTTTAACGAGCTGAGCTAGAGCCGATTCAGTTTACTTACATCACTACGCAATTTAAGATATTAGTACTTTATTTATTTATTTTTAAATGATATGTTAATTCAATGGCATAGGTCTAAAAATTTGGATAAATTAATTTAAAAATTTTGTAATTTTATTTACTTTCACCCTTTAAAATGAAAAAAAAAGGTAAACTTGATATGTCACCAAATATTTGTCTTGATCGGCACGAATCTCGATGTAAATATGAGATTGAAGCTCTAAAAATTAAAATCGGTACCATCTAATCTTCAGGTTTAGTAAATTTTTAGTCAAATTGAACATTTCAAGGAGACGAACACAACGACACCAAAATCAGTCTAATTCGAGCCCAAATCATGTGTTCAAAGTATATTTAGAGGGTTCAAAGCATTAATTGGAAAACCAAATGATCGCCAAATATGACATTTTTATAGTAGAATTGAGTGGCTTGTCAAGATAAATCTCACAAGCCCAAAGATCGTGTAGTTCTGACATCATTTGGGCACTCAAATGTTTAATAAATGCTCCATAATCAATCAATATGAGCCATCCATTGAAACACTCCAAACATGTCATTGATCTTCTCTATATTTAAGTGGCAGCTACTCTCAAAAAACTATAAATAAGCCCCCATTCTTGATAGGGGGGGGGGGGGGGGGGGGGGGGTTAGAAGAGAAGAAGGAAAAAACTTGGGAAGCTTTTTTACCGCCAATCGCCACCAGATTTTTTCTCGATCATTGACTGTCATCGAACTTCCTCCCGATTATCGACCACCGTCAAATCTCGCCTTGATCGTTGCTAAACTTCTCCCCTTTCACCGACTACCGCTCTCCAACCATCAGTGCTTGACTACGGTCACTAAGACCACCATCACCGGATAACAGTTCTTCCGACCTCCATCGTCCACTGTTTATAATATCTCCGACCATCAATGCCAAACTACGGTCCTTCTGACATATGTTGCCCACCGACAACGATTCTTCCTACCACCGTTGTTTGCCGACTATAGGCCCTTCAACCAACATCATCCGCCAATTATGATTTAGCCGACCAAATGAACATACCAAACCCTTATTCTTCTAACTCCCGCCATATAATGCATTCGACATGATGTATATTGGCCACATTGAATGAAGGCTTCTTCCCCCCAAAGAAAGGCTTCATTTGTAATCAACTGCAAAAACTTTTTTCAAGGCTGCAACAAAACTTATTCTCATTTAATTTGGTTTCCTCTAAAAATATAATATAATTTTTATACTTAAAATACTAACGATCAAATAAAATAAAATAAAAATAGTTGCTGTTTAGAATACATTATTATCATTAGATGTTACGCATACTCTTTGATGGTATTGTGAATTTGTGATATTGTAAGGGGTTTGATGGTAAGTAAAATTATCTTTGCTTTAATAAGAAAATATTGAATATTCATGAATATAAACTTTTTCTCTTATATTTTATATATAAATCAAAATAAAATAAATTGATAAAAAATGTTAGCAAGGAGAAGAAATTATTTTGTGCGGATATCGGATCGTCCAGAGGCGAATCAGAAAGTACTATGTCATCCGATACACAGATGCGATACACAGCAAATTGATGATGTGATGCATTCTGATTAACCTCTGAATGACATTTGTACCGGCACGGAATAATTTGAGACTAAGGAGACATGCCTTGGCGCCACCGGCAAAGCATAAAGAAGTCTTTGCAAATGAGACGACAAGATGTGCCATCAAGAAGTGCGTGGTTAGCGAAGCGAGTACTCCATTAAGCAAATAAATAAATAAACCTTCAAATCTGCAAGAAATAATAATAATTTGTGAAAGGGACATTTTTTAGGGAGATTTACATACATACCACTTAATACTATTCTATTTATATATTTAACACCTAAAATTTTAATATTACATACATACCACCCATAGTTCATTTTCATACCAAATATGAGTGGTAGAAATGAAATATATGAGTGGTACGAAAGAAATATAAGTGGTATATTTGATATTAAAATAATATAGGATGGTATGCATGTAATATTAAAGGTTTAGATGTTAGATATGTAAATAGGATGTTATAAAGTGGTATGCATGTAAATTTCCTTTTTTTGTAATGATAAGGGACAAATTGTTAATAATAATAATAATAATATGTATATTTGATATATCCTGAAAAATTATCTTGATCGGACACGAATCTCAAAGTAAAATATAGTTGGAAACTTCAAAAATTAAATCGGAAATCATCTGAACTCTAATTTTAGCAAAGTTATAGTCGAACTGAAGATCTCGAAAATAGAAACCAAACGACACCAAATTCAACCCAATTTGAGCTTAAATAAGTAAAAAATCAAAGACCCAAAGTGCATTTGGAAAGTACAAACCATAATTTGGATTACCAAACGGTTTCCAAATGTGACATGCTTATAGTCGAATCGAGTGGCTCGACGAGACAAATCCAACGAGCCCAAGATTGCCAAATTCTGATGTCATTAAGAGATTCAAATGTCCAATAAATGATCCATGATCAAGAGAATCAATATCGGCCATCCATTCAAACCACTCCCAATTTACCCTTGATCTTCCTTTTGTTTACTAGCCATGCTAATATCAGGAAACTATAAATAGATCACTCAATTCCCATGAGGGGGACCCCAAACAAGAAGAGAAGATAATAAAGCAAGGAAGCAAGAAGAGAATGAAGAAAAAGAAGAGAAGGAAGATAATTATATTGCCACCAGACTCCTCCTCGACCACCGTCAGACGTCCACCCGGCAGTCGAACGACATCGGAGTTCTGCTTGATAGCCGGCTGATGCAAGATTTTTGCTTGATCGTTAATTGAAGCGGATTTCCGCCCAACCACCAAACGTCACCGGATTTCCGATCTCAGTTTGTAACTGAATTTCAACCCGATAGTTGATTATTATAATCAGATTGTCCTCAATTTCAGGGACGAGTCAGCCACTTGTAATCTAAACAAACACTAGTAGAATCCTTTCAATTGGGTGTGGCCCCGTGGGTTTTCCCTTCTGCAGGGTTTTCCACATAAAAATTTTGATGTTTTTTCATCATATGTTTGTGTGCTGGATATCCATACAACTGTGAGACAAAAAATTCTAACTATCGTAACTTATATTTATTATATTATTATTATTATTATTATTATTAACAATTAATCACTTATTATTTTAAATGAGTGGGCCCTAACAAGGAATCGTTCTTTCATCTAGAAATATGAATCCACCAAAGTTTATTTTCTCTATATGAAGTATATTTGCTACATCATGCTATGGTCTTGCCCCTAAGGAAGAGCATCGTTTTTAATCAACAATAAACCATAGTATAATTATTTTTACTTGGTCGGCCCTTATAATTTTTCTCATTTTTATGATTTTTCACGTAAAAATTTTGATGTCTTTTACTATTCTTGCTTATTTCTTTCTTATATGAATGTGTGATGGATCTTCGTATAAAACTTAGACGTTGAAATCTATATCTCTCTACTGTTGCGAATATTTCAGGATGCAACAAATATGTTTGATATCTCTTCAAGAATTTTCAATCAAATATGCATAATTTCTATATGTAGTCGCTCATTTTGACTAAATTCAATCTAAATCATGGGTTATATTCCAATTTCAACACTTTACTTGGATAAAATGCTTAGAATTTATGCTCAATCAACTTAAATCTTACGAGCATATGAACCTTTTACAAACAATTTCTTACATAAACTTTATCCCTTCAAAATTATTTAAATGAATTTCTTCCCCGAGAAGCACAATGCATTTTCAGGCGAGCATAGCTAACATAGCTATAATAGTCTTTAGGGCATATCCAACCGAAAATCTCATTTTTCACTTCAAAATGCATTGAAATAAAAAAGTGTCGTGATTCATCTCCAATCGAATGCCATTTTGCCCCCTAACCGTCGCCCTCTTCTTTCGCTCTTTTCTTCCGCAAGTTCGGTAGAGACCAAAAAATGGCGCAGTTGAACAATGCGACGCCATCCGCGATCAAATGACGGAGAAAAAGGCGTTCGGTTGCCACATTTGAGGGCCTCCATTCGGTTGCTTGCTGAATTGTTGGAGATGATCTTACCCTTAAATTTACCAGTAATTACATAAACGTGCCACCAAACATTAATGAAGAATAAATAAATAACGACTTAAATTAAACCATAATCTAAGACTGTTTTTTTTTATTATTATTATTTGATATTTTAACAATCAAATCAATTGATTTTATCAATTATTATTTTTTATGGTACTCAACCCGAATAAAACAATTATACATTAATATAATAAATAATTGTCATATACTTTTATGGTATTGTAGGGGTTTAATGGCAAATAAAATTATCATTGCTTTGATTAAAAAAAATTAAATGGCTTGAGTGTTTAATTTTCATTAATATGAACTTTTCTCTCATATATTTTATATAAATCAAAAGTTTCAAGCAATATGTTTTATATTAGTGATTTCTTCTATTTTATATTAATACTTGCCATTATAATGTTATATTATTACTTTAAAACCCCATTTGAACCCTGTTCAAATCTCAGGCAAATAAAATTCTAAGTCATATTTGAACTCTGTGCGACACATGTTCAAGCACTATATTCGAGTCATTTTCAATCAAGAATAATGCAACATATTGTAAAATAGCAAAGTATAATTAAGACATCTCCAACTGAATGTCATTTGCCCATCTGCAGGTCTGACGAGCGTCCACCCGAACAATAAATGGCAATACATTTTTACATTTTAATTTGGCTGTGAAAAATGCAATGTCAATATTGGCATCACACTATTGAGAAATCCGAGGTTGTGAAAACTGGATTTGACAACAAACTGAAAAATGAGAGGTTCATGATTTGATGGTTCAACTTAGTGTTGGATGTATTGTGGGGGCACTGGGGGCATGTGTCCCCACAACCCCACTAAGTCAGGCACTTTAGTTAGTTTGGTAATATGTTATTTTATTAATATCATTTATTTATTCATTAATTACAGAATAAACCAAATAATATTTTTTTTGCTTTTTTCTTACCTAATGTATTAAATATCCCATTGTTTCTCCAAAACTATCCCGCTGCCTCTGTATCCCGTCCCACTATCCTCTCATCTCACACGCTAATAAGCGGAGGCGGAAGAGACTAGTCACTAGAGAGAAGCCCAACCGAACGCTAGTCGCTCTCTTCGTGCTCAAAGGCCAAACATCGCCCAGTCGCCCAGTCGCCCAACCGTCGGTTGGCGGTCACGCACAGTTCAGTTGCCCTCTTCATGCACGACAATCCAAGTTCCTGTTATTCCGTAAGAATCCTGAAACTTATTACCTAACTATTAGCCTAGTCTTCAAGTTATTTATCTTTACTTTTGAGTTTCGGGATTTGTGTGAAATTTTTCGGATTTAATTGGAAATCAAAAGTTTCAGATCACATTATCTTAAGATAATTGTTTTTCTAAGCCTGACATAGCTTTACAGAAATTTAGATCTTCTAGGCACCAACAAAATACTTGTTTCAGATGAAAGCACAAATCACAAAATCTGTTTAAAGAAGAAAATTATTTCTTTTAGATCTAGAGTTGAAGTCACATATTTTATGATTTATTGTTTACAGATAAAAATATAAAGATATTAAAGTTATAAATATAAAAAATTTAAAGGATTTATATAGAATTAAACCTTCTTCTAAATAATTTGCATCGTTTATGATTATTGTTAATTTTTAAAAGATAAACTGACTAATTATTTAGGGACAACTAAAAGTATCCTCTAAAAGCTTACATAATACCTACAATAATTTAATTATTAGCTATGAATGCTCATAACATAAATGATGAAATTCGTTAAATATATCATTTTATTATGTTTTTGATGTAATCATGTAATGCATATTTTATTCTATAGCAATGTAAGTAGTGCTCAATTAGAGCAAATTTTACTCTATATGTAGTGCAGATTTAACACATCTATATGTATTAAATGTTTTTAAAATTTTCAATTTAAACAATAGGTCTTTCTTTAGTGCTACATCTCTTTAAAATATTTTTGTTGAAGCCTAATTTTTCAATTTGAGGCATGAAGCATGTTGTGAAAGATGAATGTTATTATGGTCAAATTATTAATATTACTTTCTTTTAATTTAGCATGGATAGATATTTCAAAAGAAAAATTGAAGGAGATGATCACAAAACGTTATGTGAAGAAACCAATACACAAATCAAATAATGCAGTGTAGAAATAAATTTTGCTGATATCCCTGCCGATCCTGGATTGAGAAAATAAAATATTGGATTATCATTCTAATGAGAGGGATTGTATTAGGAGATATTAGTATGCTTATTGTGAACTAGCACTACCCATAGGAGACATTAACATACATTGTTATAGGTATGCAACTTCAATAGCTCAATAACAAGTTTGATAAAATTAATACAGAATGACTAATGTGTGTCGCATGTTTGAATCAATCTTAATCATTTTCAACTTTTGATAAAGAATGATAACTACGCCTAGCAAAATTTTATCCGTCAGATTTTTTAGAAATGGATCTCATCATACTAGACAATTAAATTAAAAAATTTATTGTTGATGTGAGATCGAGCGACACATTTAAGAATTTAAAAGGACTTGGAGAACTTGCTTAGAAAATAGTGGAGACTCGAAAAAATGATATTTATCCTTTGGTATTTTTACTTATAAAGCTTGCTTTGATATTGTCAATTGCTACAACAACAATTGAACAGGCATTTTATGCAATGAATATTATAAAAAATTGTTTACACAATCGTATGAGAGACTCCTGAATGAATGATTGTTTACTTACTTATATGGAAAAAGATATATCCAATAATATCGACAATGAATTGATTGTACAACGATTTTAAAAAATGAAGACTCAGCTGGAGAAATTATAGATGATATGTAAGTTTTTTGTTTTATTATATATTCTATTTTTCTATAATGAATCTAACGATTACTTTTTTTTTTAACCATCAATGCCGGTCCCAAATCCGGATGAAAAAGGTTCAGAGTTTTTAAATTAATTTAAAATTTTGTGCCCCAACATGAATAAAATCCTGGCTTCGCCCCTGGTTCAACTAGGATCGGATCGGAAGTCACGACGGAAGTTAGCTTGCTCGCAAACTCGTAAATCCCATAGTTAGTAAATTCAAATTCACCGAACCGAGGAATGTACTGGGATTTATATAGCTCTAAAAAACCGTTTGGTATCGGATTTATGTCGTAGGATTTATCGTAAATCCAACATAAATCCGACACCAAACAACTCCTAAGAGATTTAGTCAAAGAAGCGTCCGAAATCCGAGAAAGATGGTTACCTAGGCAAGGAGCGAGCTCCGATCGTTACTTCTGATCCAACAGAAAGATCATGGTCCAACTTTAGTGAAGGAGACAAAGAAGCTTTTGGCGAAACAACCAGCCAGTTTTCCTCGTCGAACTTTTGTGAAGCAAATGCCGCCGAAGGAGGCAAAAAACCTTTAGCGACTTGTTCAAAAGTCTACCTGCGAACTACGAAGAATTGATTGAGAAGAGCAAGCAAATCCTAAACGGGCTTCTAATTATATTTAAATAATTAATACTGTAATTAATAGCGTAAAGTAATTAATGCTTATTAATAAATAAGGCGCAGTATTATTCCTAAGCAGTAACCTGCCTTTTTTTTAGTTCCCTTGAAAAAGGTTGAGCGCAGAATCTGGAAGAAATACCCGATCGAATTAAACTTCTTGCCCTTGGTCAGTTTCGTCTTCCGTCGGCCATGGCGGATAGGATTATCGCAGTCATCGTCTCAAAGATAATCGATGCCTTGATTTATACTTTCAACAACATCCAGTCCGAGAACGCCCGTGCCGCTTCCGTGGAGAAAGATATCGATGAGCTCAGTTCAAGAGCGGAGATGGTCCGAGCCATACTTTGTGACGCCGATCGTCGCGGTTCGTCGTCCAGCGCCGTTGAAGATAACGAAAAGATCCTTCTTTGGCTAAGAGACCAGGAGCTCCTTGTCGTCGACGTCGAGGATCTACGCGAGGAGTTCAAAACCCTAGCCGTCCTCGCCTCATCCGATCTCGAGAACAACCGCAAGCGCAAGCGCAGTTGGAATCCTTTGTCGGCTTTGCAACGGCCAGACCTCCGTGATTCTCGGGCAATGGTGCAGAGAATTGACGAGATTAGGAAGAACTTCGATGCGATCCGTCGGGACCGGCAATACCTCGAGCTGGATATTGGGGAAAATTGGCGTGTTCGAGCTAGAAAGCACCGGCCTTCTTCGGTAACTGGATTTATTCGTAACGAGCAGATTGTATACGGCAGAGACACCGAAAGGGAAGAGATCACCCGTCTGCTGATCTGCAGTGGCGGTGATGGTGTTCCTGTAATTTCCATTGTTGGGATTGGTGGTATCGGGAAGACGACTCTTGCCCAGGCCATCTTCCGAAATCCACGAGTGGAGAGCTATTTCGATCTTAAGATTTGGGTTTATTTGGGCCTAGGAGTTGATGCTGCAGGGGTTATGACGGAGATAATCAGAGCTGTGACAAGGAAAAATGTCAATATCTCGAATTTTGATCTTATGCAAAGCCGACTTAGGGATATATTGCTGGGGAAGAGGTTCCTTCTGGTTCTTGATGATGTATGGAATGAAGAATTGTTCTTCTGGGATAATTTGCTTGCACCATTGCACTGTGGGGCACTAGGAAGCAAAGTGCTGGTAACAACTAGGAGTGAAACAGTCTCAAGAATGATGAGAGCACTTCGTCGGTTTTGGTTAGATGCTCTTAAGGATGAAGAATGCTGGTTGCTATTTCGAGATCAAGCATTAAGGCATTTGACTTCATCTGATATGGAGAAATTGGAGGATATTGGAAGGCAGATGGTAAGGAGATGCCAGGGCTCTCCATTTGCTTTGAAGAAAGTGGCTGGCGTATTACATCCTGCAACCAGTGAAGATGAGTTGAGAATTGCTCTAAATGCTTTAAAAGACATAGAGAAGGACGAATTCAAGATCTTATCAGCCTTAATTGTAAGCTATGAGCATCTTCCTCTGCATCTTAAGCACTGTTTTGCTTACTGTTCAATATTTCCTCATGGTTATGAGTTTGATAGGGATAGGTTAGTCTTGCAATGGATTGCTGTTGGATTCATCCAAGCAGATGGGAGAAGACGGGTCGAGGATATTGGTTATGGTTACTTCAATGATCTGATGTGGAGTCTATTCTTTGATGCATTAGGTGGCTATGGAAAAGATGAAAACATTTACAAAATTCCAGGCGCAATTCATGATCTTGCAAGTTATGTTTCTAGGCATAAATGTTTGAGAGTGGATTTTCATGGTGTTCTGCATGGGGAATTTGAGAAGGCTCTCTATGCATCTTTAAACCAGCACAACATGGAGCCCAAGACATTAGAAAAGGTTTACAAAAATTCTAGACTACGTGCACTCGTAATACATGGTGAAGATAGGGTGGCCTTGGAGCAAGTTCCATGTGATCTTTTTAAAAAATTGAAATGTTTAAGGGTGTTGAATTTGAGCAGTACAGAATTGAAGGAGTTGCCTGACTCAGTTTGTGATTTGATCCATCTGAAGTATCTTGACCTTTCCAACACCCAGCTAAAAATACTGCCGGATTCCATGTGCAAGCTCTATAATTTACAGACTTTGGAACTGAGTGAGTGCTATAAGCTTCTAGAGTTACCAAAAGAATTCTGCAACTTGGTTAATCTAAGACGTCTTGGTCTTCAACTTGATTGGGAATTTATGGGCAGAAGGGTTGATTTGATATCCATGCCACCAGGACTTGGGAGATTGAAATCCCTTCAAACATTATCTAGGTTTGTGGTGTCATCAGACATTGGATGCTCAATTGGAGAGTTAAAAAACTTGAACCTCCATGGAGATCTTCGCATCTCTAAACTTGAAAAGGTTATTAATTTAAGGCATGCTGAGGAGGCTGATTTGAAGTCCAAGCAATACATCGATAGGTTGATATTGCAGTGGAGCTGTGATTCTGGTTTTAATGAACAATATAGTCTAGGATATCAGGAAAATGTATTGGAACATCTGTGTCCTCATCCTAAACTAAAAAGTTTATGGATTGAGAATTATGATGGAAGAAAGCTTCCAGATTGGTTAGATAATCCTTCCCTCTGTAGACTACAAAATTTGAGACTCTCTAATTGCAGGGGTTGTGAACATCTTCCACGACTTGGGCTTCTTCCTGCACTTAAGAATCTCCACTTAGAAGCAATACATAGAGTGAAGAATATGGGTGATTTTGTTGCATTTCCTTTGCTAGAAGTTTTTACTTTACAGGATATGCCCAGTATGGAGAGGTTATTTGAAACAGCAAATTGCACAATTCCTCGCCTGAGTGAACTTTTCATTTCCAATTGCCCTAATCTACTAGAACTCCCTCCAGCTATTATTAATTCACTGCCTAAATTGGAGATTAGGAATTGTCCACGGTTATCGAATCATTATAGGGTTGATCCATAACTGATAGACCGGTCCCTTCTGGACTGGCTAGGGAGTTATGGGAGTGAACATGTGGAAGTTTCGCTTGGAAGTCTTCCGCCCCCTTTGGGGTGGGGCCCGTGAGGGAGTTTTCAAAGGGGGAGATGGGGGTGATTAGGAGGGAAAAGGAGGGCTGTTTTGGCATTGAATAGGTTTGCATGCTTTAAGTAGGTTTTTTGTGCGAGGGTTTAGTTTTTTATGTTTTGAGTTTGTTAAAGTCAGAAGTTAGTTTGTGAGAGCCGGATCTTCCTCTCCAATTGAAGATCCAACTGTATCTTGTTGTTTTCTTTCCTAAATATTGTTATGAAAAGTTTCGTGGTATGTTCTTCTTCCCCAAATTCTTTTTGCGGTTAGCTAATCTGGTAGAAATTGCATCTACTTCCTACAAAGTTGGTATGATCTTCCTCTCTAATTGAAGATCTTAATGTATCTTCCTTTTTTTTCTTTCCTAGGTATTGTTATAAAAAGTTTTGTGGTATGTTCTTCTTCCTCAAATCCTTCTTGAGTTTCTCTGATTTGGCAGAAATTGCATCTACTTCCTATCAAGTTGGTATCGGAGCGGTGTGATAGGCTGAAATTTAAGTCCTCGTTAATTTATGTTACATTTTTCTTCTCGTTTTTGCTGATTTTTGTTGTTTGAAGGCCGAATTCACATCAAATTTGCTATTTTTTAGCTGTAGAAGCCTTGATTTGAGTATCTATGGCGGGAAGAAAGTTAGAAGTGTTGGAAGGGGAGATTGGTCAATTAAAAGCTGATTTTGTAAAAAAAAAATTCAGGTTTCGAAAAGTAATTTTCAGTCATCCATGAGAAGATTGATGGGAAGTTTGCTATATTGGAGGATTTGATGAGGAAGATGCTCGAGTTCCAATCCAAAACAACATCGTCGGAGGTGATGGAAATCGCCACCGACCAAGGAAGAGGGGAAAACCCTAATCCGATAAGGCAAAGGGAAGATTAGAATGTGGAGATTTTGGAGTGAGATGAGAGAATGCCTCCCTTAGAGCATATTTCTAGGGAGGAGTCGGGTTGAGAGTATGGAGTGAGGTGTGAGGGATTTGAGCATGAGCGAGTGGGTGCTTAATTTGAAAGCAAATGGGTTGATTATGATTGGAGGGGTGCTGAATTTGAAAGAAGAGAGACTGAATTTGAAAGGAGAATGACTGATTGTGATCGAAGGGGTGCTGAATTTGAAAGGAGAATGGTGGATGTTTATGAAGGGTTTTTGTAAAAGCGTAGAAGGGATGATTTGGACATTTGGGGGGAATCACCCCTCATAGAATGAGAAATTATGAAGGAAACAGGGGGGAACAGAGGAAATCCGAGGGTGGGGAAGTTGAAGATGCTTATTTTTCAGGGAGAAGAGACGCATGGGTGGATATACAAGATGGAAAGTTATGTTACTGTCAATAGATTTATGGAGGAGGAGAGATTGACGACGGCCATGAAGTGTTTGGAGGGGAAAGCATTGGTATAGTACCATTGGATGGATACGAGGCGGCCCATATGTACCTGGAGGGAGATTAAGGGCTGCTTTTTGGAATGTTTCCGAACCAGCAGGAGATGGGACTTTTATGAGCGGTTCTTCGCTTTGACGTAAGAGGGGACAATGGTGGAGTACCATGAGTAGTTTTAGCACCTGGCCAATAGATTGGATCGGCTTTCAGAGACTGTACAGAGGAAAATTTTATGAAAGAGATCAAATTAGAGATTTTGGAGACCGTCAGAGTGATGAGGCCTCATGATTTAGAAGAAGCTATGGAGATAGTTTAGTTAGTGGTTGATTAGAAGTACCTGGAGGCAGCAACTCAGGAGGTTCATATATGATGATCGCCACCTTTTTGGCATCTAAGAAGCTGACACTGGGTATTCTTAGGGAGACCTCGAAGGCGAAGATTGTAGGAGCAAGACATGATGGAAATTTCAAGAAGCTCACTGAGACATAGTTACAGAAAAAGAGGGCGAAATGGCTATTTTCTAGATGTGATGAGAGTTATACACCGGGGCAAAATTGTAAGGATCGAACTCTTCAGGTTCTTACCATTTATGATGACGATGAAATTAATGAGGGAGCCGTAGGAGAGGATGAAGCAGCAGTTTCTATCTTTTCACCTTGCAATCAATATGGGTCTTTGAGAGAGGGGTATTGATAAACTGACCCCTCTTGGACTGGTGGTTGGTCCTTCCTGAACTAGTCAAGGAGTTATAGGAGTGAACAGGCGGAAGTTCCACCTAGAAGTCTTCTGCCCCCCCCCCCCCCCCCCCCCCACACCACATTGAGGTGGGCTCGAGAGGGAGTTTTCAAAGGGGAGATGGGGTGGTTAGGAGGGACAAGGAAGAGGGGGAGGGTTGTTTTGGCATTGAGTAGGTTTTGTATGCTTTAAGTTGTTTTTTTGTGCAAGGGTTCAGTTTTTTATGTTTTGAGTTTGCTGATGTCAGAAGTTAGTTTGTGAGGGCTCTAGCCCGAGGCTAGGGATTTGGTAGAGTCGGATTTTTCTCTACAATTGAAGATCCAACTGTATCTTACTGTTTGCTTTCCTAAATATTGTTATAAAAAGTTTTGTGATGTGTTATGCTTCCCCAAATTCTTCTTGCGGTTTGTTGATTTGATAGAAATTGCTTCTACTTCCTATCAAGTTGGTATGATCTTCCTCTCCAATTGAAGGTTCAACAAACAAAAAGAATTGGTGTTTTTCCTTAAAACGCAGGGGATGTAATCAGCCATCAATTTGTCTTCTTTGATGCATTAAAATATATTGTTAAACTTCAAAGGAAAATATATTGGTTTTCAAGAGAGAATCTGTGAGTTTTTATTGTTGCTGTATGAGCGTAAGTTGTTGGAAAGACTAGCTAATGAATCTCTTGTTTATTGTATTCTTTATCAGCTCTCAAATATTGCGTCTGATCGCCATCGTTAGAGGTATGCTTTGGAGCTCTGCTTTTATTATTTGAGAATTTAAAAATCACTAACGTTTGGCGAACCTTGAAAGTAATTTGTTTATATTTTGAACTAATCTCAACTATCTTTGTCTTCATCATCAGCTATTACAAAATTTTGTTCGAGGCTTTTCAAAGGGTCTCTTAGAAATTCACAGTTTCTCCTAAGCTTTATTTGGGACGATTTTTTTACTGCTTTTTAAAATAATTTTTTATTACAAAAATTTTAATTTTTGTACTGAAAATTTACTTTAAGAAACAATAAAAAAATCGTCTCAAACGAAACCTTAGATACCACTCAACATCATAACACCTCTTGCGCTGATTCTTCTCAAGTAGCTTTTGTTATATGTATGATTGCTTATTCAAAGATTTCTTTTGGGAAGAAATTTTTTCTGCTTCTTCAAACAGTTTTTTAGTATAAAAATTTTAATTAAAAATTTTTTCTGCTCCTTGTAGCAGGCTTGTTGTTCAGTTTGATAAACTGACCTCCTAACATTGCTAGCTCCTCGGGCTCTTTGTCTTCGCTCTCTTCGTCCATCTGAGTCTTCATTTACATTCTTAGGGGAAAAGTAGGGGTTCTCCACTTTGAGGGAGACATAATGAACATACTAGTTATTTGAACAAGCCCTCGCTTGGGCATCTCCACAACAACAATTGTAGTAGTTTTTGTGTTGATCTCCTTTAATTGTAGTCAAAATATTAGTGCATGACTAGGGGTTTAAGTGAGCTGAGCCGGTTTGAACTCGGCTCGTTAAAGAGTTCGTGAGTCGAGCATAATAGGTTTCGAGTTCGAGGTCATGCCTATAATTGAGCTTGTTTACTAAATAAGCTTTGATTTCGAGCTTAGTTCGACTCAACTCATTAGCTCGTCCAGCTATTAGATTTTAAAATATATTTTCATACACTCTTTTCTTAATGTTTTAACATTAAAATAAAAAGAGCTTCATAAACAAATTGAGTTCGAGCTTTTCAAATAAGCTGAACTCGAGCTTTATTTTTATATAGCTAGTTGAGTTCGAGCTTATTAAACGAGCTCGAGCTCAAGTTCAAGCTCAATATGAGCTAAATGAGCTTAACTTCATTTTTTATTGTTTCAATTGTCGTCTTCAGACCAACTTCGCTTTTTTTTATATTTTTTTTTTTAGTTTTATTTTGAGAATTTTTCCCACTAAATTTTTACAAACAACAATGTGCTTATCTGTTTTTGACCTGAAATCAACAAGCCACGATACGCTACAACACGCAAGTAATAATATGGATGTTTAAATAATCACTTAATAGTTATATTTATATTAAATTATTAATTATGATTAACCATGAGATGCTTAAATAACTCATAACAATCAATAATGAACTATGGTTAATTAGCACTTTCATTAAAATAATTATTTAAATGCGTATAATGTAAAAATTTGATTAAAATTAAGTTAGTATATATTAGTGATTACGATATTAAGGCTTGAATATATATATATATATATATATATATATATATATATATATATATATATATATATATATATATATATATATATATATATATATATATATATATATATATATATTGTGGCTTTCATTATGTTTGCCCAGGCAATGCAAGACTTATGTGCCGCATTAGTAATGTGGAGAGGTTAGTTACATATAAGTACCAATGATAGAACTCATGTATCATATCTCCAACTGAACTGCATACAACCGTTCGAACTTTTATTACGTTCGGTGCAAGGACGTAGAGGAGCGTCCGGTCGGAGGCAATTTTCCGTCCAAAAACTAGGTATTTGCTCGGTACAACTAGGTATTATTTGATAATAATGAAGAATACCGTTCTCTGAAGACCAATACCGAGTTATACCGAGCTGTACCGAGAAATACCGAGTTGTACCGAGTTTTTCTGAAAAAAACTCGGTACAACTTTTGTATAACTCGGTATTTGCTCTGTAAAGCCCGATATAACTCGGTATTGGGTCTTCAAATGATGGTATTCCTCGTTATTGTTTGACATTGCTCGGTACATCTCGGTATTTGGCGGGAATTTGCCTCCGACCGGATGTTCCTCTACGTCCGGTCGGAGGACGTAATAATTGTTCCCCATATGTCGTGGGCCATTCAGTTCATTCGAACTCCAAATATCATGCTAAAGTTCGACAGATGAACAGTTTGCGCCAATATTTAGTCGGACTGTTCACCTAAGCAAAAAAAAATTGGGCTACATGATTTGCCGAAGAAGCTGCGAAAGAGGAGAAAAAACACGAGAAAGAGGAGAAAATGGTTACCTTTCACAGGAAGTGCACAAAAGAAAGAGAGAAAATGCCGTTTAATTGGAGATGAATTACTACATTTTGAAGTGGAAAATGCATGCTCAATTACCACCCAAAATGCCCGTGTTTCAAAGGAAGTTTTATTTGGTTCGGTCGACCTAATGGGAGAAATATTCGGTCCCAGGAAAAAATCGGGCAGTACCGAGGTGTAATAATTGTTCGTTTCAAAGGCTTAGCCGCGTTAATGCGCGGCCACGCGGCCGGCGAGTTCAAGTTGATTCGATTCTCAAATACAAGCTTCCTGCTTGCCCTAGCCCACGTAGTCCTTCTGCGTCGCGTCGCACTCATACGGCGCTCGACTCTCATCTTTTCTCCCTTGATCCGGTAAGCCGGCCGGCCAGACACCCAGAGTTTAACGACGGATGGACGATTTCTCTGGCTCTTCTCCGGCGGTAGCTATTCTTGGGTAAACGGTTCTTATTTGATAAATCAATTTGTTCATTTCTCAACATCTATATATAAATACACTTGTCTGATACTGGTTTTTTGTAATGTGTTTTTCTAAACCATCGGAGACACAAATGGAATTAGGTACTGATCATCCAGTTCTTTTACTATAATAAATGAAACAAATGCAGTTAATACATGATTTAATAATAAGGGTAAAAGTCAAAGCCACATGTAACTATTGTGATGAAGATCTAGTTACTTGAGCACCGATGGTATAAGCAACATGTGGAATTGTTTGAAGTTTCGAGCTACATGTCCTTATGATGAGGTAGACAGAGAGCACAAGTTATGATAATGAGTGAATGATCTAGGACAATCACATGTGGTGCAAAGGAGACCAGTCAGAAGATCACATTCAAAAGCAAAAATAATTAGTTAAATGACCTTGTAACAATGAAGTGATGACAGGATTTTATTTATTCATGTGTTAATGATTAGCTTAGGTTTCCTTGTTCCATTATGTGGCCGTTTAATTTTTGTATTCACTAGTAAGGTTTTTTGTATTTCAAATTCAAAATATGGAGATTGAAAATCATTCAATTCATGATCAGTTCTTAAAAGAATTCAAGTACAAATTAGAGACTTCTAAGATCTTTTCAAGTATCATCGAAATGGCAGTTTAATAAGCATTCAAGAAGAATTTTCAAATTCTAAATGAGATGTTACAAGCCTAGCTTTCAATTGGGTGGTTTGAAGAATTCAATTTGGGAGGTTACAAACATGACTCATGGCATGAATCAAGGAGGAATTAATACCAATCTGAAATTTTATTTTATTTGATTTTAGTTTATTGTTTTTGAAAATTGATTGTATTTTTTTCTTTTAATATTGTCATGATGGAATGAAAGTGAACTTTTGGATTGTTGCTCAATTACTTGTGCATTTGTTTGTTAACTAGGTTTTGGATTGGCTTAAGAGCCAACCAAGGTGAACTTTGCAGAATTAATCATATCCTTGTCTTTACTTTCTCCATTAGCCCCCTTAAACATCCAAGGTCCCTTTTCCTTCTCCCTCTCCCTGCTCTTCACCTTCCCAGTTCACCATCAAACCCTAGCCATCCATTCATCTTGGCTTGGACGAGAACTCTTCTTCCATGCAAAGAATCCTTGTCATCCACGTGATCCATTTCCTTCACCTTCCCAAACTCTAAATCCTCTACCCATACATCTCCTTTAGTGGACAAGAGTATGATGATCTCATTTCCACTAATTCTCTTATTAACTAGAAGCTTGATCAAGATATTTATATGGAAGCACTTGTCAAATTGATTTCTATGAATGGTTTATCATTCAAGATTTTTAAGCACATGAATTTCTGTAGCCTATGAGAACTTTAACAAGAGACTATGAAAATTTATGGTACTATGATGGCAAAGTTAAAGAAGGCTTTTTTGAACATGAATTCCATTGTTATCTTGAGAGAATCTTTGCAAATCTTAGCAAAATCTTTCTGATTTATGTCTCACCAAAGATTGGAACTTCAAAAAATAATCCTTAACTTCCTTGTTATCTTGAGTAACATGGGTAAATCTTTTCAAATTCTGTTAGAATCATGCATTTTGGATTGCGAAATCAATAGAGTTTGCTCTTACAAATTACAATGCTTTTGAAAGATTTGATGATGAAATATCAAATTTTGTTGCAAATTGTAGAAAGTGTATCTCCTACCATTCTGGATTGGAATAACGCTAGGTTGTTGTTCTCTTTCTTGGAAAAGTTTTATAATGCCTCAAATTCATTTTCTCATTAAGCTTATTTTGAACAAGTATTTGGAATTGAACATGCACTAAAAATATGATCTACATCATCTTCATTACAAGGCCATGAGAACAGGAATGAAGGAAAAATAATAATAAATCTTGGGACAATATTGACAAGTTGAACATGATTATTATGATTGGATATGTAAGACATTGTTATGAGTTCTTTTACACCAATGAGCGGTTAATTAGTTGATGGAAAATATGTAGGATTATGAGCAAGTTATATGAATGTTATAAAAAGTTGATATGAACATCTTTCAATAGGGCTTTGATATATTCTGTTGGTGGAAAATTAATTCAAGTAAGCGTAATATTCTCTTTTTACTTGCTAGAGATATTTTAGCGATACCTGTGTCTAAGGTTGCATCTGAGTCAGCCTTTCTTACAAGTGGCCGAATACTTGATTGATTTTGTAGCTCTTTCTTAGTGAAGTTTGTGAAGGGTTTATCATCTACCAAAAATTGTTGAGAGCTATCTTTTGCTTGAGAAGACTTGCATCAAATTGAAGAACTTGAGAATTATAATGTTTTTATTCAGTTTGCTTTCTACTTTATGTGATTTTTTTTTCCTTCATCCGAAATGGAGATCTACCCCACCTTTTTCAAGTTCTTCAATACCCTTTTGAAGATGGGAGTCTTTCGTTTCACTCAAATGGATCATAATGGTACTCACATAACAAAGCAATAGGTGTGTCTAAGTGAGCATGTGGATGAACCATAACTATCCAATTGTGATGAAAATTATGCAAGGGTTGGCTAGGTTAAGACTTGATTTGTTACATGAAATTTGGGGAATTTGACTGACAGTACAAGTGAATTGGTGGACACAATAATTTATAAAATAAAAATAAATTTGTTTGTAAGATACTAAATTGAAAGGGAGAAATTCCAAAGATATTGGGAAAGATTTTAAGTAATTATATTTTGGGGAAATTAATAACAAACTTGGAGTTGCGATACTGATCGATATTGAGTTCAAAGGTTGTTAGGAATTTTGAAGTTATTGAGAGCTTCCTTGAGTTCTTCTTGAGCTTCTTGCAAGAGAGAGGGAGAGAGAGACAGAGAGGGAAGATAGATTTTGGAGGAGTAAAATCTAACTTAAAGCTTTATTCAAAATTTCTCCAAACAATATATTACATAAGACCTCTATTTATAGAGATTTTCAATGTTGAGGTAACTTGCAGATCACCTATTCTAAAATTGGACGAACTCCTCACAATCTCCACCTTGGCCCAGGTTTTACAATCAAAGAATCACCTGTGCAACTACTGCTATTTAACTCCACGAGCAATCCCGCCAAACCATGCTCAATCTTGCTCGTGAATGGCCTCCACCATGCATTCCGATCCACGGCTCCATCTCACACTCTAGCACCGACTCGCCAGTCTTCCTCGGATACTCGTGCATGCTCCAACCTGCGACATTGTTACTACACTTGTCCTATTCCGAGTCCGCGACCAACTTGTTGCCTCGAAATTCGTGATATTGCCTGATTTGATCCATTGCTCCAACACATAACAGCGAAATGATCCTTCTTGCTGATCAAACCCACAATCTGACCTGGAAGCTCCACCTCAAAGATCTAATTCCCTACCTTCTCCCTCAAATCCTGCTCCACCAATAACCACAACCTTATCAGTGTCCATTTCCTCACCTCTAGCCCCAATCCGGCCCAATCGGTTCTCCTAATAATCTCTGGATAGACAACAACACTGTTCGGCAATCATATGATGAAGACCACATGTCCTGGAGGATGTCAAGACAAATGTTCTCATACTGGTTAACATTGGGATGGAAACACGATGTCTCAAATTTAAGTTGAGGAGGCTTGAATGGGTATTCCAGCGGGGGATTGGCGCTAATGATCTACGATCAACAATTATAAAAATCAAGCATACGATAAATGGTTAATTAATTGATTAATCATTAACTAATGAATCATTTAGAATAAATAAATGCTAATTTATATTTTATTTAAGTTTATTAATATTTCAGATGTATGAGTTGTATTGAACTTGGCATCATTAATTAACACTGAATAACTAGAAATTAATAAGTAATTATTTAACTACATCAATTAATGATTAGTTTGGATTTTAATTAAAATTATTGAAGTTATATTACTTTATAAGTTTTGATAATTAGCCATGGGATAATTAACTCATAACTTAATTATTTAGTGTAACTGTTAGAAGCTAGAAAATTGGAGATGAATTCATCTTTACTTGATTATCTTCTTAGTACAAATATGTATATTTTGATGTATACACTATAAAAAATTATATATTCGCGCAACATTTATTAGGGGCAGTTTGAAAACCGCTGCTAAAGGGCTCTTTCCTCACCGCTTTAAATCGTCACTATTAACATCTGTTTTAACCGCCACTAATAGCAATGCTTTTAGCTGCTACTAATACCAGCAGTAAAAACTGCTATTAAAGAAGATCTCAAAAACACACTTAGGAGTCCTAATTTTCGAATATTACTGTGATTCAAACCCCACGCCTTCGTTCCACTCAACTCTCCCTCCTTTCCTTCTCCTTTATAGATCCTCTTGACTCCTTCGTCGTCGAGTTGCTGCCGAAGAAACGCCATTGCCATCCACGAAAGCTTCGAATATCCCTCTCATCTACCTCTCTGTCGATCAAGCGTTGAAGTCTACGCCACCACTGTCCGCAAAATAGTAAGGTATTGGCTCATAAACTTAAATCAACATTACTTTTCGATCGCCGGGCCAAATGAACAGCCCTTCACATTTGCTTCAGTTTATCCTATGAAATGCTCATGAATTTAAACATAAAATTAAAAAAAATAAAACCTTTATCACAACATTCAAGCTTCTAAAACTTTTGAACACACCAAGAAAAAACTCTTTTGCATTTCCAAAAGCGGTAATCCATACTTGATAAGTTGGAATTTAGAAACAATATAACATATTCGTTTTTCTGGATTTCATCATTAAAAAAAAAAAATTAATACTCTAATCAGATTGCTGGACAAACCAGCACTATCATTTGCAGTAAAAACAGATAGAAAAATAAAATTCCCCTGCATATTAAAGAAAGAGAAGTTTCTTGTTATTTCCAGTACTTACATGGCTCGAAAGCATTTTATTCTAAACTTTTACATCCTCTGAATTTTAGCAAGGCCAAGAAATTAGGAACGAACAATGGAGTGGAGATGAGAAACTTGGTTCTGAGTCCTTAGAGAGAGATGAATATTCAGGAAAGAAGAAATTCTTATACAACATGTGGTCTTTATTAAGGCACAATAAAAAATCAAAACAACAATATTTCAATGCATATACATATGAGTTAGGCTTCGTTTGGGACGGTTTTCTTACTGCTTCTTAAAACAGCTTTTAAGTTCAAAAATTAAAAATTTCGAACTAAAAATCTGTTTTAAGAAGCATGAAAAAAATCATCGCAAACGAAGCCTTAGTGCATATAAGAAGTACAGAGCATACAAGAAAATGCAATTTTTTTCTACAAACACACGCATTTTAAAACAAATAAACTTAAGTTTGTACCATTATAGAAATTAGATTTTTAGACATTGTGGTTTGGGAAGATAGCTAAAATCAATCGCGTTTCAGTTTATGTTGCAAAGATCATAGGTTTTCTCCACCTTGTTACCTACATAGTAAGAACAAAAAAGTTGCTATCTATATGTGAATCTAAAATCTTAACTTCATGTGCCTTCTACTGCAAAAAAGTTTATAAAAAAAATTGTTGAGCAATTATAGCGATTATAACCGCCAAAATTGCAACAAATTTGCGGCGGTTATAACCGCCTAAAATATGTAGTAAATTTTTATTTTAAGCCCACAGTGGTGGTTATAACTGCATCTATTATGTATTCTTGCGGTAGTTATAACCGGTACTATATACAACACTTCCAAATATCTTCCCCAACAGTCCTGAAATTGTCATGAAATGCCTTTGCAGAACATTGCAATCATGACAATTTTGCAGCGGTTTTGAAACTGTTGCAAGAAATATTGTGGCCGTTAAAATAGTATTTTAAGTGTTGTGATAGTCTTTTTTTATATTGACAGGTAAGAGAAGAGGACATGAAAGGAACTATAATAAAGTAGAATGTCCTCATTAATGAGGAAACATAAGAATAATATATTGTGTAAATTTTTACTATAAGTAGTTAGCATTTGTGATAATTTAGATGTGTTAAAACCCTCTCCTAATTCAAAGGTGGCATAAAGAATGTTAGTTAGCTTGAGTTTGTAAATAATAGTGATCAAAGATAAAGTAGTTAAAAGTTTTTTTTTATTCTCATAAGAGGGTGCAAATCGATCTATGAAAGGGAGGGTATTGTGAATTAAACTTAGAAGAGTTGGCATTGTGATCCATGTTAGAGAAGGTATAAATAAGATCTTTGAAGGTATTGATAAAGAGTATAAACAAATGTATCAATGGCGAGTTTGATCGAAGAGTATTGATAGATCACATCAATGGAGTGGTTTATGTATTAAAGATAAAAGCCACTCACAGAATCTCCACTTAGGAATAAAGGCAATTTATAGAGTTAAACTGAAATTGCAAGAAATAGATAGGCCGAGTTCCTCGGTAATCAATGACGATATGTGCAGGTTGGCTGTTGGGGAGTTCCCATTAGCAAGCCCAAGGGAGATCGCAGTATAATTGGACCATGACAACAACAACAACAACATCAAGTCTTTGTCACACTACGTAGGGTCGGCTACATGAATCCTTTTTCGCCATTGTGCATTATTAAAAATCAAATTCTCATTTAAATCTAATAAAGAAAGATCATTTCTAATATTTTCTAAACAAGTCTTTTTAGGTCTACCTCTATCTTTCTTAACATAAGTCAAATCTAATACCTCAACTTTCCTAACCAGGTCATCAGAAGACCTCCGTATAATGTGACCAAACCATCTAAGGCGACTCTCTCTAATCTTATCTTCCACTAGAGCCACTCCAACCTTTTCACGTATATGCTCATGGCTGCAAGAAAATTTGCGTAAAGAACTATTATAGTATTTAGGTTATACAAGTAATCCATTAATGACACCCATCAATGTCAAGACTATCAAATAATGTTGGCCATGATAGTATTGTGCGAGCTAAAAAAAAAAAGTCATTGAAGAGGATGACATTTTAGATGTTGTTGAGGATCTCATTGAGGGAGAATTTAAGCGGGAAGAGTGTTGATGGGTCACAATCAGAAGTGTGAGAGCTTACCAATGGAGATTGAAAGGAATGCGACATCAGTTGGAAGATAATCAAAGAAGAATGAGAGGATGTCGCCATAACTTTGAAAATATGTTAGAAATATAGAATTGAAAAGTGCTACATCTTTACTCATTTATCTTTATTGCACAAACATACATGTGGCTATGTATAAATAATATGAGAGAATAAAAAGAAAAATATAAAATAAATAAAGTA
Source organism: Dendrobium officinale (assembly GCA_019514585.1). Classification (NCBI taxonomy): domain Eukaryota; kingdom Viridiplantae; phylum Streptophyta; class Magnoliopsida; order Asparagales; family Orchidaceae; genus Dendrobium; species Dendrobium officinale. Next base: position 42,930,910 of record CM033694.1, read on the forward strand.
GAATAACCTAGATGATGAAAAAATATAACATGAATGAATAATACAAATTCTTACTATAATTATTTGGTACCTATGATACTTTAGATATAATAATAATAATTAATAATTAACTATGTTTAATTAGATTTTCTAGTTTACTAAAATGAGCTTAAGTTAATTTCAATTTATTAGGATTTAAACAATTTTTATTAGGAATAGTTCATGCATTATTATAAATTACATGGGTTAAACAAAAGAATTTATGTCAAAATGCAACCAAAAAGTTTTCTCAGCTTAATCTAACTAACAATAGCTTTTTTTTTCTAATGAAAAATCAAATCGCTTAATCCTGCTTGAGGCTTAATTTTTTTTTTCTTATTTGGTTAAAGCTAGCCTAATCCCCAACCAAACCGCCCTTTTGCATTTTTCATCATCCATTCAAAATAAATGCTGGATGATGAGATCTATACATATGAGGATATGTTGTTCTATACTTCTAATTGGACAAAAGTCTAGCACTACTTATCCATTAATACTTTAAATCTGCTCAGAATAGAGATTACGTGTTCATTGTTTCTTCTTTCCTTAAGCACGCACTGCACAATCTTTTAATTCTCTTTTCGACTTTCAAGAGTGATACGCCTTGTGAAGTGCAAATGGGAAAAATTTTTCAATCACCACAGTCTAAAGTTTCGTTTGGGATGGCTGTCTTACCGCTTCATAAAGTAGTTTTCACTAGACCTATCAATATTGGACCCAACCCGAAAATCCGACCCGAAAATTTCGGGGTTGGGTTGACCCGAACCCGAAGCGGGTCGGGTTCTGGTCTAGAAAACTGACCCGTTTGCAAAACCAAGTTAAGTTTGGGTTGAACCGGAAGCCCGTTTGCAAAACCGGGTCGGGTTCGCGTCCCGCACTCGCGCCAACTGCGGTGCTGCCCGTTGCCGCGGGCCCACGCGCGACCGCTGCTGGCTGCCCGCGTTGAGCACTCAACCGCATCACACACTCATGCAGGCTGCCCGCAACCGCTGCGGCGCTACCCCGTTGCCGCGTCACCCCGCTGCCCCACTGTCGCGCACGACCGCTACGGCGCTGCCTGCGTCTGACCTAACGCATCGTGCACTCGCGTCTCGCGCCACCCTGCCGGCCCGCTGTCGCTGGCTTCCCGCTGCCACGCTAAAACAAGTGGGGTCGGGTTGACTTGGACCCGAAGCGGTCGGGTTCGGGTTCAGAAAATCGACCCGTTTGCAAAAATTGGTCGGGTCGACCCGAACCCGAACAGTGTCGCGTCAATTTCGGGTTTAACCCGAACCCGACCCGTGACCCGAAATTGACACCCCTGGTTTTCATGTAGTGGGATAAAAGCTTGATGATGTTGTTGTTGTTGCTGCTAAAAAACAGCTTTAAGAAGCAATAGGAAGCTGTCTCAGGCTTGGTTTGGTACAGTTTTTTTCCTGCTTCTTAAAACGACTTTCTAATATAGAAATTAAATAAGCCGCTTTATGAAGCAGTAAGAAAGCCATCCCAAACAAAACCTAAGTCTACATCTTGATCAGACACTGCACCCACATGATGGATGTCTGCTGCCCATAATAATTCAATTTCTGCATCATTCTTCTCCACCATCACCAAAGTTGTATCTCACAAGCTGTATGAATCGAATGATTGCTGATTCGTTGCATCTGAACGCAGTCATATATATCCTATCTTCAACAGTAGTGAGGATTCTGTCTTTCTTTCCGTGAGCCAAAAGATGAAATTTGCTTTCCTGTACCTTACTATACCTTGCCATACCTTGCCCATAGAATGAAAGCTCGCACACGTACGACGCATCAGAATGATGAGCTTAATAGGCAAACAATATAAGTTTATACTGTTTTTCCATGCTTGAGCGTGACCAGAGTCAATTAATACAACACGAACTCATTCATGAAGCACCAGCTGAACCACATGAACCGGCTCACCTTCGTCTGAGATAGGGAGAACTTAGGGCCTTAGGCGACTCTATGGACTTGTGAAAAAATGTAAAATCAAGGGAGAGGGGAACGATGGGTATTGCACTTTTTCTTAAATATTTTTAACTTCTAATCCTTTGATTTATAATTTTATTAGGAGATAAGATAATTTCTAGATTTCATAGGTTTATGGGCGGATTCACCTTAAGGTCAGGGATGCAATTGCCCCCTTGAAAATATAAAAAATTCTTCATTATATGATTCTTTAGTCAATTACAACTTTTGGATCCCAACATTTCTGCGAAGCGTACAACGATGAAAAAATAGGGGTCAAGAGGCATCGCCCTCTAAACATATTTTGATTGTAAAGATATTTATGAAAAAAAAAATTCTACATATTTGCTTATAAGTTTCCTCCCCTTAAAATTAAGGTTGGATCTGTCTCTGCATAGAATTAAGTTATTTTGTTGTATTATATAGAAGAGTAGGGATTTAGGTAATGATATATAAATTTTTTAGATTTAAGACTAGATGTTTAAAATAGAAAAATATCTTAGTATTATGGAATAAGGAGTACGCACAAATTAAGATATTATTTATAAAATTTTCATTAGGTAGATGATATTTTATGGATTCAAGTATGGGGCAGTAAAAATATTGTTTATGACAAAGATTTGTGATTAAATTAGGAAGAATGGATTAACAAATGACAATAATTTACAAAAATGATTGGAGTGATATCTATTGAAGATATATAAGATTATTAAAAGTAGGAAATGATAAAAATGCATCCATCAATTGAATAGTAAAAATAATTGTCTCAAGTTACATAAGATAATGACTATTTCTGTGTAAATGTATTTGTATAACTTATTAATGACATTAACGTTGGAGGATAAACACAAAAAAATAAGACAAGTATATCAATTTGATAGATTTTGGCTTCGTTTGAGTCAGCTTTTCTTAAAGCCGCTTTCTAGTACAAATATTTTAATTTTTTAATAAAAATTTTATTGTAAGAAGCAATAAGAAAGCCTGTCTCAAAAGAAGCTTTTGTTTATATGAAAGCACGTACATCCAACTTATATGATAGTAATGTTAGGTAATTAAGTTAAAACAACGCTGGAATCATGAGTCTTGTTGCAGTCCTGGAGATCTTCTGTGACCAAATTATCTCTAAATTAGAGACAAACCTCAAGACTTAATCCTATCAATATACAGTTCTTTGCCAATAGCCTACAGGGACATGGGCATTGGGATCGAAGCAGACGGCAGTACTTGAATGAGACACCCTGAACCTTTTTTTTTTTTTGACGAGGAAGTATTGTCTTTAGGTCAGTGAAAGTCTCGGTCGATCTAGCATGCAACCCACATCAATTTACACTGGTCAACACTTAAGGCTTTCACTGCTTGCCAAGAAATTCGAACCAGGGACCTGAACTTTGCTCAGCCGGCTCTTAACCAGTCGGACAAGCAGCGGTGGGTCCCTTATACTATTCTATTCGTCTGAAATTATTGATACCAACAGCTAGCTATGCATTTCTGGCAAGCTGAAGGGCCACTCTAAGTTATGGGATTTTCTTTACTTTACTTAGAATGAGGAGTTCTACTGTGTAGATCATTCTAGGTTTATGGCTGTGAAGATTTCATGCTTTCTAATCCAGCCAAAGGTAGACCATACTACGTGTATGGTTCATATCCACAAGCTTTTGCATGAACGAAATATTTACTATGAGAAATGACGTAAGACTTTGATCATTTACATAAGGTTTTATCAGCAACTGAACTCGGTATTGATGATCTAGTTATGGGCATGACGTTATCCTTTTATATTCTGATACAGGCAGAATGTTGTGGGTCCTGTAGGCATGTGCAGTTGAGCTTGGCAGCTTGATCTGGGTGCCAGTTAATGCACATATTAGATTAAAGATAGGTTGGTGTGCAGAAATATTTACTGATTATATTTCATTTAGAAGTTTAAATTTTTGTCTGATCTTTAATATATTTGATTTGATTCTAATCCTCTTAGATTAAAGATATGTGTTTTTTTTTTTTTTTTTTTTTGTTATATGATATTTGATAGTGGATGTGATGATCAATGTAAAAAGTTTTTTTATGAAAAAATTATTCTGTACGGACATTTAATGTCGTTCGTTTACCAATAAAAATATACAACATCACTTTTTTACTATATTGCGGCTCGGTACCACTCGGTACCGCGGCATCCGGACGTAAAGCTGCGTCCGGCATACGCATAGAATATTTTTTCCCTTTTATGATAGGGAGAGTGAGTTTCACATGCGATAAAAAAAAAAAAAAAAAACTATGTTGGTATATAAATATATAGTTACAAGCTGATTTTCTTGTGGTGCAATGCGAGATTGGGATGAGTGGTGGCATTGATGTAAGTAATTGTATTGTGATTAAGGCTTTGTTTTGGAACAATTTTCTTATTGTTTTATATTTTAGAATGCATTCAAAGTTTTTGCATGGCTATTCTTTTTTTTGTTGCTTTAAAAAAATTATGTATTATGTAGCTATTTTTTACTACAGCTTTAAAAAAATAATATTTTTCTCAAAATAATTTTATAATCACTTTTATAAAAATCAGCAGCCATCTCAAAAGAATACCCTAAATCAACTCAAAGCTATAAAAAATACATAAATATATTGGAAATTTTAAGAGGTTGAGAATCACCTCACTTTGCTTGATTACAAAGTAATTTTAAAAGAAAGCATAATAAATTATAATCATTCTAAATTAATTAAATTATAAAAATTTAACAACTTTTCCTTTCAATTATCATCTTAATTTTAAAGGATCCGATTCCATAAGCTTTTTCTGCCTGAGCAAAGAAAAGACTTAGGATTTCTAGACCAATATATAGGATCAGTTTTATAAATTTTAAATTTATTATATAAAAATTATTATAAATTATTTATAATACAAAAATTATTCCATTCAAAAAAAAAAAAAAAAAAAAAAAACGAACGATCAAATTGCTGGCGGCAACAAAATCTTAAAAAAGTTAATTATAGATTCTCACAAGTTTATGGTTTTAATCAAAGGAGATTTTTATTGGCCATATCAGAATAATATTTAACCACTTGTTTAAAAGTACGCCAAAATCCGATTTTCTAAACTTGCAGCAATGCTGTCTGAGCCGAGAGTTGATAATTACATCGGAAACTCAAAACAAATTATCTTTTATTTATTCGAGATAAATATACTCTCTTATACGGCAAATATCAGAATGATTTAAGATCTGTTTAGATTGATTTTAGTGTTTTATAAACTAATTGTGACAAAAAAAATATTATTATTATAGTTTTAAAAGTAATTTTTTATTATATAAATTTTTGAAAATTAGTAATTGTCAAAAAAAATTGTGATTTTTGTCTGAAAGATAAATTAGTCAAAAAGTTATTTAAAAAAGAACCTTAATTTGGAAAAACTAATTGAATTTTGAATTAATTATTTAATTTAGGATTTATTTTGAATGGCCATTATGTCTTTTAAATTAGTTCTAGAAATTAAAAAAAAATATGAGAAAGTATTAGCTGAATGAAATTGTGATTGTTGTTTAAAAAGCATAACATGAAAGAAGTTGTACCAAATAGATCTTTAATTTGGTGGGCATCTGTCTATGTTGCGTGAGTCAAGCTGACTTGTGAGCCGGTTCAAGCCATCTTGCAAGTTAGCTCGTTTAAAAACTATTAATATAAAATATACTTAAAATATATTAGGATTAAATATTTAAGTATAATATTGATGAATATATTTTAAAATTATATTCATTTTTTTATATTAAGTGATTCTTTATTTTTTTTTTTAAATAATTTCTCATTCCTTTTTCTATTGCATTATAATAATTGTTTAAACCATACTCACTTTCTCTATTTCAAAATAAATTTGTGGGCTCCTGAGCCGGCTCAAACTCATTGAATAAAGCTCAAGCTCGAACATGAACTCAATTAATTAATCAAGCTCAAACTAGAGGTGACTCGAGCTCGGCTCAACTCGTTTATACCCCTAGGCATCACCAATGTTAAAGGAAATTACGCATTGGCATTATAATACTAACAATGCAGTCGTTAATCTTAAGACAAACAATGAGATGATCTCAATCAGTGATAACAAAAAAAAAAAGTATTTGTAGTATTTCATTATTTTTTATAATCTATACGAGTTATTATTGTTGATTTGGAAATATTTTCATATCTAAATTAGACTTGATTTGGAAGGCTTTAATAATTCATTATTGTAATTGACTAGTGAATAGATTATTTGTGTTGGAATGACTGTTGTTATTGATGATTCTTCTGATGCTATTGTATTGTAGCAAATGCGACTAGCTCATGCCGGTGAGGCTCCTCTTATGGCTTTTGTGAATCAAGGATTGATTAAAGAAGCAAGCACCTGCAAGCTTGATATTTGTGAACATTATGTGTTTGGCAAGAAGGCATGTGTATCATTTGGTACCATTATCCATAGTACAAAAGATATCCTAGATTATGTTCACACAGATGTTTGGGGCCCGACAAAGACAACATCATTCCGTGGCCAGCGATATTTTATCTCTTTTGTTGATCATTTACTCTAAATATATTTGGTTGTACACCATGAGATGCAAGAGTGAGGTATTGAAGATTTTTAGAACTTAGAAGAAGTGGATTGAGACTCAAACTAGCAAAAGAATATGGCAAATCAGATCAAACAATGAGGAGAATACACTTCATATGCATTCTTGCATTAGTGCCTAAGATTTAGGATGGAGCATCACTTTACAATTAGAGAGATGCCGCAACAGAATGGGGTGGCAGAGAGGATAAGACTGACTTTGGTGGAGAAAATTTGGTATATGTTATCCAATACTGGGTTGAATAGAGTCTATTAGGCTGAGGCGATAGATTGTGCCTGTCACTTGATGAACCATTTGCCTTCTATAGCTATTAGGAAGAAAACTCCAAAGGAGATGTGGTCAGCGTATCCTGCTAGAGATTATGAGCACTTGAGAGTATTTGAGTGTCCAACTTACTATCATGTTCAGAATGATAAATCAGAATCGATGGCAAAGAAGGGGATTTTTATTGGCGGCGTGGAGTTAAGGGCTTCAAACTCTATGACCCGGTAGAGAAAAAGATTGTCATTAGCAAGGATGTTATTTTGATGAGGCAAGAATGTTGAAACCTCAAGACTCTAAGTAGGTGGAGAGTTCCACTGGGACCACAAATGCAATGTAGAAGTTGGAATTTGATGCAACTCAATTTGCTCCACAGAGGTAAATCATTTCTACCCAGGTACTTGATTCAACTATAGATCAATTGGTGGACAATGATGTTGAGGATCCAATTCATGCTCAGAAATATATTGCGAAGAATAGGTTTAGGTGCCATAATGTCCCAAAATCAACTTGGTTGAGGGATCACATTGCATTTGCACTTTCAGTCACTGAGGCTAAAGTTTCTAGTCTCTATAAGGAAGCAATGGACAACTTGATGGTGATCTTTGGAAGATAGCTATGGATGAAGAGATGGAGTATCTTCAGAAGGATGTAACTTGGAGGTTGGTGAAGCTTCCTTTAGAAAGAAAATCCATTGGGTGCATATGTATGATTAAAAATATATGCAAGCAGAGAAGCAATGATCTCATAAAGTTGATGTGTAGTACAAGACTAGGTTAGTGGCAAAAGGCTCTGATCAATGGTAAGGGATTGCTTATGATGAGGTGTTCTCCCTGACATTGCACAAGTAGGTGGTGTTGTGAGCAGGTTCATACATGACCCGGGAAGGAATCATTAACAAGCTATGAAGAGTATCCAAAGATATATGGAGGATACAGTTGATGTAGTTTTGGAGATTGATGTAGTTTTGGAGATGCAGTCACCATGATAGTGGTGCATGACTCATGACTGATTGTCCACTTATTTGAAGAACTACACAAGACTTGATCCCTTGGGAGGGGAGGTACGTAGGAAACCATCTGGGTATAGTCGTTCTGATATTGAAGCCTAATTTGTTATCTTTCACTTTCTGAAGTTAAAGATGAGGCGGAGATTGCTGATTTGGAAAGATTTTCAAATCTAAATTAGCCTTGATTTGGAAGGCTTTAATGACTCATTATTGTAATTGATTAGGGAATATATTATTTCCCAAATTAAGTTGATTTAATTGATGAATTAATTAGAGGATCTAATTATTTCATTAATTAGATATTTGATTGGGGATTTGTTGATGCATTAATTAAGGGGATCTAATAATTGCATAAATTAGGAATTTAAATAATATTAGATTAGGAAGCTTTTTCCTAATTTATTTTAGCGATCAAATCTATAAATAGATCCCTGTGGGTTGTTGTTGAGTGTATGAACGAAAGAGGGGGGTTATTATAATTCTTCAATTTAGTGTAATTATCAATCCCTCCTCGTGGACGTAGGCATCTTCTCCGAACCATATAAATCGTCGTGTTTATTATGTTTATGTTGCGTGATTTTATTTCTACTGTGATTATTTGCACAACAATTATTTCTTCATGGGTCATTATTCATATGTAGTTGGTGAACTCTTATTTGTAGGTGACTCTGAGTGACCATAAAGCTAAAATAATAAGAAAACTTTCTGAAGTTATTATTTGGCCTTCACAATTTGAAATTTCTCACTCTTTTCATCTGAGAAATAGATAGGAATCACTTTAGTATTGACTCGTTATATCAATATTTTAATAGTTAATGCTTGAGTTATATAAGATTTTTAATGGTTTATTCTTGAATGATTTTTAGGCTTCGTTTGGAACGGCTTTTTTACTGCTTTATAAAACGAAATTTTAGTACAAAATTTTTTATTTTTGTACTAAAACTCCGTTTTAGAAAGCAATAAAAAAGCCGTCCCAAACAAAGCCTTAATCCCACAGTGGTATTCCTTAACAACTATAGGTTCTTGAAGCCCCTCAATCAATCTTGATTGCTCTTACTGGTATGTACTTTTATTTAGTTTATGAAATCTCATATGTACCTTGTTGTGCCCATTAGGAGTGTAAATGAGTCAAGCTGACTTGTGAGCCTGCTTGAATTTGACCCGATAAGTGGTTCATGAGCCAAGCTCGTTGAGTTAATGAGTCAAGCTTGAGCCAACCCCGACTTGACTTGTTAGCTCGTGAGCCGGCCTGTTTAAAAAATATTAATACAAAATATTCTTACAATATATGAGGATTAAGGATTTTTAGTACAAAGTTTTAAAAATATTTAAAAGGATATCTCGCATTCTTTATTAAATGATTTATTATTATTTTTTCTTATAATTTCTTATTCTTTTTATCGTTTTATTATAATAATTGATTTGATCATAATCATTTTCTCTCTTTCATAATAAACAAGATGGCTCATGAGTCAGCTCGAACTCCAAGAATAAAGCTCGAGCTCAAACTTGAATTCAATTAATTAGTCAAACTCAAGCTCATGCCACGACATGAGGTCGACTCGTTCACACCTCTAGCGCCCAACATTTTAGTGAGTATTCTCTATTTATCTATGGTGAATTATTTTTAATAATTTTCCTATTAGAAAACTTCTCTGATTATATCTTTTTGTGGATACTATTTCATTATGTTACATCATCAATAGTTCATCGTGGTCTATTGTTCACCAGTAATGTGCATGCTTAGTATCAACTCTTTTAGATCTTTTATGACTCAAGAAATAATAAAAATTTTACCTATGCACATAAAAAACATAATAAATAAAAATATATTGAATTATCTTTTATAACCCAATAATATACATTTCTTTTTAAAAAATTGCAAAAATATTTTAAAAGCTTTTTAAGAAGTCAATGTCATCATTTAAATAAATTCAATATTAGGAAGGTGATAATCACATGCATTATATAATTATCATGCTAATTACATATGGTCCATATATCTATGCAAAGCATTGAAAATATAAATACTCATAAATCAATTCAAATCAACACTTTTTTAATGTTATTTGTATATAATTTATTATTTAAAATTTGTATATTATATCATAAAGGGATCTAAATGAATCTTAATTAGTAGGCAACCCATAAGAATTAAGTAGAAAATGGTTGCTCAACCATATCTTGATGTAATTTATATCAAGATGGATATCATTATCTCGAAATCTGCATTGAGATTAGTGCTTTATATGATATTTAAGTGTTACACTAATCTCACTGTAAATTGAAAAATCAAGGATCCTCATGCAAAATAAGGTAAAATACATTAAGGCTTCCTTTGTGACAACTTCCATGTTGCTATCTAAAACAGCTTTCTAGTACAAAAATCTCGAGTTCAAAAATTTTTATACTAAAAATTGCTTTAGAAAGCACTGTCACAAATGAACATTTACGCTTCACTTGGGACGACTTTTTTACTGCTTCTTAAAGTAGTTTTTTAATAAAAAAAATTTAATTTTTGTACTGTAAATTTGATTTAAGAACAAATAAGAAAGCCGACCCAAACGAAGTCTTAGTAAGTACATAAATGGCTAATGAGGGTCTCATTCTCATAAGAAAAAAATAAGGTAAACTAAGAGAAAAATCATTAAATAAGTAGATAAAAACTATAAAAATATGACTGAAGTGATAGATTGAGCTATATATTTTGTCTAATCGAATTTAGAGAAGGCCATCCACATGGAGGGCCTCATTACTTAGCTGTCTTTGCAATTGGATCATTAAAGCCTTCATTGATTTATTTTGTCATGTTGTATTATATTGTTTTATGCCACGGATTATAGTGGATGATTATCCCATAAAATTATATTATAATAGTTTTCTGATTGTGAGAGATGTGCTTACTCAATAAAAAAAATTATTATTATTATGATATAGACATGTGTTCATTAAATAATTTTAATGAATATTATTATTATCTTATATAATTATAATGATATTTAAAATAATGAATGGTTTATGAATAATTATCTAATTAATCAATTAAGAAAATACTTTGCCTTCTTACTAGAATTTAGAAATGCATTTTTGCTTTGTAAGAGAGTTTTAAGACAATTTAAGCATACTCATTGATATAGATAGAATATTTTTAGTATAGCAAAAACAATTAAGTTCAATAATTTTCTTCTCGATTTTTGTTTGTATGATTCTTTTTCAATCGGCCGCATGATTTTTTGAACATTCAAGTTGATGAGTTGATTTTTTTTTATAGAAAATTTTATTAATAAAAAAGAAAGGAGTACAAAGTTAATAGCCCAACATGTGGGACACAAACAGTAGAGCTTCCAAAACATACAGTAGAGATCCAAAACAAACAATCATAGCAAAATAATCAACGAACGGGGACTCAGGAATGGAGGCCCCCAGCATGCACCAGCCAAACAGCAACGCACGGACCATCCATAGGTGACAATAAATAACGATCTCAATCCATCCAGTGTTGAGGCACCCAGGTTGCCAACCAGCACAGCTGACGGGGCAGTAGGGGTCTCCTCATCATCATCCATTAAACCTCAAAAAATCATCGACGAAAATGGCCGAGCCAAATCACAAACCTTAAATCTTTTTTCCTTTCCTTCTTATCCTATTACCGATCACAAGATGATCCTACTTAACATCATGAACATCAATATCATCCTCAGTAGAAGGGGAAGAGAGTGAGTCCTCTAAAATCAACCAATCATTCTGAACCAAAACAGAGTTATTCGTAGAGTTAGCCACATGCTTTTTCAGCTTACTGTTAGACATAATAGAAATAGGAATATCGAAAAAGATAGCATTACCCGCATGCCCTTCAAATGAATGTAAAACAGGTTGATCAACAACCTCAGCAGGCACCTTAACCAAAGCAGTTTTAACCGAAGAGGAGCCAGCATCTTGAACAACAGGGCTCAAAGGAGACGGGACAGCACAAACAGGAAACTCACTAATAGGAGAAACAACCAGCTCACCGACCGTAGAGGGTATCTCAGCCATAGGAAAGCCACACTGGGCAGGCACAGAATTCGTACAAGTCAACACAGGGATAGAATTAACCTCACAATTCACAACACCACCAGCACTAACACAAAGCCTAGGGGCAAGTGCAACAAACTCAACGCCAACCACATAATCCACCAGAACTAATTTAGTAATAGGAATAATAAGTGAAATACAAATAGTATGAGCAGCCACAGGTACAACAGAAGAAAGTTCATGATTAGATGCAGGCTCAGGCTCACTCACAGCCATACACAGAATACCTTTAATCACATGTGACAGGGAACCAACAATTGGGCCATCACCCTTAATCAACAAACCTAAAGGTGAGCAACCATCTCCCCCAAAGCATCATCATCAACATTATTCACATCAACAGAAACATTCTTAACAGGAAAAGAAGGCATCAAAGAAAAAATAGGATTGTGAACATAAGGAGAAGAATGATACTCACCCCGTTTGTGCCCAATGGTCTTACACAGCTCACAGAAAGGAGGAAACACCTCCATTTGAACATGTTGAACATAACCCAAATGCTCATAACCCAGCCAAATTTTATCAAGGTAGAGTTTCGTAATGTCCAATTCCACCAGAACACACGCCAATGAAGGCCGCGAGCTAACAGATGTGGCAGAATCAATTTTAAGGGGGCGACCAAATAAAGAACCCAATGCATGAAGGATTTTGGGAGCGAAAAGCTGTGGGCGAAGGTTAGAGAAAGATACTCATATGGGGATAATTGGAGATTCCACACTGATATCAAGGGTAGGCAACCATTTAGTAATTTTCATGTAGCAATTGAACACCATGTATGAACGATGGCAAAAAAACCCTATTATAATCCATATCATTAGAGAATTTAATCAATACATGAGACACGTCCATTAAGGTAACCGGAAACTCAGCCGAAAGCTTAAGGTTAAAGAAAAAGCGAGAGATATAATCCAAACTAGGAAGGCGAGAGGGAAAAAAACCCACTAGAGCAAACTAAAAAGGGGCGGCTAAAGAAGTGATCTCCTCCTCAGAGATCCAAACAACAGGTAAACCACAGAATGAGCTTGTTTTGAGAGGCAAAAAAGAACATCCGACGCATTATCAGATAAAACATAAAAAAAAAAGAGACTTCTTAGATCCATCTAAAAAATCAGGATCTAAGAGCCGATTAAAGGCCATTACGGCCACCTGACAAAAAGAGAAAACACGGCAAAAAAAAAAGACCAAGGTAGAAGGAACTTCCCTGCAAATAGAGAAAAACCCGCAGCATGAAGAGGCCCAGAGAAAATCGAGCAAAGCAGGGCGGGTGGCCCACGCACCGGAGAGACCCAAGCACGTAGTGGAGGAAAAGATCATTAGGAATGCCAGACTCACCAGAAGCCTCGATAACCACACAAGGTTATGCATTAGTGACAACAAACACGAGGCAAACATAGTGCCCACCTCAGACAAAACAGGATAAGAGATAACCGCACAACCCAAACTACCTCCAGCACTAGCACAAGCTCGAGGAACTTGAATAGAAGGTATTTCCCCAACCACACCATCCTCAAAAAAATTTCCATCAGACACAGCGGCAGCGACCTTATCAACCGAAATCAAACCAATCAACAAATTCCCAGATAAAGGGGCAGGAGAAGACCCCAATTCTTACCCAGGAGGTAACAACGGTGAAACACTAGGGGACAGGACAGCAACAATAACTCTAGGATTATCAACATCACAACCCAAAACCTCCGTCAAAGACGGGACAACGACATTTTCAATAGAAAGGGAAACTAAATTAGCGCTCGGAATAAGAGTACCATTAGGAAGATCAACCGAGCCAGGATGGCATTACCCGAGACATGTCCAATACACTTACAGGATGCACAAAATGGGAAAAATTAATCTAACACAACCTCCTGTACATATCCTAAATTTTCAGAACCTAAACAAACTTGATTAGGATATGATTTCATTATATCAAGTTCGACTAAGACACGGGCAATAGATGGTCGGGAACCCACAGAGATCACTTCATCAATTTTCAAAGACTTGCCAAAAATAGCACCAAGTCCATGTAGAACACGATGGGTGTACAAATGGGGATGAAGATGCGTAAAGAGATCCAAATCAGTATAACAGGCTGTGAGACCTCGTTCCCTTACTGTTCCTCTCTGATTTAGATTTTTCCTCTCAGGATCATCCAGGACGATTTTAAATCGTCCAGGCCGATCGGCACTGTAGAAAATATCGGCCTGTAGATAGTTCTGGGAACCGTCCAGGACGATTTTTCTGGTCTGATCGTCCCGGGACGATTTGGCGATCGGCCGGGCCGATCAGACAAATGATATATGAGAATGAGATCGTTTGGAGGAGAGAGAAAATCATTTTATAAAAAAATCAGATATTTTGAGGAGAGAGAAAGAGAAAGGGAAAAAGAGGAAACCTGGTTTTGGAGGCCGCGGAGCGCTTTTCGTCCGACGCTGCTGTTGGGAAAAGTGAAGATCTCGTGGTAAGGACTCCGAACCCTATTTCTGTTTTCAAAGATATTGAGTTTTGACCGAGTAGTGATTTGTTTTGTGTTTTCGTAATCGACTTTTCGACGTGATTTCTTATTGACACAACTTTCACCGCACAACTTTTAGTATGTGATAGATATGATTATTGTACACGATTTGACTGTATTCTACGAAGATTTTATCGGTCGGAATTGATTCTACGCGATTTTAATCGAATAGAAAATTATCAGGACTTGATTTGATTTGATTTCTATAGGACAATAGTCTTGTATTGATGTTATAGATATTCTACTGTAATTTGGAAGAATTTGGAAATTGTGTCTTTTTGCAGGATTTTTGTGTAAATTCGACCGACTGCCGTTACGCTGCCCGATTTTCGTATATTTTCGGATTTGCTTGGAATTGATAGATTAGATTGATATGCTATTGGTTATTGATATGATTGTTATAGATTGTATTAATATTGATTATTGAACTGATTATTGATTGATTATTGATACTGGGAAACACGTATAGCCTGGTTGAACATTGGTTGGAGATTGATATTGACCTGTACAGGATGGTGGGCCGACGGGCTTTCCTTTAAACCATTGATTATTGATATAACGATTGGGAGTCATAAGGAGTTTATAGAAATGCCGACGGGCGAAAAGAGTGATGACTCTTATTGATAGAACCAATGTACAGATCTACAATAGCAATATGGATTCTACAACAGCAACATGACCAGTTGATTATACTTGTCCAGTATATAGTATTGAATTGCATGTTTACTGTATTGCTTTATGGATTCATTATTTTATAGATTCCTGCTTTATCGACTTTGATTGGATTTACTGGATCGTACGATTTCATTGATTTCACTGATTGATTGCTGTGCATCGACATTGAGCATTGATATAGAAATGGATGGATATATATATATTGCATTGATAGCATGGACATGAATAGTATAGAATCATTGATACTGTTGCCTATAGATTCATTAATTTCTTCTTATACTACTGCCTATGGATTTATTGATTTTGTATATAGATTCATTGCTTTCCTAGTATTGATTTCATTGAATAGATATTTGATTAGACCGTATTGATTTGATTTGATAGCGATTGATTTAACGGATTGATTGATTCGACGACTTGATTGATTTGACAGATTGACTGATTTTCTTCTGTGTACGGATTGCTTCGAGATTGACATGGATTTATTGAGTTGATTTATCGATCGTCTGCCGCTGCATTGACTGGTTTTATTGACTACTGGATTTCCGTATTGCACAGATTCATTGATCATTGACTGATATGGATTTGATTGACTGTGATTGATTGACATGCATATTGATAGCATAGCCGTGCTTTGATTTCAGTTATAGGTATTAGGTGACCTGCTGGGCTTTGTAAAGCTCATTATATGTGGTTGATATTTTCAGGTCAGGGCAAGGGAGCAGAAGATAGGATTTGATCCGGATCTTCAGGTTTTTGTCTTTTGATTGATAGTGATTCTTTTGTACTCAGGATAGATTTCAGTACTGGTGATTGTAGTGTAGTTCCTGAGTATTGTACATGACTTTTGAGATATAAATCGACTTGTATATTGATGTTTTAAATTTCATAGATGTTTGATAGACTGTTTAATTGAAGGTTTTAGATAACTCTGGTAAATTGTTTGAGAAATAGATTTGCATTCTTTCCAAGTTAGATCTTGGGGTATCACACAGGCGACTCAACACCAATGTCCAAGCAAGGCGACCATTTCGTTAATTTCATATAACAGTTATAAACAAGGGATGATCGGTGACAAAAAAAACCCTGCAATAGTCTAGGTCATTAGCTAGTTTGATCAGAAAGTGTGAAGGATCTAATAAGGTAACAGAGATTTCACCATTAAGCTTCAGGTTAAAAAAAAAAAAAATCCAAATGGAATCAAGAGAATGTCTCTTAGAAGGGAAAAAACCAACTAAAGAAAATTGAAATGGGGTAGCCAAATCTTTAATTTCCTAGTCGGAAAACCAAAGAGAGGGCAATCCATGGAACGTAGAAGTCCAAAAATTTGGATAAGAAGAAGACAAAGAAGATCCAGCGAGCGCCTCTAAAAAAGAGCAAAAATGAGAAAACCCCCCAAAAAAACATGGTCTCGAAGCTTATTTGGTGTCATATCAGCACCGCTGGAGAGAAAACGATAAAAGCAACCAAAAAAACCCCAAAACAAGAGGAAACCAAGAGAAGAGGAAAACTTCCCTGATATCCAGGAGAGCGGCGGCAGAAAAGCCCCAGTGGGGCAGGGAGAACCCAAGCACAACCCAGTGCAAAAAACCCTTAGCAGAGGAAGGAACGGGTCATATATTGGGCTGAAAGTTTTTTTCTGCAATCAAGTTGATGAGTTGATAGACTCATCATTTATGTATTTTTTTGATGACAGAAAGGCTATTCCAATTGTGCATAAGTTTACCAGTAAATATTCGATGAGTGATGATTGACCTTTTCAGCATCATAATCAACTCACCTTCTTGAAATTAGACCTGTCAATTTCGGGTCACGGGTCGGGTTCGGGTCGAACTCGGAATTGACCCGGCACTATTCGGGTTCGGGTCAACCCGACCCGTTTTCACAAACGGATCATTTTTCCGGACCCGCACCCGACCCGACCCGCTTCGGTTTGGTTTTTCGATTTCCCGCGCGGTGCAGAGGCGATGCAGCGGTGGCGGTGCAGCGGCGGCAGAGGTGCAGCGGCGGCGGCAGAGGTGTAGCGGCGGCTGCAGCGGTGCAGCGGCCCGATGCAAGTGTGGGTCTCCGAAAGGATTCTGCTCGTGTGTTTCGAATGCAAAGAGTACGATCACACTATCCCGTAGGACAAAATGGTCGTAGGCCTTTACACCCGGCACAAGCAGGCCGATGGAAGAGCAGATGGAGTTATAGATACGATTAGCCATGAAGGATAGCGGGTTTTCACCTACGCACCTCGATGGATAATAATATCTATAACCCTAAATTCACGAGATTTCCCCCATTCGATACATCAGCATCGAATAGGGTTTATTTGATTGTGGGGATCGGTTTCCTACGGGCGCAAGCCCCCGTAGTTAATTACATCTTAGACCTCGATCTAAGAAGACTCTCGATTAAGGACGTTAGATTATCTCCTCTAAAGTGGGTTTAGTGCAAGGGATTTCTAGGCCTTCCTAATCAAAGGGGAATGTCCCAACTTGGCTCGATCAGTAATACAAGGTTCAGTCAACATCCGGCCGGCTAGGGGAGGTGAAGACTGGAGAAAAAAAGAAGAGAGGCAAAGCATCTCAAACAAGCACGAGAGAAAGAAGGAAGTGGCGTCATCTGTGTGACGCAGATGGGCAGGGTTTATAGTCTCCGAAAGAATGGAGAACTTACCTACCAATAAGGTGTATAGTGGTACACCTGTACCACTCACCTTTAGATCCTAAACCTATAAAAGATGTAGTATCGTACATACGATACTAACATCTACGACCTAGCTAATGCGATCTGGACTTACTCCTTGTCTGACAAAGGAAGCCAGCTAAAACCACCTAATCGTATAAAATCCATGCTGTCCAGTCTTTATGAAGAAGGGTGGGGTAGTTTAGACACTGAAATTTGGGATCGACAACTAGAGAAATTTCCTAAGAGATCCCACACTTATGAGTGGTATAATGCTCCTAAAACTAATGCAATTAAATCTTAATTTTAATTAGTTACTAATGCAATTTATGCTGATTAAAGTCTCCAAATCAAATATGTATGAATTTTAAAAAAGGCCTTATAAAATAATTTTTTGAATGACTAAATTTCCCCAGGTCCGGCACTTCATCCTCATAGGCCAGATTATCCGGACTCTACCCGCAGGCGGGGGGATTTGTCTAGGAGGTGAGAGAATGCATGTATGCCACCCCGGACGATTCCGGCTATTCCCTAGAGTCGTTATGTTTCTATGTGAGTTAATCTTAAATTTTATTAAATAATTACGAGTAGAAAAATTTTATTCCTAAAGAGCCTAACGGTCAGACACAAGCACATGCAAGAAAGAAACCTATGAAAAGCATGCTGGTTCTACTGCGCAATCAGAGTAAACAAACAACAGTAAAAAGAACAAAATCTCACGGAAAAGAATGTCCATGGCAAGTGCCATACAATATTACATCACAGAATGCAGTAAGTAAAGGTGGCCGGGCTCCACCGACAACAACCCGGGAACGACGCAAATCTTAAAATAAGGCATTTTTATCTCTTCAGTCTTCTTCTTCTCTTCCTTGATTCGTCTTTGGATCGTCTTCATTCCTCCTTCTGGCTCCTCGTAGTGACTCTCCCAAAAAGATATCCAAATGAAAAAGGAAACCCCCTGTAGGGGTTTACTTTTCCCTTTGGACTCCTCGTAGTGAGTGCTCCAAAAGGATATTCAAATGAAAAAGGAAACCCCCTGTAGGGGTTTACTTTTCCCTTTGAATTCCTATCTCTTTAAAAATGCCTTATTTTGAAGATTTTCACAAAATATTACTACATCTCAAATACATTACATCAGAAAAGAGAAAATCTAGACTCTCCTGCAAGGGTTATCCTAAGCAGTTATAATAAGAAAAATTCACCCAAGCAGTTATATATGTAAATGAAAATGCGCACATCAATCACTTGGCCGTGCTCTGATTATTGGGGGCTAAGCAGCTGAAGCAGGTACCTAAAGCAGTTATAAATAATTATTATTAATTTTTAGCCCCCTTTTAGCAGCATTATATGAGCACGGCCACCTGCAGGAAGACAACATTAGTATAAAAAAAAGCGTGCCTAACCTATGGGTATTCTAACGCTCACAACAACAGTGCAGAAAGAAAAGGCTAAAAGCCAGCAGTACAAAATAGCAGAAAAGCTACAACAGGTAGCAAAAACAACAACCAGCACACAGGTCACATGCAGAGCGTCACAACAAAGTACAGAAAAGTAAAGCAGCACAACAGCCTAACCTAAAGCTAATAGTCGTGTCCTAGCAAACTCATCTATGTGTGTGTCGGCTGTGTGGATTTGGTAGGTCCTATATAGGATGATTTAGTTAAAGTTGTTTGTATTTTATTTGTTTATTGAAAAGGGCAAGGGAGAGATTTTGGTTAAAATTCAAGTATTAGTGTTTTAGGATTGATTTTTAGGAATATTTTTATTTTTAATGTTTAATTAACTATCACCTTTGTTTCACACCGAGGCCGTGAGGTTTATTTCACCCTCCTTGGGGCTAACTTAATAGCCTCGTAGGCCTGGGTTACCCAGTGATAATTAATTTTGTTGAATTATTGTAATTTGTTATGAAAAGAAAAGAAAAGGTAGATTGGGTGTTTTAATTAATCAAATTGGTTAATTGACTTTTAGAGGTTATTATTCTAAGGTTTGATATTTAGAAGTGTATTATCCTAATGCATTTTAATTTAAGGTTAGATTTCCTAATTAAATCTGCATCTTTTAGGTTTTTGGTTGGTTAAGAGTTTATCATTAAATTAATTGAATTAGATTTAGGTTTGCACTTTAAATTTAGAATTTAATAGTTATATAATGTTAATAATTATTTAATTAAGAATTAAGTGTTTTAATAGATTTTTAAGAATTAGGTTAAAGTTAGTTGGTTGATTATTAGTGAATTAAAAGAAAGCCAAAACTTAGAAAAAAAAACGTGTCACTAAGTTGTTGTTTTAAAGTCTCTATCCTATAAGGAACATGCACCCTAAGTCTATGTTTTCTAAGACTCGGTCCTTAATTTCTGTCCTTAGGTGTCACTAGTGTTGTAGGATTAAAGGTGTTGTTCTTCTAACTCCTAAGACTTCTACCCGGATGTCATAGGATTTTAGGGATCTAAAAATAAAAATAAAAATAAAAGCAATCCTAAATATGTAATTGAAGCTTCTAAGGCCCTAAGGGTGGGAGGCGTACAACCATCTAGGCCCCTAAAGGTTTTCTAAGTTTTAGTAAACTTACAGCACCGGGGGCTACGACCCGGTGGTTCCGCCCGTAGCGCCCCTACTAGATGAGTAGGGACGACTGATGCCTAGATCCCATTGTCCTAGCTCCAGTTCCAAGTGCTCCTGGTCCATTGCTTTCCAAAAAAGTACCTCGCAAGACATAGAGAAGAGAGGTATTAGAGCAGTTCTATAAGCAGTTCATAAAGTGAAAGAATGGAAATGCAGAAAAGAAAAAAAAGAACGTACCTTTTAGTTATTTGTTGGGCTACTTGTGTTTTGAGTTCTCTTCAATTTGTAGGTGTGTTGTGCCAAGATGCAGAAAAAGTAGCAAAGAAAACTAACGGACGAAGTAAAACACGACTAAACGCAATGAAAAGAAAAAGAACGAAAATCCGATATAAAAAAAGGGGTGTAGGCATCGTTGTTATTGGATACGTTTCGTAGCAGTCAAATGCATCCTATAATATCAACAATGCCCTTTGCTATTCCCACTCCAAACGAGACACTTGATATTTTTTTTTTTTCGACACCTCTACTCACAAAGACTTTCTAAACCAAGCCTACAACAACTAAGGGAAACTAACCTCTAAAACTCAATCTAAAATCTAGAAATTCTATATGTTTAAATTCACCCAACAATTCTCTTTTTATAGGAACTAATACTAAAGGGGAGAAAATCTAAGCAAGTAGAGACTAATCAAAGAAGCTATTAAAAGATACTAAACATTTATCAACATAAATTTCCCAAAATTTCAAAAATCTCCTAAACTCATTCTTTTAGGAAGAAATATTAAGCAAACTCTAATTTTAATAAGACAGCACTAGTTATTCTTGAAAGACACTAAGGGATCTTGCTACACAAGCTTAATTTACAAAATTATAGACCTCAAAATGATTTATAGGAATCGTTACATGAACTCCTACAAAACCCCCCAAAAGTTATCTACTAAAATCTCTTTCTCTTTTCATTTTGTTTGGCACAAAACTCTACCAAAATCTTTTACCAAAATCCCCTATTTTGACACAAAATTCTACCCACAATCAAGTGTCTCAACTTTCATTTGGAGTGGGGGGTAGTTTGTGAGAGTTCCTCAAATAAATGGGCATCAAGAAGCCCTCCATTTGAGAAACATTCACAAAACACGCTATAAAACCTCGTCTCAAAACAATTCACAAAACATTCGACAAAACTTCTCGATATAAAATAATTCGTGCAAATCCTAACTATAAAGTCATCCATAAAAATCTTTTACTACCAAGTATTTCCTAAAGAAAACAAAACTTTCCAACCATAGAGACATTTACAAAACTCTACAATGCAAAAAGAAGAACTCTTAAAACTTTCCAAAGCATCTTATCCTTTCAACTAAGAACTACAAGTAAAAAAAGACCATTCAATCTTGCCAAAAACAAACTTTATAGAAATGTTGAAAGCATCCATCAATACGTGTTACATTGAATGCTAACGGAAGATAATCCATTTATAGTGAAATAAACTAGTCTTCAACATAAATACGTGAATCATCATGTCCAATCATATATGTGATATTAAAGAATACTCATAAGTTCAAACTTTTCCACATATGAAAGTAAGTAAATACTCATATAGCATCAACAGGATAAATGCAATCACAAACAAGAGAGACATATGCTTTCATGAAGGAAATTAGAGAAACTACTTGTGTAATCCTTCAACCCCTTTATTAAGATCAGGACAAGAACAAAACTATGCATGGTGATTGGTTTCTTAACATAAGAGCATCATTTCTCTAAATGGTAACAACAACATTAGTAAGCAAATGGCAACCTGGAACTATTCAGCAATATCACAAGTAAATCATTAAAGAAATATCATGCTATTTCTAACCATCTCAACACAAATGTGGAGAGTGAACATAATATAAAAGTCTCTCCAAAGCCATTTATGATTTTTATGTAACTTTGCAAGTAGACATTTGTAACACTCATAAACTAATTTTGACATGCTTTGTACGTATGCTCACTTTCAATGCCCACAAACATTCAACAACCAAGATTCTTAGCTTAGGTGCATAGGACCAAAATCTGAAATGGAAAAGCCCCCACACACTTCTCTAAAGATACTCCATGGACGGCTTATTTTAAAACAGCTTGAAGCATGAAACAACGAGAAATCTGCTCATAATTCGTTCCCAAAAAAAAAGTAAAAAAAAACTGCACTAGTTATTCCCAAATCAACTTGGAAACTTTACATCAAGTGCCATGAAGCATGTGAACAAGCTCTCCCAACCCAAGTCCATAAACTAAAGCAATACAGTATGAAAGTCATGCTTTATACTCTAACGGAAAGGAAGATATGCATGTAGGGAAAGATGCTCTTGAAAGTTGCAAATGGAATTGCAAGGCATATGCTAAGTCACTTTACATGCTTCTACTAAAGCCATCACAACACAATTATATGCCACACATAAACTTCCTTCATGAGTGACATCAATACATATGGTTAAACTTTGCAAGAGCTTCAAATAAATCAAAATATTTGAGTAACATTCTTTATGTAAAGCCTATGGATTTCTACCATTTGATTTCAAAACATGCATGAAGAGAGCACATGTATTCATACTCTTAATTAAAGGAATTCAATGCAACCTGCTCCCTCTAAGGCCTCGAGAAAAGCATCCCAATTATTAGCCACTTAAATGTCAAAACATGAATATTTCACAGATTTTGTGATTATACACCATTGGGATATAAGCTTATATCAATGTCTCTTGTAAATCGTCTAACAAATGAGGAAGCTCAAACATGGATCCGCATAACAATTTCTCTAAATCGGCAAAGAAAATACATAATGATGTGTGCATACCAATAACTTATACTCACCATAACTCTAGAGATATTCAAAGCATCATGTCGGCAGCAAAGCAAGAATGTGAGCACAAAGACTTATATCAAATCAACCCATTTTCGCATCCAAACAACCTAATATGTAAAACTTAAAACAGCATAAAGCAAGATAGCATCTATAAGGAGGTGAGCTCATGTTTGAAACCTATGCAAATTCTCCAACATTTCTCAAAAGATTTTTGTGAGAGCCTTATGAATGCTTGCCATTGAGAAAGAAAATACATAAATGCTTTTTTTTTTTTTTAACAAAATTTCAAACTCCACGCTATATAGCGCCAATATTCAAGAAGCCTCTTTTTTTAACTTCCTTCAAACAATGTCTACTCGTCTACGCGATAGATCTATGCATACTCATATTTAAGAAGAATGAAACAGGTAAAATGATGTGACTTAGCAACAATGAACAAGAGTATATATAAGTTTAGCAAGACTGCATACATGTTCTTTCAATTATGTAAATGATTTAATGGCCAACATATACACAAAACTTCCATAATGAACTCGTGTGATTTTTTTTGTAAATGAGTCACTTGTGTTAAGAAGTCACCTCAAACATGTGATTCATGAAATGAAAGATCAGCAAATATTTCCAATTTAACCCAAAATCTATTACACGTTCACGGGTGTTTAATACCAAGTGAAGGTCAGAGCATCAATCCTTGCTCTCGACTCAAACTGTCCAAGGCCGAAGTGTTCACGTATTGATTTGAAAGGGCATGAAAGGGAGGAATGATTTTAATTACTGTCTTCAACACAGAGCATATATGAATCTAGACAATGAATTTTTGGTATAAAGCAGCTCCTTATGGCGTGATTCACAAATTCCAGCACTTACACAGCTTCAATTCCCTCTTGAATGATGCAAGTAAGCTTTCTAATAGCACAAATGAGTTTTTCAAACAACATCTCTACTTTCACCTAAAATCTTGAAAGCAGAAGAAATCTAATAACAGAAATGTTGTATTCATGTTCATTCATTAGAGAATGATTTCATCAGGTTTATCCATCTCAATGCTAAGTAAAATGGAACGTGACTCATATTATCTCAAAGAAAGGGCAGGCTTGTAATGAAGAACTCATCTTCGAGAGATGAGAATAAGAGGAAATGGGAAGGGTAAAGGGAGAGGAAGACAAGAAGGTAGAAGAAGAAAGAAAGAAGCAGAAGGAGAAAAGGAGGAGGAAGAAGAAGCTCACCTTGCAAAGGAAGGCCGGCCAAGAGGAGGTATGCGACCGATTCAGCGAAGGGAGATCGGCTTGTCGAGTTCGTTGAGCTCGGGTTCGGTCCAGAGCAGGGGAGATCGAGTTCGGAGAAGGGCTCGTCTCTGGGCTGCTTCCTGGCGCTGATCTGGGACGTTCGGGACTGAGGGCTGGAATGGCGGGAGCTGGATTTCGGCCTGGCTGGGGTCGGACGGGAGCAGGGAGCTCGGCTCCTGTGGTGTGGTTCGCAGATGAGCGAGGCGAGAGAGGCGAAAGAGGGGAGGCTGCGCTCGATTTCTCCTGGCGTGCGTGAAAAAAAAAAAAAAACGAGAGAGGGGAAAGAGGTCGGGATCTGTTCGGGCGTATGCGAGCAAGGGAGCCAAAAAAAACGAGAGGAAGAGAGGGAGAGCGAGAGCGTCAATGCCGTAGCCTCGAGCCTTCGTTCTGGGTAAATCGCGTTTGTCGCCGAAAAAAAAAAGGAAGCCCGCCAAGCATCGTCCCCTGCTCCAGCTTCCGAAAACTTCTTGAAATGGCCTCGCTCGCTGCTCGATGCCTGCTCAAAAACCGCAGAAGATCGCTGAAGCGCGGGATACGTGCTGAAACAACGATCAGTTGGATCAAAGCCGTTGAGACCATTTCCAGATTTGGGGAATAAATTCAAAACACATAGAAAGTCAAAAGGCAATTTAACATGATCAAATTGAGTCGAATTGGGTCAAATTTGGCTAAGATCTGAACCAGTCTCGAGTCTGCATTTGACTCGATTCAAGCTCGAGCCAACTCAGAAGAACCAATTGTACGAAATTAAGCCCAAAATTGATAATAATTTCAATTAATTTAGGCTTGACGCAACCAAGATAAAATAATCGGGCCTAGTCGAACATAGTCAGGTCTAATCTTACCCAAGTCGAGTCGATTTGAGTTCGAACTGGGCTCAATGGGATTCGATTAGGTCGATCGAAAGTGCTCGAGCATACTCGAGCCAAAAACGAGGTCAACAGACGGACCCCCAACATATGCGGAGAACAACAAGTGAACCGTATATGTTGGCGTTGACCCTCCTAACTCTAGGAAGGTACAACCCTAGGGTCAAGAAACAGAACTAGCTCAACGAGGAGAAAGCTAAGGAAAGCAGCTCAACTATCTGCCCAACCAAAGCGGCAGAATAGGAGAAGAGAATTCTCATGTTCACATGAGTAGAATTGAAACAAACTCGTAAAGAGTCTAAAGGGAATTCAACGATCATCTAAACAACAAATCTAAGATGATGTGAAGAGAAGGGAAATCAATAATCATTTGAAAATCAAAGGAAATATTAGAGAGCAATAATCAGAGAAAAGCAACAAGAGAGTAATCAAATACGGAGAAATCATCTGTCCGCCTGACCAGATCGAAACAGCAGAACAGAAGGGACAAGGAAGGGTCCTACATTCACCTGACCAGATCGAAACAGTGAACATGAGTAGAAAAAGAGAACCAACCGTCTGCCTGACCAGATCGAAACAGCAGAGCGGAAAGGAAAAGAAGGATCTCACATTCACCTGACCAGATCGAAACGGTGAATGGAGAGAGACTCAATGCTCACCTGACCAGATCGAAACAGTGAACATGAGTAGAAAAAGAGAACCAACCGTCTGCCTGACCAGATCGAAACAGCAGAGCGGAAAGGAAAAGAAGGATCTCACATTCGCCTGACCAGATCGAAACGGTGAATGGAGAAAGACTCAATGCTCACCTGACCAGATCGAAACAGTGAACATGAGTAGAAAAAGAGAACCAACCGTCTGCCTGACCAGATCGAAACAGCAGAGCGGAAAGGAAAAGAAGGATCTCACATTCACCTGACCAGATCGAAACGGTGAATGGAGAGAGACTCAATGCTCACCTGACCAGATCGAAACAGTGAACATGAGTAGAAAAAGAGAACCAACCGTCTGCCTGACCAGATCGAAACAGCAGAGCGGAAAGGAAAAGAAGGATCTCACATTCGCCTGACCAGATCGAAACGGTGAATGGAGAGAGACTCAATGCTCACCTGACCAGATCGAAACAGTGAACATGAGTAGAAAAAGAGAACCAACCGTCTGCCTGACCAGATCGAAACAGCAGAGCGGAAAGGAAAAGAAGGATCTCACATTCACCTGACCAGATCAAAACGGTGAATGGAGAAAGACTCAATGCTCACCTGACCAGATCGAAACAGTGAACATGAGTAGAAAAAGCGAACCAACCGTCTGCCTGACCAGATCGAAACAGCAGAGCGGAAGGGAAAAGAAGGATCTCACATTCACCTGACCAGATCAAAACGGTGAATGGAGAAAGACTCAATGCTCATCTGACCAGATCGAAACAGTGAACATGAGTAGAAAAAGAGAACCAACCGTCTGCCTGACCAGATCGAAACAGCAGAGCGGAAAGGAAAAGAAGGATCTCACATTCACCTGACCAGATCAAAACGGTGAATGGAGAAAGACTCAATGCTCACCTGACCAGATCGAAACAGTGAACATGAGTAGAAAAAGCGAACCAACCGTCTGCCTGACCAGATCGAAACAGCAGAGCGGAAGGGAAAAGAAGGATCTCACATTCACCTGACCAGATCAAAACGGTGAATGGAGAAAGACTCAATGCTCACCTGACCAGATCGAAACAGTGAACATGAGTAGAAAAAGCGAACCAACCGTCTGCCTGACCAGATCGAAACAGCAGAGCGGAAGGGAAAAGAAGGATCTCACATTCACCTAACCAGATCAAAACGGTGAATGGAGAAAGACTCAATGCTCACCTGACCAGATCGAAACAGTGAACATGAGTAGAAAAAGCGAACCAACCGTCTGCCTGACCAGATCGAAACAGCAGAGCGGAAGGGAAAAGAAGGATCTCACATTCACCTGACCAGATCAAAACGGTGAATGGAGAAAGACTCAATGCTCACCTGACCAGATCGAAACAGTGAACATGAGTAGAAAAAGCGAACCAACCGTCTGCCTGACCAGATCGAAACAGCAGAGCGGAAGGGAAAAGAAGGATCTCACATTCACCTGACCAGATCAAAACGGTGAATGGAGAAAGACTCAATGTTCACCTGACCAGATCGAAACAGTGAACATGAGTAGAAAAAGCGAACCAATCGTCTGCCTGACCAGATCGAAACAGCAGAGCGGAAGGGAAAAGAAGGATCTCACATTCACCTGACCAGATCAAAACGGTGAATGGAGAAAGACTCAATGTTCGCCTGACCAGATCGAAACAGCGAAACAAAGAATCAGCAGAAAACTCAACAACCCCCAAACAGGAAAATAAAACAGGGGGAATGAAGAGGTGGTGAAGTATGCCTCCCAGGGACTCTGTCGGGCACCCAACCAGAAAGGAGAGTCAACATTCGCCTGACCAGATCGAAACAGCGAATGAGAACGGCTCAAAATCCGCCTGACCATATTCGCAACAGCGAATAATGAGCCCTCCCGAAAGTCTAATGTCCACCTGACCATATTCGCAATGGTGGGACAAAAGAAAAAGTCCAACACTCACCTGACCAGACCGAAACAGCGAGTGAGGACAACCCAATGTTCGCCTGACCAGATCGAAACAGCGAGACAAGGGAGAAAGAGAAAGGGAGTTCAGCATTCGCCTGACCATATTCGCAACGGCGAATGAGAACAGCTCAATATTCACCTGACCATATTCGCAACAGCGAATAAAGAGCTTCCCAAAAGGTCTAATGTCTGCCTGACCAGATCGAAACAGCAGGACAAAAGACAAAATCTCACATTCACCTGACCAGATCGAAACGGTGAATGGAGAGAGACTCAATGCTCACCTGACCAGATTCGCAACGGCGAGACAAAGAGTGAAAGTCACCTCTACAACCACCCGACGCACATGTGCGCGGTGCTGTGAGGGAAAGAGAAGTAGGTAATCCATCGCCTAAGAAATCTCAGACTTATATTTCAATTACCACATGGTAGAGGACAAATCGTCGTGGCCATGAGTAATCAAAACATAAGTAAGACTTCTTTAGGTAAAATTAAAATCACATATCATGAAGCAATCGACTGATGTATATCTCCCTAAGAAGAGAAACATACAAACACCCGAGTAGAAAGAAAAAAACTCACATTAAGGGAACAGTAATAGAAGTGACAAGGGAACACACTTGCCACTGAGAACAACAATCATTATATCAAATATTCATGATTATTAAAGAAATCACAATGGTAACACCCATGCAATCTGATGGGACCCTGTGAAAAGTACAAGAAACATTGATGTATTCAAGAGAGGTTGTTCTTATAACTAAAAGCAAGATCTCAATGAGAGAGTATATCATTTGAAAGAAGTAGCGGATCGACTTTCTGCTCGAAGATCAAAATCCACATAAGAAGTGATGTTAACATCTAAAGCCAGATGTACCACATCACAAATAAGGGAGAATAATATTCCTTTAGAAGTGAAAAATCGTAATCGAAGAAATGAACATACAGTCATCTCCTACACGATCATCGAAATATTTCAAAGAGAGACAGAAAGGGAATTTGGGCTTTTGGAGCGTAGAACCGGGTTCCACCTGTGACAAGGGCGACCGATTCTTTCTCATCTAAGAGCTTCCCTCTCAAAAGAAAAGAATTTTAAAGGACATTGGGCTCTTGGAGTGTAGAACCGGGTTCCACCTGTGACAAGGGCAACCAATTCCACTCAACTAAGAGCTTCCCTCATTTTTTATTATTATTATATTTTTTTTGATTTTGAAGAGAGGGGGAGATTGTTGGCTTTGATAACCCAGACCATATTCGCCACATGAATAAAACTGGGGAGAGAGAAAAATTCCAACAATAATTTATTGAAGAAATTCACAAAGTGATCACGGATCGACATCACTATATTTGACAAATATAGATCAAGGATGGACCCAATATCATATTTTATTGAAATTCGAGTTATTAGTTTTGGTATCCCAGACCACACTTGAAGGTGACGAGTGAAACTGGGGAAAGACAACCCTTATAGGGGTCAGAGAGGAAGATCTCGTGCAACAATACCAAAGTGATTAGTGAATATGAACGTCAGCACAAACATCCCTACGGCGTATTTACATACAACCTTTGAAGACAATCTCATACTTTGCATGACGAACATCACGTGGTAGAGGACAAATCGTCGTGGCCACGGACTGCCGAAAAGTACAAGAAAATTTTCAAAGTTACATTTATACGGAGGGATATTTACAAGTGGCGGGGGATGCCCCTTGCGATGTGCAGACTCAAGCGTAGTACTTTCTCAAGTATTGCCCATTAATGACGGGCATGGGATGAACGCCATTCGCATCAACTAGCAAGTAAGAACCACCTTCGTATACTTGCTCTACAACAAATGGGCCTTCCCAAATGGGCTCAAATTTACCACCTCGACGACGGCGCGAGATGATAGGCCTACGCAAGACAAGAACTAACTCACCGACCTGAAAAGCACGAGGTCGGACGAGGCGATCATGAGCCTGGGCCATCCGGGCCTGGTACAACTTAAGGTTCTGATGAGCTTGCAAACGGAGCTCTTCTAAACCATCAAGCTCCTCCAACCGTAGTCGGGCATTATCTTCACGAGACAAATTGTGGCTAACTGCTACACGCAACGAAGGGAGCTCAACCTCTAGTGGGAGGACGGCTTCAACCCCAAAGGCTAAAGCATATGGTGTACACTGAGTAGGAGTACGGTATGTAGTCCTATAGGCCCATAATGCTTCAGGCAATTTGTCGTGCCATTCTCTTTTATTTGCCACAAGTATCTTTCTTATCAATTGGACTAAGGTTTTATTGAATGCTTCAGCCAAACCATTAGCCCTAGGATAGTAAATCGAGGAATACCGCCAATTTATGTTATGGCGGCGGGCAAATCTAGCAATTTTGGTGCTTCTAAAAGACGGGCCGTTATCCGAAATTATACGGCGCGGAACACCAAAACGGTAGACAACATGATCGCGGAAGAAGCGCATCACATCTTCTGATTTGACTTCCTTAAGCGGGATAGCTTCTGCCCACTTAGAGAAGTAATCAGTAGCAGCCAGGATAAACCTATGACCCTTAGAAGAAGGAGGGTCAATAGGACCCACTACATCCGTGCCCCAACTCTCAAAAGGCCAAGAAGAAACAGTGGAGTGCAACGGATTAGGAGGTTGGTGAATAACAGTATTATGAATCTGGCATTGGTGGCACTTCCTAGCGTGCTCCATACAGTCACGGATCATCGTCGGCCAGTAATAACCAAGGCGTTTAATTCTGACCTTCATCTTAGGTCCGGACTGATGAGCACCACAAAGTCCCTCATGTACTTCACCCATGACCTTACGAGCCTCCTCGTTGTTGAGGCAACGCAACCACATCTGGTCAAAAGAGCGTCGGTACAGGATTTCATTCACATAGGAGAAGGACAAAGCTCTCTTCCTAATCTGAGCGGCAAGAGAGCGATCATCCGGAAGTTTTCCATGCTTCAAGTACTCAACAAAGGGGACTCTCCAATCTGACTCTTCCTCAACAGCATACACTGCGAGGGTCTGATCGGGAGAAGACAAGTCTGCGGGACACAAAGCTTGTCGGTACTGGACAACAACTGACACCGGATTTCCATTCGGGTCAGCCAACTCTTTAGCAAGTTTAGCTAGCGCATCCGCTCTACCATTCTCAGATCGAGGGACTCTAACTAAAGTCACTTCAGGGATCAAACACAAGAGCTCCATTGCCCTGTCGTGGTAGGGCAAGAGCTCAGGTTTGAGAACTTTGAAAATTCCAGCAACTTGATTAATAATTAATTGGGAATCTCCAAAGATCTTCACCCGCACAATGCTCATCTGAATGGCCAACTCAAGTCCTACAATTAAGGCTTCGTACTCAGCTTCATTATTAGTACGAGGTTCTGAAAGACTGTAGGAGTAACGAAGGGTGTGGCCTTCAGGAGACACGAAAATAAGCCCCAAACCTACCCTAACAACAGGAGTTTCGTAAGGATGTAGTGATTTGATGGAAGAAGCTCCATCAAAGTAAAACTCCCAAGTAGGGGACTCCTGCTCTTCCACACTCATGACTAATTCGTCGGGCAAATCGTCATTAAGTGGAGAATCTGCAGGGATCGGGTGAGAAGCAAGAAAATCAGCTAGAGCCTGTCCTTTGACGGCCCGCTGAGGGACAAAGGTGATGTCGAACTGCAGTAAAATCATAGACCATCGTGCTAGACGACCTGACAAAGTCGGACGGGTCATCAGGTACTGCAAAGGATTGACTCGAGAAATCAGACTGATCTTGTGTGAGAGCATATAATGTCTAAGCTTCTGCACAGCAAAAATCAAAGCTAAACAATGCTTTTCCATCGCCGGGTATTTTAGCTCTGCAGGAATTAATCGTCTGCTAAGGTAGTACAAGGCATTCTCTTTGCCTTCCTCATTTTCTTGAGCTAAAAGTGC
This sequence comes from Dendrobium officinale, assembly GCA_019514585.1. NCBI lineage: Eukaryota > Viridiplantae > Streptophyta > Magnoliopsida > Asparagales > Orchidaceae > Dendrobium > Dendrobium officinale. Next base: position 42,962,773 of record CM033694.1, read on the forward strand.
ACCAAGTGACTCATCCAAGGCAGTAGTATAAAGAATCAGCGGTCTACCAGGGATGGGTGCAGCTAACACTGGGGGATTCGTCAGGTAGCGCTTTATACTCTCAAAGGCCTCCTGACAACTCTTATCCCAATGGAAGCGGGCATCCTTCTTCGCTAAAGCAGCAAAGGGATGACATCTACCGGCAAGATTGGAGATAAATCTCCGCAAGAAAGCAAGTTTACCTTGAAAGGACCTCAACTGGGTAAGACTCCTAGGGGGTTTCAAGTCCACTATGGCTTTGATCATGGAGGGATCAATCTCAATGCCACGGTAGCGAACAATAAAACCTAGAAACTTCCCCGCACTAACTCCAAATGCACACTTTAGGGGATTCATCTTCAAATCATGCTTTCTTAAGCGCTCAAAAACGATTCGTAGGTCTCGGAGGTGATCACTACGGACCTTGCTTTTGACCACTAAGTCATCCACATAGCACTCAACCTGCTCATGAATCAGCTCATCAAAAATGATAGTCATGGCACGTTGATAGGTGGCTCCGGCATTCTTGAGGCCAAAGGGCATCACCTTGTAGCAAAACACACCTATGGGGGTGCGAAAAGCAGTGAATTTCTCATCTTCAGGGGCCATCTTAATCTGATTGTAACCAGATGAACCATCCATGAAGGAGAAAATGCTATGGGATGAAGCAATATCAACCATAAGTTCGGGAATAGGAAGAGGAAAATCATCCTTAGGACATGCCTTATTCAAATCACGGAAGTCTATGCAGACACGGATCTGACCATTCTTCTTCCGGACTGGAACAACATTGGCAAGCCAAGTGGGATACTTCTCTTCACGAACAAAACCAGCTTCTATAAGCTTCTTAGTCTCGGCTATCACCTGTTGTTCAATCTCTAACCTCATTCGACGAGGTGACTGTTTAACAGGGACTGCATCAGGACTAATAGCTAACCTATGGACTGCTACTTCTGGATCTAAACCAGGCATCTCCGTGTAGTTCCAGGCAAAGCAATCCTTAAACTCAGAAATGAGTGCAACATACTCTTGAGCCTCTGACTCGGATAACAAAGCACTATGAAAAATGGGTCGAGGATCCGATTCAGTGCCCAAGTTAATCTCACACAATTCATCCATGGCAGAACTGGCGCCATCTTCGAATTCTCGTGGAGCTTCAAGGACCCTATCCTCATTCTCTTCCGGGTCTTCATCATCGGCAACGGAAACGACCGGATAAGAATGAGAAACAACACGAATATTGGCGGAAGGGGACTGATTCTCTTGAGAATAGCCTATACCCTGTCCAGTTCGGGGAAAATCAGTTCGCCAAATACGGGCCTGCTGTTGGGCCTGTCTACCTGACCAAGTCGAAGGGACAATGCCTCGCTCAACAAAGTTATCAACAGCAGGGGAAAAGTACCGGGGAACTGGCATGATCTCATCATCCACAGTGGATTCCACAGGACTTTGTATGTCAGTATTCTGTGGGACACCTACACTATGAAATAACGATGCATGCCAAGCAGATTGTGGTGGCACATAGAGAGTGTGCAGCTCTTGTACAGAGCGCCTATCTAAGGGTAGTGCACCACGAACACTAGTGGAAGGTGTAGGAGAAGGTTGAGGAAGAGATTCCTCAATTCTCATCCCGTACATCTGGCGAGAAAGGGATTGTTGACTAGTGGTCTGACGTCCGACATCTCCGTCGTCGTCCGAATCACTATCAACAACTAAACCACCCTGAGGTATCAAACTCCTATGGAAAGTGGGATAGGAATTGTGATCAACGCTAAAGGCAGGCAAAGGAACCGAATGATGAGGAATATCAATCATCTCATCATCAGAGTCAGACTCAACAGTCAAAGAAGAAGTGTACAAGTGCGAGGGAGGAGGGATTCGAGTATCAAAGTTCCTCGGAGGACGAACTGACTCTCTACCTCGACCTCTACCACGCAATCCTCTACCTCTACCAGGGGGAACATCGCGTCTAAGTACAAACCGTAAAGATTCATCCATGTCTGTAGTGGAAACATCTGCCTCAATCCCAACCTGTGATGGACCCTGTGCTAGTGATTGTATAGGACCCTGTGCAAGTGGCTGCATAGGACCCTGTACAATACTAGTGGGTGTCACTGGTGACTGGGCAGGGGGAGGTCTACGAGCTTTTCGAGGCATGTAATGCTCGGCATCATCATAAATGGAGACTTCGTGCACGGCAAAAGGTTGAATATCTCCAAGGATGGAAAACTCTACATCATTCCTCATATACTTCATGCATTGGTGCAGTGTAGAGGGCACCATTCCATATTCATGTATCCAAGGCCTTCCTAAGAGAGCCTTGTATGAGGTATCTGCCTCAATAACATGAAACTTCGCCTCAGTCAAAAGATCTCCAAAACGCAAAGGCAAAGTGATGGAACCTAGAGCTCGCTGACCTTGATCATTAAAACCCTTCAGCATAATCTTATCTGAAGTGAGCTTTAAGTGGCCAAGGGAAAGACTCTCCAGGGTGGCATGATTAAGGATATTAACTGAAGCTCCTTGGTCAATGAGGATCCTGTTCAACTCATAACCATTTACTTCAGTGGTGACGTACAAGGGACGGTTGTGATCAGAGGTTCCCAAGAGAAGATCCTGGTCTGAAAAGGTAATGCATGGCATCTCTCTCAAATAACATGCATCCTTAACTGACTCAGTGGCAAAGAAGGCTTGATAGGACTCTGGTTCGAGCAAAGCTTTCACCAAAGTCTCTCTCAAGTCAGAAGACATCATAAGTGCATCATAAACACTAAGAAGAGAAGGGATCTTTCTCAAATGAGCCAACACATTATAATCAACATCCAACTGAGGGCCTTTTCCCTTCTCCTTAGCAGGTGCTTGAGGAGGAGGGATAGGATCATCCTGTTGGGTAATGATGTTTCTATCTTTTTCTTTATTATTCTTAGCCATTTTAGGTGGTAGGACCTTACCTGAACGCAATTGTATCTCTCGTATTGAATCAGATTCAATAGAGGACTCATTTGGTTCAGGTGACATGGCTTGTGTTGGTTCAACAAAAGGTGATTGAGGAGTGTTCTCGGATTCATCTTCTGAATCCATGTAACAACCTCCTTCAGGAATAGCAAACACAGGCTCTTCCTCACACTCAAACTCTTCTCCAAAAGAAGGATCATCATCATTATTTTCAGAAATAAATAAAACAGAAGAAGAACGAGTGCTAGAAAAAGTAGAACTAGAAGAAGGAAGACACCAAAAGTAGCCAGAATCGTTTTCTTCCATTAATTCATCATCAGTTGAAGGGAGAACAAAATTCTTCAGCGTAAGTGCTGGAAGAGATCCTGTCTTCCCCTCAGAAGTTACAACAAATTTCTCTCTTTCATACATCTTTCTAATACAAGGAGAAGTAGAAGAAATGTGCTCAGTAGGCACTACAACAGAAGAAGAAAAAGAAACTGGCCAAGAAACTGGGCTGGCAACTGTCGGCTTGGCCTGTGGGGGCCTCCTCTCAACTGCCTCTGAACTCTGAACTGCCCGTCTGATCATACCTCTTGTCTTGCGAGAGAGTGAAAGCTGCCACTCTTCCCCAGAACTAAGAGGTGCTCTACTGTCACTGCTCTGAACACCACACTGACTGTCACACTGACTGGAGCTAGTAATCGTCTGAACTATCTGAGCAACCTTACCTCGAGGATGCACCAAATCGCTGTCCTGCAAGTGAATCTCACCACTAGCCATAAGGCTTTCCACCCTATCTTTGAACACATAGCAATCTTCAATCACATGGCCAATATGCTTATGAAATGGGCAATACAAAGGATGCTCTGTTTGCCCTTCCTCTTCTACTCTCTTGTTGGGTGGAAATGTCAGAATATTTTTCTTAATCAGAAACTTGAAAATCTTCTTTACACTCTCCCTTTTAAAGGGATACTCCTTGCTAAGCTTTTCTTGTAAGTACTGTTGGCTTTCAGGAGTTCTATAAGAGGGCCTAGGCTGCTGACCCTGTGGTCGTGGCTGAAACTGACTAGGAGGCTGTACTGGTGGTGGTAACTGAGGTCGGGGCTGAAACTGAGGTCGTGGTGGTGGTGGGCGCTGTGGTACTGAACTAACCATGGGCCTCTTGCCCCTATCAAGAGCATCAGAAGTACTATGCACCTCTCCCTTCCTAGGAGGTGGTGCTCCAGAAAACTCCAAACGCTGAGGTCTACGGATGGGTTGACTCTCAGCCTTAGGAGGGACTGCACTGGGTATGCTGTCCTGCAGGCTGGTGACTTTGGTTAACAACTTCTGAAAGGTTCGAATGCTGAAACCTTTCAGATAAGGAGCAATAGGACCATCAATATTCTTCAACAGAATCTCAACTGCATGCTGCTCTTGCAGTTGAGGTTCACACTGAAGACTAAGGTTTCTCCACCTAACTATATAGTTAAGTAGAGATTCGTGAGGGCGCTGCCTGGTCACTACCAACTCACCAACAGTCACTCTATGCTCTGTACTAATGAACCTCTGCACAAATAACTGCTCCATCTCAGCAAAAGTGCGAACTGAATCATTAGGGAGATCGGCATACCACTCAAATGCCACTCCCCCTAAACTACTAACAAACAGTCTCAACATCAATGCATCGTTTCCTCCAATGTTACAACATATGGCCCGATATTGAGCCACATGTTGTTTTGGGTTTCCAAACCCATCAAACACTCGGAAACGGGGAGGAACAAAACCAGCGGGGTAAGGCTCCCGCTCGTACTCTACCGGGTAGGGGCGACCTCTACTAACAGAATCTCCAGACTTCCTAGAAGCAATAGCCTGATCGACCCTCTGTGCAATCATGTCCTGAATCTGAACTGGTGACAACTGTACTGACTGACTCTGGACTGGTGCACTCAACTGTACTGCTGGTGGAGACATCGGAACTGTCCTCTGGACTCTATCAACTCTAACAGGCTCTGGGGCTGGTGACTGTGGTGCTACTGGCTCGTCTCTGGATGTAGTAGGAGTAACTACATCCATGACATGGGGTGTAGCCCCCAACGCCGTCAACTGGGCGGTCATCGCCGCCATGGCTCTAGCCATCTCCGCCATCTGAGTCTGTAACTGCAAAACCGTGACATCCGTGTCTACTGAACGGGGAGGTCCACCCTGTGCTGAGGTGGAAGGCACATCGGCCTCCCCTTGTTCCTCCAAATCATCGTACTGCTCATGCTGCTCGTCTGACGTGCCACGCCTCGTGACGACACAGACACGGTGAACAGGGATGTCTTCATCTGACTCCTCTGTAAGCAAGTCATCATCGGAGAAGGTCTGACGAAGGGCATCTATGTACGGACCCATAGGAAAAGAAATCCTAAGGGGACTAGGAGAAGCAACTGGCTCTACTCGAGCCGGGGCACTACTATCAACATCTACTGCATCAACATCCATCTGAACTGGCACTGACACTGAAGGAACTGTGTCAACTCTACGAATCGTACCAACAGTCTGCTCTGTCTCGACAGGCTCCTCCACCTGCCGGCGTCTCCAAACCCATCTACTACGACAGGACCCAGTAGGAACATCTAACTGAGTGGAAGGGGCAACAACAACTGACTCAAGCTGGGATCGGACAGGCTCTAACTGTGGGCGACGTCCATAACGGCGAGGGCGTCGTCCAACAGCAGGGGCACCTGCCTGAGGTCTATCAGTGGGAACAACTCTAGTCTGCTGTCGTGGTGGCTGTCCTCTCTGCCACCGGTAACTCTGTCTGACTGACTGTCGCTGTAACTGAGCGTGCACCTGAGAGATCTGGTGGAGTAACCTCTCCTCACTAACACGTCCTCTACCGCGCGCTGAACGGATAATGCTTCGGATCCTCTGAGTGAGGGTCCGAGTGACAGTATCCCTGGGGACTCGAGCGCGAGGAAGAGTAGTGGGGACAGGAGGGGCTGCTGCAATACGGGCAGCGTCCTCCTCGTCACCACTATGTACTAGAGGGGAAAAGCGTCCTCCCTGGACTGCGTCGATCTCAGGGGCAACTACAACATCAGGAACTGGGGTAACTACTCGTCTGCGTGGCTCCCGCTGTAAGGGAACCATCCTCTGCTGAATTGGCTCCTGCTGAGCCAAAGAATCCGCCATCCGCTGGACTGCTGCATCAGACGCTGCCAAGCGTAATCTCCTGTTCCTATTTCTCCTAGCCCTTCTCCCAAGGCCGGAGGTGGAAGAAGACGCTACATCAGTACCCACAGGCTGTACTGGAGGAACAAGGACTACTGACTGAGGGGGTGTCGGGGTCTCCTTAGCAATCTCAGGGTGAGACAACCGGGTGAAAACAGAAACCCGACGAGTAGGGGGTGGAGGAAGCTCGGCCTGAGCAACCCTCTTCCTCGAAGTGGAAGGAGGAGGGGAGACCCGAGCGCGAGCAGCCTCTACCGGAACAACTGGTAAAGGAACTGCTGGCTGCCGGCGCTGAGGAGCCGGGGCTACACGAACAACAGGGGCGACAGGCGCTTGCCGCCTGACCGCTGGACGAACAGGGTGAAAAGGAAGTGGCCTAGGCACTGGCTGCCTAGCCACCGGGCGCACTGGCTGCGCACGAACAGCAACTGGACGAACGGGTGCCCGGGCTGGCTGCCGAGCAACTGGTCGTCCAAAAGGTCTCATAGCTGCGCGTCCTCTCCTCTGAGGAGGAGAGAATGCGGCAGCCTCGGAGGGGGTCGGCCCGCCAAGAGTGACGTACGCCGAATCAGTGAAGGATCCAAAGGTGATCCCCCCCGCCGGTGGGCTCGTCAACAGGGACTCAGGGAGTGTCACCCGTGAGTCAGAGCCAAAACAGAAAGTAACGGACGGACCTGAATACGCCATTTCTACTGTCTGCAGCTACAAACAATAACAATTAGCGTAAACAAAAGCACCAGAAGGAACGAGAAAGAAAGGGACGGAATAGCCTGTAAAGGCTAGAAGAGGAAGATCCTAACTAAAGAACACTAAACCCGGAGTACGCACCGAAGGAGATAATTTAACATCCGAAGATGGAGAGAGAAACCTGTCCCACCGTGGTCGCCAGAAATCTGTGGGTCTCCGAAAGGATTCTGCTCGTGTGTTTCGAATGCAAAGAGTACGATCACACTATCCCGTAGGACAAAATGGTCGTAGGCCTTTACACCCGGCACAAGCAGGCCGATGGAAGAGCAGATGGAGTTATAGATACGATTAGCCATGAAGGATAGCGGGTTTTCACCTACGCACCTCGATGGATAATAATATCTATAACCCTAAATTCACGAGATTTCCCCCATTCGATACATCAGCATCGAATAGGGTTTATTTGATTGTGGGGATCGGTTTCCTACGGGCGCAAGCCCCCGTAGTTAATTACATCTTAGACCTCGATCTAAGAAGACTCTCGATTAAGGACGTTAGATTATCTCCTCTAAAGTGGGTTTAGTGCAAGGGATTTCTAGGCCTTCCTAATCAAAGGGGAATGTCCCAACTTGGCTCGATCAGTAATACAAGGTTCAGTCAACATCCGGCCGGCTAGGGGAGGTGAAGACTGGAGAAAAAAAGAAGAGAGGCAAAGCATCTCAAACAAGCACGAGAGAAAGAAGGAAGTGGCGTCATCTGTGTGACGCAGATGGGCAGGGTTTATAGTCTCCGAAAGAATGGAGAACTTACCTACCAATAAGGTGTATAGTGGTACACCTGTACCACTCACCTTTAGATCCTAAACCTATAAAAGATGTAGTATCGTACATACGATACTAACATCTACGACCTAGCTAATGCGATCTGGACTTACTCCTTGTCTGACAAAGGAAGCCAGCTAAAACCACCTAATCGTATAAAATCCATGCTGTCCAGTCTTTATGAAGAAGGGTGGGTAGTTTAGACACTGAAATTTGGGATCGACAACTAGAGAAATTTCCTAAGAGATCCCACACTTATGAGTGGTATAATGCTCCTAAAACTAATGCAATTAAATCTTAATTTTAATTAGTTACTAATGCAATTTATGCTGATTAAAGTCTCCAAATCAAATATGTATGAATTTTAAAAAAGGCCTTATAAAATAATTTTTTGAATGACTAAATTTCCCCAGGTCCGGCACTTCATCCTCATAGGCCAGATTATCCGGACTCTACCCGCAGGCGAGGAAATTTGTCTAGGAGGTGAGAGAATGCATGTATGCCACCCCGGACGATTCCGGCTATTCCCTAGAGTCGTTATGTTTCTATGTGAGTTAATCTTAAATTTTATTAAATAATTACGAGTAGAAAAATTTTATTCCTAAAGAGCCTAACGGTCAGACACAAGCACATGCAAGAAAGAAACCTATGAAAAGCATGCTGGTTCTACTGCGCAATCAGAGTAAACAAACAACAGTAAAAAGAACAAAATCTCACGGAAAAGAATGTCCATGGCAAGTGCCATACAATATTACATCACAGAATGCAGTAAGTAAAGGTGGCCGGGCTCCACCGACAACAACCCGGGAACGACGCAAATCTTAAAATAAGGCATTTTTATCTCTTCAGTCTTCTTCTTCTCTTCCTTGATTCGTCTTTGGATCGTCTTCATTCCTCCTTCTGGCTCCTCGTAGTGACTCTCCCAAAAAAGATATCCAAATGAAAAAGGAAACCCCCTGTAGGGGTTTACTTTTCCCTTTGGACTCCTCGTAGTGAGTGCTCCAAAAGGATATTCAAATGAAAAAGGGAAACCCCCTGTAGGGGTTTACTTTTCCCTTTGAATTCCTATCTCTTTAAAAATGCCTTATTTTGAAGATTTTCACAAAATATTACTACATCTCAAATACATTACATCAGAAAAGAGAAAATCTAGACTCTCCTGCAAGGGTTATCCTAAGCAGTTATAATAAGAAAAATTCACCCAAGCAGTTATATATGTAAATGAAAATGCGCACATCAATCACTTGGCCGTGCTCTGATTATTGGGGGCTAAGCAGCTGAAGCAGGTACCTAAAGCAGTTATAAATAATTATTATTAATTTTTAGCCCCCTTTTAGCAGCATTATATGAGCACGGGCCACCTGCAGGAAGACAACATTAGTATAAAAAAAAGCGTGCCTAACCTATGGGTATTCTAACGCTCACAACAACAGTGCAGAAAGAAAAGGCTAAAAGCCAGCCAGCAGTACAAAAATAGCAGAAAAGCTACAACAGGTAGCAAAAACAACAACCAGCACACAGGTCACATGCAGAGCGTCACAACAAAAAGTACAGAAAAGTAAAGCAGCACAACAGCCTAACCTAAAGCTAATAGTCGTGTCCTAGCAAACTCATCTATGTGTGTGTCGGCTGTGTGGATTTGGTAGGTCCTATATAGGATGATTTAGTTAAAGTTGTTTGTATTTTATTTGTTTATTGAAAAGGGCAAGGGAGAGATTTTGGTTAAAATTCAAGTATTAGTGTTTTAGGATTGATTTTTAGGAATATTTTTATTTTTAATGTTTAATTAACTATCACCTTTGTTTCACACCGAGGCCGTGAGGTTTATTTCACCCTCCTTGGGGCTAACTTAATAGCCTCGTAGGCCTGGGTTACCCAGTGATAATTAATTTTGTTGAATTATTGTAATTTGTTATGAAAAGAAAAGAAAAGGTAGATTGGGTGTTTTAATTAATCAAATTGGTTAATTGACTTTTAGAGGTTATTATTCTAAGGTTTGATATTTAGAAGTGTATTATCCTAATGCATTTTAATTTAAGGTTAGATTTCCTAATTAAATCTGCATCTTTTAGGTTTTTGGTTGGTTAAGAGTTTATCATTAAATTAATTGAATTAGATTTAGGTTTGCACTTTAAATTTAGAATTTAATAGTTATATAATGTTAATAATTATTTAATTAAGAATTAAGTGTTTTAATAGATTTTTAAGAATTAGGTTAAAGTTAGTTGGTTGATTATTAGTGAATTAAAAGAAAGCCAAAACTTAGAAAAAAAAACGTGTCACTAAGTTGTTGTTTTAAAGTCTCTATCCTATAAGGAACATGCACCCTAAGTCTATGTTTTCTAAGACTCGGTCCTTAATTTCTGTCCTTAGGTGTCACTAGTGTTGTAGGATTAAAGGTGTTGTTCTTCTAACTCCTAAGACTTCTACCCCCGGATGTCATAGGATTTTAGGGATCTAAAAATAAAAATAAAAATAAAAGCAATCCTAAATATGTAATTGAAGCTTCTAAGGCCCTAAGGGTGGGAGGCGTACAACCATCTAGGCCCCTAAAGGTTTTCTAAGTTTTAGTAAACTTACAGCACCGGGGGCTACGACCCGGTGGTTCCGCCCGTAGCGCCCCTACTAGATGAGTAGGGACGACTGATGCCTAGATCCCATTGTCCTAGCTCCAGTTCCAAGTGCTCCTGGTCCATTGCTTTCCAAAAAAGTACCTCGCAAGACATAGAGAAGAGAGGTATTAGAGCAGTTCTATAAGCAGTTCATAAAGTGAAAGAATGGAAATGCAGAAAAGAAAAAAAAGAACGTACCTTTTAGTTATTTGTTGGGCTACTTGTGTTTTGAGTTCTCTTCAATTTGTAGGTGTGTTGTGCCAAGATGCAGAAAAAGTAGCAAAGAAAACTAACGGACGAAGTAAAACACGACTAAACGCAATGAAAAGAAAAAGAACGAAAATCCGATATAAAAAAAGGGGTGTAGGCATCGTTGTTATTGGATACGTTTCGTAGCAGTCAAATGCATCCTATAATATCAACAATGCCCTTTGCTATTCCCACTCCAAACGAGACACTTGATATTTTTTTTTTTCGACACCTCTACTCACAAAGACTTTCTAAACCAAGCCTACAACAACTAAGGGAAACTAACCTCTAAAACTCAATCTAAAATCTAGAAATTCTATATGTTTAAATTCACCCAACAATTCTCTTTTTATAGGAACTAATACTAAAGGGGAGAAAATCTAAGCAAGTAGAGACTAATCAAAGAAGCTATTAAAAGATACTAAACATTTATCAACATAAATTTCCCAAAATTTCAAAAATCTCCTAAACTCATTCTTTTAGGAAGAAATATTAAGCAAACTCTAATTTTAATAAGACAGCACTAGTTATTCTTGAAAGACACTAAGGGATCTTGCTACACAAGCTTAATTTACAAAATTATAGACCTCAAAATGATTTATAGGAATCGTTACATGAACTCCTACAAAACCCCCCAAAAGTTATCTACTAAAATCTCTTTCTCTTTTCATTTTGTTTGGCACAAAACTCTACCAAAATCTTTTACCAAAATCCCCTATTTTGACACAAAATTCTACCCACAATCAAGTGTCTCAACTTTCATTTGGAGTGGGGTAGTTTGTGAGAGTTCCTCAAATAAATGGGCATCAAGAAGCCCTCCATTTGAGAAACATTCACAAAACACGCTATAAAACCTCGTCTCAAAACAATTCACAAAACATTCGACAAAACTTCTCGATATAAAATAATTCGTGCAAATCCTAACTATAAAGTCATCCATAAAAATCTTTTACTACCAAGTATTTCCTAAAGAAAACAAAACTTTCCAACCATAGAGACATTTACAAAACTCTACAATGCAAAAAGAAGAACTCTTAAAACTTTCCAAAGCATCTTATCCTTTCAACTAAGAACTACAAGTAAAAAAAGACCATTCAATCTTGCCAAAAACAAACTTTATAGAAATGTTGAAAGCATCCATCAATACGTGTTACATTGAATGCTAACGGAAGATAATCCATTTATAGTGAAATAAACTAGTCTTCAACATAAATACGTGAATCATCATGTCCAATCATATATGTGATATTAAAGAATACTCATAAGTTCAAACTTTTCCACATATGAAAGTAAGTAAATACTCATATAGCATCAACAGGATAAATGCAATCACAAACAAGAGAGACATATGCTTTCATGAAGGAAATTAGAGAAACTACTTGTGTAATCCTTCAACCCCTTTATTAAGATCAGGACAAGAACAAAACTATGCATGGTGATTGGTTTCTTAACATAAGAGCATCATTTCTCTAAATGGTAACAACAACATTAGTAAGCAAATGGCAACCTGGAACTATTCAGCAATATCACAAGTAAATCATTAAAGAAATATCATGCTATTTCTAACCATCTCAACACAAATGTGGAGAGTGAACATAATATAAAAGTCTCTCCAAAGCCATTTATGATTTTTATGTAACTTTATGCAAGTAGACATTTGTAACACTCATAAACTAATTTTGACATGCTTTGTACGTATGCTCACTTTCAATGCCCGCAAACATTCAACAACCAAGATTCTTAGCTTAGGTGCATAGGACCAAAATCTGAAATGGAAAAGCCCCCACACACTTCTCTAAAGATACTCCATGGACGGCTTATTTTAAAACAGCTTGAAGCATGAAACAACGAGAAATCTGCTCATAATTCGTTCCCAAAAAAAAAGTAAAAAAAAACTGCACTAGTTATTCCCAAATCAACTTGGAAACTTTACATCAAGTGCCATGAAGCATGTGAACAAGCTCTCCCAACCCAAGTCCATAAACTAAAGCAATACAGTATGAAAGTCATGCTTTATACTCTAACGGAAAGGAAGATATGCATGTAGGGAAAGATGCTCTTGAAAGTTGCAAATGGAATTGCAAGGCATATGCTAAGTCACTTTACATGCTTCTACTAAAGCCATCACAACACAATTATATGCCACACATAAACTTCCTTCATGAGTGACATCAATACATATGGTTAAACTTTGCAAGAGCTTCAAATAAATCAAAATATTTGAGTAACATTCTTTATGTAAAGCCTATGGATTTCTACCATTTGATTTCAAAACATGCATGAAGAGAGCACATGTATTCATACTCTTAATTAAAGGAACTCAATGCAACCTGCTCCCTCTAAGGCCTCGAGAAAAGCATCCCAATTATTAGCCACTTAAATGTCAAAACATGAATATTTCACAGATTTTGTGATTATACACCATTGGGATATAAGCTTATATCAATGTCTCTTGTAAATCGTCTAACAAATGAGGAAGCTCAAACATGGATCCGCATAACAATTTCTCTAAATCGGCAAAGAAATACATAATGATGTGTGCATACCAATAACTTATACTCACCATAACTCTAGAGATATTCAAAGCATCATGTCGGCAGCAAAGCAAGAATGTGAGCACAAAGACTTATATCAAATCAACCCATTTTCGCATCCAAACAACCTAATATGTAAAACTTAAAACAGCATAAAGCAAGATAGCATCTATAAGGAGGTGAGCTCATGTTTGAAACCTATGCAAATTCTCCAACATTTCTCAAAAGATTTTTGTGAGAGCCTTATGAATGCTTGCCATTGAGAAAGAAAATACATAAATGCTTTTTTTTTTTTTTAACAAAATTTCAAACTCCACGCTATATAGCGCCAATATTCAAGAAGCCTCTTTTTTTAACTTCCTTCAAACAATGTCTACTCGTCTACGCGATAGATCTATGCATACTCATATTTAAGAAGAATGAAACAGGTAAAATGATGTGACTTAGCAACAATGAACAAGAGTATATATAAGTTTAGCAAGACTGCATACATGTTCTTTCAATTATGTAAATGATTTAATGGCCAACATATACACAAAACTTCCATAATGAACTCGTGTGATTTTTTTTGTAAATGAGTCACTTGTGTTAAGAAGTCACCTCAAACATGTGATTCATGAAATGAAAGATCAGCAAATATTTCCAATTTAACCCAAAATCTATTACACGTTCACGGGTGTTTAATACCAAGTGAAGGTCAGAGCATCAATCCTTGCTCTCGACTCAAACTGTCCAAGGCCGAAGTGTTCACGTATTGATTTGAAAGGGCATGAAAGGGAGGAATGATTTTAATTACTGTCTTCAACACAGAGCATATATGAATCTAGACAATGAATTTTTGGTATAAAGCAGCTCCTTATGGCGTGATTCACAAATTCCAGCACTTACACAGCTTCAATTCCCTCTTGAATGATGCAAGTAAGCTTTCTAATAGCACAAATGAGTTTTTCAAACAACATCTCTACTTTCACCTAAAATCTTGAAAGCAGAAGAAATCTAATAACAGAAATGTTGTATTCATGTTCATTCATTAGAGAATGATTTCATCAGGTTTATCCATCTCAATGCTAAGTAAAATGGAACGTGACTCATATTATCTCAAAGAAAGGGCAGGCTTGTAATGAAGAACTCATCTTCGAGAGATGAGAATAAGAGGAAATGGGAAGGGTAAAGGGAGAGGAAGACAAGAAGGTAGAAGAAGAAAGAAAGAAGCAGAAGGAGAAAAGGAGGAGGAAGAAGAAGCTCACCTTGCAAAGGAAGGCCGGCCAAGAGGAGGTATGCGACCGATTCAGCGAAGGGAGATCGGCTTGTCGAGTTCGTTGAGCTCGGGTTCGGTCCAGAGCAGGGGAGATCGAGTTCGGAGAAGGGCTCGTCTCTGGGCTGCTTCCTGGCGCTGATCTGGGACGTTCGGGACTGAGGGCTGGAATGGCGGGAGCTGGATTTCGGCCTGGCTGGGGTCGGACGGGAGCAGGGAGCTCGGCTCCTGTGGTGTGGTTCGCAGATGAGCGAGGCGAGAGAGGCGAAAGAGGGGAGGCTGCGCTCGATTTCTCCTGGCGTGCGTGAAAAAAAAAAAAAACGAGAGAGGGGAAGAGGTCGGGATCTGTTCGGGCGTATGCGAGCAAGGGAGCCAAAAAAAACGAGAGGAAGAGAGGGAGAGCGAGAGCGTCAATGCCGTAGCCTCGAGCCTTCGTTCTGGGTAAATCGCGTTTGTCGCCGAAAAAAAAGGAAGCCCGCCAAGCATCGTCCCCTGCTCCAGCTTCCGAAAACTTCTTGAAATGGCCTCGCTCGCTGCTCGATGCCTGCTCAAACCGCAGAAGATCGCTGAAGCGCGGGATACGTGCTGAAACAACGATCAGTTGGATCAAAGCCGTTGAGACCATTTCCAGATTTGGGGAATAAATTCAAAACACATAGAAAGTCAAAAGGCAATTTAACATGATCAAATTGAGTCGAATTGGGTCAAATTTGGCTAAGATCTGAACCAGTCTCGAGTCTGCATTTGACTCGATTCAAGCTCGAGCCAACTCAGAAGAACCAATTGTACGAAATTAAGCCCAAAATTGATAATAATTTCAATTAATTTAGGCTTGACGCAACCAAGATAAAATAATCGGGCCTAGTCGAACATAGTCAGGTCTAATCTTACCCAAGTCGAGTCGATTTGAGTTCGAACTGGGCTCAATGGGATTCGATTAGGTCGATCGAAAGTGCTCGAGCATACTCGAGCCAAAAACGAGGTCAACAGCAAGCTGCGACGCCGACGCGGGCGAACGAAGCGCCGGAGCGCTCACTGTCACGACGCGATGTCACACGTGGGGCTCGATGCGGGCACTCGGGCAGTGGCCACTGGCCAGTGGGGCAGGCGGGCAGCCGTGTACGCGTGGGGCATAGCAGGG
The DNA here is from genome assembly GCA_019514585.1 of Dendrobium officinale. Taxonomy (NCBI): domain Eukaryota; kingdom Viridiplantae; phylum Streptophyta; class Magnoliopsida; order Asparagales; family Orchidaceae; genus Dendrobium; species Dendrobium officinale. Next base: position 42,978,225 of record CM033694.1, read on the forward strand.
CAGCCGGGCGGGCAGATTCGGGCAGAGCGGACAGGTTCGATTTTAGGGTCATTCCGGGTCATTTTTGGGTTGCCGGGTCAACCCGAACCGACCCGCTTCGGGTTCGGGTCAACCCAAACCCAAAATTTTCGGGTCGGGTTTTCGGGTCGGGTCCAATATTGACAGGTCTACTTGAAATGTCTCAAGACAAAAATTATAAATATTTTCTTGGAAAACTACTGCTGGGGTAGTTTTAAAAAGATATTTCTTTTTATATATTTTTTCAATTAAAAAAACTTCTTGTGCTTCCAAAAATCTAAAACTATTTAAAAAAAACCAATGACAAACACTCACAAATGGTTAGTAATATTGTCGTGCGCACTTATAAGTGAATCTCATTCATATTAAATTTATATTTTGACACTCAATTAAAAAAAAAAAAAAAAAAAACTATTCATCTCTATAATATATAGTAAAAATAACTTCCTCTTATATAAATAATATAACAATAATAACAACATAATGATAATTTATTACCAAACAAAGCAATGCCCAAAATCTATCTACTAATACATGGGAGTCTCAAAGTTTGGCTAAGTTTTATGGTTCAATAGTAAGAGGGGCTTGAATGAGCTTATCCCTGCCTTGTTTTTTGGGGTTCTTTGTTTTTTCTTAAGGAATTTTTTTTCTTTTTTCTAGGGTTTAGGTGATTGTAATTTTGTAATCTTTTCCTTTTTTAATGCTATCCTTCACAGATTATATGTATTTTAGTAGTATCTTTTTTATGGCCATTGATATAATAGATTATTATTTTAATACAATTGGATTTTGTCCTCAAGTTTTCACAAAAAAAAAAAAAAAAAGATTGGGAATGAGTCCTATAACTTAGACTTTATTTGGGACAGTCTGTTTACTGCTTTTTTAAAGCAATTTTTTAGCATAAATATTTTTTGAACTAAAAATTTTTATAAAAAAAAATAAAATTACTTTAGAAAACAGTAAAAAAATGTCTCAAATAGAAGTCTTAGCCAACTTTATCAAATTGGACAAAAAATTAGTACACTTTGGAAAATTTTTCATTCAAAGATTACACATTTATAGTTTTTTTAATCAAATTCTTATTAGAATATCTACATTTCGGTCAATAAAATTTAAGAAATAAAGTTGAATGTTGTTAAGAAAAATCTATATTTCGATCTTGACATAGTTTTATCTCATGATTAATTGGAAATTATTGGATTTATTTTGAAATAAATAGTATATATGACAAATTTATATAGCACTCATCTCAAAATAAATCAATGATTTTTAGACCCAACATCAAATAACAACAACAACAATAACATTAAGCATTTATTCCACCATGTGGTGTCGGCAACATGAATCGTTTTCCTCTATTGTGTCTGGTAATAGTCAGATTCTCAATCAGATTTAATTAAAAAAAATGCCATTTATGCTTCGTTTGAGATGGCTTTCTTACTGCTTATTAAAGTAGTTTTTTAGCATAAAAATTTTATTTGTCGTACTAAAAAGCTGCTTTAAGAAACAGTAAGAAAGTCGTCCCAAACTAAGGCTTCGTTTGGGATAGCTTTCTTACTGCTTCCAAAAGCAGCTTTTTTAGTTCAAAAATTAAAACTTTTGTACTAAAAAGCTGCTTTAAGAAGTAGTAAAAAAATCATTTCAAACGAAGCCTAAACCTTATAACTCAAATCTATGGCCTGATTATTCATCGAATCGGGTTGGGTAAAATTCTAAAAATAATTTGGCCCTAATTTGAACATGAACTGCCTATTAACATCACTTAATAAATATTAATCAATTAGGGAAAGATAAACCAGGAGAGAGAGGTTGGAGAAATTAGTTAAGATATGAGGACTCCCTTAGTTATTTTTATCTCTCTTGGAACTAAAAATAATTTTCTCTACTTAGCACATGTTGCACATTTATTTTATCCGACTCTTCTATCTTTTCAGCCATACCTAACCTTGTTCTCGATTTCCATGAAATTCGCTATCATTAATTATGTGTTGTTCCATGATATTTTTCAAAAGCAAAGCACAAACACCACAAATTTTAAAAAACATAAATAAATTCTTTAAGTTTCTGTTGAAAATAATATAAAAATATGTATATGATCCACAAAACACTGCACCAAGCTTATTTCTTAATCCAAGCTATATTTAGTATAATTTTCTAATTATAGGCTTCGGCATTGTTTGGGGCGGCTTTCTTACTACTTCTTAAAGTAGTTTTTTAGTATTAAAAATTTATTTTTTATACTAAAAAACTGATTTAAAAAGTAAAAACAAAGCGCACCAAACAAAATTATTAGGTCCGGTGACCGGACGTAGCTCTACGTCTGGTCACCACTGAGATTGCGCCACGTGCTCTTCTTCTTTACCACGCAGCCCGACGACTTGACTCGGACCGGAACCCGAGAATGATATGTTCGTGTATTGCTAGGTATTACTTGGTATTTGCTCGGTATTGCTTGGTATTGCTTGGTATTGCTTGGCAATAACGAGAAATATTGCTCTGTGAATACCAATACCGAGTTCTAGAAAAACTAGGTATTGCTCGGTATTGGTCTTCACAGAGTGGTATTTCTCGTTATTGCAGAGAAAAATCGACAAAAACCTAGCAATACCGAGCAATACCTAGCAATACCGGATTGTCATGGATTTAAAAAACGCACGTGCAACATTCCCACTATTCACCGGGTCGGGTCCGCAGTTTTGTGCCGGCTACATGGCGCGATCTCAGCGCCGGCCGAACGTAGCTCTACGTCCGTTCACCGGACCAAATAAAAGTTCCTTCGTTTGAGGCTATTTTCTTTTTATTTTTTAAAATAATTTTCTAGTACAAAAATTTTTAACTCAAAAAAATTTTATACTAAAAGTTGCTTTAGAAAACAGTCCGTAACAAAATTGTTCTTAACAAAGTCTAAGAGTTTATTTGGGATTATTATAGTATTTTATAAATGTAGTTATAAAGTTGTTGTAAAAAACTAACTTTTTTAAAGCTTTTGTGGTTATTATAAATATATTATTTAAAAAATTTGAACAGCTTCTTTCTTAAAATTATCACATATTAATAACTTTAATTGTAAAAATTAGCTTCCAATCATAAAAAATCTTTACAAAACAATAATAAAGTAGCAAGAAAATAGTAGTGAAATAAAATATTATGATTATCTGAACAGCTTTATACCACTATTTTTCTCCTATTTTTTTTTTAAAAAAAAATTATCAAAAAATAGTTTTATAAAATAGTAAAAAAAATCGCCCTAAATGAAGGCTATATCTTATTTTTTTGCAGGTACTATGCATGCCTATGAGGTGTTATTCTTTGTTAAAAGATTTGTATCATATGCCTAAATGTAGCTAGACTATGATTTCAAAATGTCCAATTATCATAATTTTAATTGCTCCATGCTTTACATATAATATAAGTTAGAGGCCTTTACTAGCAACACATTCCTTCAGGTTATATTTATGTGATTGGTCATTTGGAATCCTACGTTTTCTGAAAATTATTCTATGTAATGCCGCTCAGTTTTGTGTATACTGGTAATGCTCATACATATAGCAGTACGTCTATCATTCTTCATTATTTAAATATTGTTCTACTATTGCACAATCTGTTTTGTTGGAGAAATTATTTGGTGGGGTCTACAGACATAGCTTTACATCTAGACTTTAATACCATGCCGCCACGCGATCAGCAAACGATCCCGAGAAAAAATCGAAATAATTTGCGTCTTTTCCAATTTATTGATTGACCCACCAGCTAATGCTGACCCTGATCCTATCAAGAGCCAAAATTTTAAGTTCTACTAAAAAGAAACCAGCGTAAAGCACCTATATCTAGGGTTTAGGATTATTTTGGCCACTTGAGGCAGGATATCTCTGAAGAGATTTGGAAGGTCAAGAGCTCCTGAAACAATAGAAATTGAAATGCTTTGTTTTTTGGATTTTTCGTTGAAACGCCTCCGTTCTCTTAGTAAAAAGTCACTTTTTGGCTATGGAAAGGTGGGGTATCTACATTTAATCCGGACCCGTATTATATAGACATCAATATCCTTAGTAAAGTTCGCTGAAACGCGCAAGGAGAAGCAAGTCTTGGCTTACAGTAGTGTGGTTGATTAACTACTGAGTTTATCCAAGCAAAAAGAAATTATGTTTGTGCAGTCATACAGAACTGCGGTGTTGAATATACTTAAGCATTGTGGTGTTAAATTATCAAGTTGGGGATAGAGAGCAAAATATTGTGATGCTTTTAGTTGGAATGGAGACATGGAGTAGAGCACTACGGCACTCCAAACCTCAGCACCACAACGCTTTGAGTTAGGTTGGGTAGTTTCTTACATTATTTTTCACGATTAACTTGAAATAATGCACCTATAATGAAGACACTAGGGCCCATACTTGCACTGCCCGATTCAAAATGCTTTAATGGGAGTCCGACCCACTTTAAAATGAGCTATTTTCTTAAAATTAAGTATATTCTCTTAAAATTCTATTTAAATAAGTACATGGGGAGTAAATTAATTTGAAATTAAGCTACATTTGCACTCGTTTAAATATTTATTGTTATTTTAAAATTTTAAATTCTAGTTGATTGATTTAAATATTATTTATGGCAAATCAAGTCAATCAATTTGCTTAAAATTAAATTATACTTGTACTTTATTTGTTTTAAATATTGATTATTAGATTTAGTTTAAATATGAACTTATGTAGTCAACAAGTTTAATTTAAATTTTGATTATTAATTTAGAATTAATTTCAAGTGTATTTCCACCATTGTTAACCAAATATTTATTGATAATTCATAAGGATAAATATTAATAAGTGCAAAAACTCAATTTTTCTTCAAGGATCTTATAAAATAATCATCTTTTAATTTTTTGTTTATTTAAAATAGATATGAAAAAACATACTTTAAATGAAAGCCTAAAGGATATGAACACATGATGATCATGCAAAGTCCAAAACAAATTTGTTTGCCATTGTTAATGATATTTCATAGTATATAATGATAATTAAATGATTATAAGACGATGTCTAAAGATGATGACTTCGAGGAAGAAGTTATAGGTGTCATTCTTAATTATAAAATTTTCATTAGCATACACTTTATATTTTTATATTATTAGAACTTAACGATTATATTTTAAAATCAATAATGCTGATATGAAGCCTGGATGAATAATATTGAGAGTAATATTAAATTAATTAATTTGTGTCGCCGCTAAGAAAATATATTGCTCTGCCATGGGCTACCATTATCATCAATAAAATATCGATATCAACCAACCCCCCCCCCCCCCCCCCCCCCCACATCTCTAATACCTCAAGATCATCCTGCTCCAATATTGGTGCCTATAATCGAACAACATCAACCAAACATTAATGTTGCTTAAAGTATGCCAACAAGTTACCAACGTCTGCCTTCTAAATCAACAGCCTCACCTCATGTAAAAAATAATGACTAATCTTCAATGTCTGTCATTGCTCAATGTCTACCAATGTCCAACACTTGCAATCCACTTTCTCGGTTGTCAATATATCTCATGCATGGGATTAATTATTCTGTACGGACGTTGAACGCCGTCCGGAGACCAATCAGAATGCGCCACGTGATGTCACCTCTTGTTCGGTACCGAGGCTCGATACTGCAGCTCAGTACCGCTAATGTAGCGCATTTTGTTTGGTCTCGGGACGACGTTTTACGTCCGACCTTCGCACAGAATAATTTCTCCATACATGGAGAGCAATATCGGTGTTTGACATTTTCAATCAATCGTCATCCAATGCCTATCAATTTTTTGATACATCAATCACCAACATCTAACAACTATATTTTAAATGGTATAATCTTTCTCATTTAATAAGATTGACTTAGACAACCTTCACTTATCATTTGACGACAATTTAAATATTTAAAACTCAAAATTCCATTGTGAACAATATCTTTCGCAATGATTGTTTATATATATATATATATATATATATATATATATATATATATATATATATATATATATATATATATAAAATTTTTATATGTGAGGTAACCAGGAAATATACCAAAACTTTTTCTTATAAAATTTTATTCAATATCAAAATGATAAACTATAACTTCCATCATAAATATTCCATCGCCAGTATTTATGATTTTCACCCATTCTCTACAACAATTTTTAATTGGCAATCATGTCCTAGGGAATTTTTTTAAAGGAATTTTTTTCATTGGCTGAGTAGATCGTAACTGTTTATCTCCCCATCCAAAAAAAAAAATATATTGGATTTGATAATCGTAGGCTTCGAGAGAGCGCTAGAAAGGAAGAGGTGGACCCAATTCGATCCAGTTACCACAGTATACTGACTTCATAAGTTGTAATTATAGCTTAATTACTGTATGCGAAAGCATAAATACCAGTGAGACCTGCTGCCAACCCTGAGCACTTCTCAACACACAAGCTGGTCTGGTTTCTGAAGCAGAGAAGAAAATCTGAAACAGCGCGAAAACAAGAGTTAGAATCGATGGAGCGTTACAGACTGAACCCGAACTTCAATGGAGCTGCCACTGCTCCTCAAAAACCCAATCTTTTCCTCAATCCCACTTCTCAAATCTCCCTTCCCCCAAAACCCCACCTCCAAGACCCCCCCATCTCCCCTTACCTTCAACCCCAGCGACCAAACACCGCTGCCGGCGATCGCCTCCGCCACACTGCTGATGACTCTGAGCTCAGTATCTTCAACGCCGAGCGTTATTTTAACGAAGGGCAAGATTCCAACGAAACATCTAAAAAGCTCACTCCAATCGCCGAAAGGCGCGACCTTTCTCCTAAAAGCTCACTCGACGGTTTCAGCCGAAATTCCAGAAGCCGCTCTTTTCACACGACGCCCACTGCCTCGTCGGAAGCCAGCTGGAATAGCCAAGCAGGTCTTCTGAAAAACCCACCAGGCTCGCTTTCCGTCACCGTTAAAGGCTTCCCTGTTGCAGAACAGAGGAAAGGCTCTGCTTCGCCCGGCCGACGGCTTTTCCGCAGGAGCTGTCCTTGTGCAGGCAAGAAGTCCGTCGACGTTGAGGAGAGCTACTCAGACCCCAAAAGCCCCGTTCGATCTAGCTTCGAATCCACTGCTAAAAATCAGAACTTGATCAAAGCAGAGCAAGAAGTGGAGAAGGCCACAAAGGTGAAGGTTTTCCCTGGAATCTCGCCAAAAGAAAACGATGCATTTCGATTCTCTCCGGAAATCTCTCGCCGGACTGTGAACTCTGGCGGGTTCTCCTTCCCCATTCTTGCTTCACCCAAGAAGGAAGCCGTGGAAGACCCCGCAAGAGATTCACTAGAAGTCTTTCAACCGCCCATCGACGGAACGTCATCTCCTGTGCTGAGAAAATCTACGGATTTTCAAAAAAATTCTGATCGCCGGAGTTTTAACATCCCGGGGAGTCCCAAGCTGCGGTCGCCTGTCGACGATGACCTCGCTAGCGATGCAAGTTCGGATCTTTTTGAAATAGAGAGTCTTTCAACTCAGATAACTAGCCGCCGGAGTTACTCCATCGACGAGCTTCCTTCGCTGGCGTTCGAACCGAAGAAGATTGCCGGGAATTTGCCGCTCCAGCGAAGCATAGAAGAGGAGTGCTACCCGCCCAGTGAGGTGAGCGTGTCGTGGAGTGTGACGACGGCAGAGGGTTTCGACCGTGCAAGCATTGCAAACTTTTCGAGCGCCGTCTCAGAATTCGGCGAGCACCCGTTCGAGCCGTTTGCCGGCGAAGGGAAAGAAGGGCTTAAGTGTAGGCGGTTTGCTCAGCTGCCGGTCCGAAAAAGCGGTTTGTGTGGTGGCCCCCCAACTTGTGCGGTTCGGACCGGATGTGCAGCGAAGGACTGGGGCGTCAGTTTTTGCGGTCGAGCCGGATCGTGTTATGGGTTTGGCGAGGCTGGGGGCTGTGAACCCGGTCCGAGATGGTGCTGGGTTGCTTGGGCCGCGATCGGTTCGCATGAACCGGATTGTTCAACCGATTAATGCGAGGGTTTATTGAACTGGTTTGGAGCTCGCGAAGTTTCTGTATTTGTTGTTATTTAGGATGTTTTTTAAATAATTTTGTTGGGTTATTTTGTTTTAGTATTTTTCTTTTTTAAGAAAAATTAGCACATTCAAGATTTCTTTTTTATTATTTATTAATATTTATTTTTTGTTTGCTACTTAGTACAGATAAGAGAAGAAAAATTTAATTAGCGCAAAAAAAATTTTAAGATATTATTTTATTGGCGGATATCGTGATATTATTTAAAGTTATTATTGAATTTTTTAGATATATTTTCCCAAAAAAAAAAAAAGATATAAAAATATCAATTTAAAGTATTCTTTGGGGGCATTTTAATTTTTTTAATTTTATTTTTAAAAATTTTATTCTAAGTCATAGTTTTAAAAATGCTGCTTCAAAAATAATATTTAAAGGCAAAATTTTTAAAAATGATGAAACAATTATTTGTCATATAAGTATTATTTTTATCACAAAAATTATCAAAATGCTCTTCCAAACAAATTTAATTAAGCTCACATAAGAATTTTAATGCACTTAAATTAGTTATTAAGTTATGAAAATAAAAAGTTGAAAGTTGTTAACTTGTTATAGGTATTATAATTATATTTAAGCAATTTAAATTTTTTTTTTTTTAAAAAATATCACACATTTGTAATTATGAAAATAAGAGCTTATTTCCAAAAAAAATTCTAAGAGCTTCACAAATATGAAAAATTATTATGCGTAGAATTCGGATGTAGAGTTGCATGCATCCGAATCGTGAGAAAGTATACATAATGTGTATATACTGTGTAGTCTTATTTTTTACATAATGTATATATACTGTGTACAACTCATTATTTAGATTATATAAGCATTTTTTTACAAAAAGTAATAGCAACGAATCCTCATAAATATGAATTGAAAATATTTATAAAAAAATTATATTATATTGAACTTTATAAAGATTATATTTCGTAGAATTACAGACAATGAATATAAGTAGATTGTGGGCCCCTTTTTTTTATTATGACGAGGAGGCACTGTTCTTAGACCAGCGAAAACCCTAGTCGACCTAGCATGCAATCCACATCAATTTACACGGGCAAACCTTAAATGGCTTTCACTGCTTGCCAATGGATTCAAACCAGGGACCTGAGACTTTGCCCATTCGACTCTTCATCACCCGAACAAGCAGCGGTGGGTGGCCCACTTACTTCAAGAAAGAGATTCCTTAAAGGTGTGGTGTCATTTCACATTTGATTGTTTAATGTTAAAAAATATATTTTAAGATAATTATTTCATCCCAGTTCGATGTAATTAAAATTCAATATTAATTTCAAATTGTACAAAATTTTAAAAAGTGATTCAAATAAGATAATTTAATTTTAAAATTTAAAATTTGTTGCGTGCTAGAATATACGCAACGATATAGTTAGAAAATTTTCGTCTCAGCGTTGTACGGATATCCAACACACAAACATGAGAGAAATAAAAACACCATGATTTTTACATGGAAACCTCTGGAAGAAGGAAAACCATGCACAAAGCCACGCCCAGTTAAAAGAGTTCAACTTGTATTTGTTTGAGGTACAAGAAGCTGACTCATCCTTAAAATTTAGGACGATCAGATTACATTAATTTACTCCCGAATTGAAGTTCAATTACAAACAATAATTTGAGTTTCATCGATGTTGGGTATTTGAATTGAATCCCAAAGTCACTTGGAGATCATACAGAATTCTGGTGTCACTTGGGCAGAGTTTCGGTGTCACTGGAAAGTCGGGCGGAACTCCAACATTACTTGGGCAGAATTTCAGCGTCCCGTGGAAGTCGGCTAGAAATCTGGCGTCCCGTAGAAGTCTGGTAGATATCCGACGTCCTGTGGAAGTCGGGTAGAATTCCGAGCAGTGGTCGAGGAGTTTCTTCCCTCATATTCTTCTTTTCTTCTCTTATCCTTCTTCTCTTCTTCTTCTTGATTGAGTATCTTTTCAAGAAAAATAATGGGTCTATTTATAGATTTATGGAGTGAAATGTCCTATAAATAAGTGAGAAATCAGGGGTAAATGGGGACTGGTTGGATGAAGGGCCGATATTGAATCCCTTGATCGTGTACCATTCGACATACATTTGAAAGTCTTAATGATGTCAGAATTCGAGAATCTTGGATCGTTGGATTTGACTCGTCGAGCCTCTTGATTTGACTATAAGCACGTCATGTTTGGAAATTGTTTGGTAACTCAAATTGTGGTTCGAACTTTCCAACAACTCTTCGGATCCTTGATTTGGACTCATTTGGGCTCGGATTGAGTCGAATTGGGTGTCGTTGGGTTCGCATTTCCGAGACGCCCAGTTTGAATATAAGTTTGTTGAAATTGGAGTTCAGGTGATCATGGATTTAATTTGTGAAGTTTCTGGCTTTATTTTGCCTCAAGATTCGTGCCCGATCAAGATGATTTTTTTATGATATATCAAAATTAATGAAATAAAATTATATTTTTATAAACTAATTTACACCAACGAAACAAAAATGTTGGTTTTATGAAATATTATACATAAAAGATTTCCCAAAATAGAAAATACATAAATGAGAAAGTTTTCAGTGATATGCATGTTCATTCCTAAATAAATATATTTAAAAAATTTATATTTTAGATTAGAAATAAATTTCTTTTTTAATGATAAAATATAATGGTAATAAATTTTTAATGTTAATCTTTATAACTATGATATTTTATTTATTAAAAGATATTCATAACTAATCTAATATATATTACAATTTGTAAATAATATTTTGGCATGTGAGTATCTTTATTATGCCAACATTCTTAACCCTCATCTTCTCTACCCTTCATGCATTTTTTTTAATTAAACAACTTAATAGATATTTGGGGAATTTGTAGTTCAACAATAATATTAGTTAAGACAATGAAAATTATAAATATATATATATATATAATTGTTCGTGGATGATATTTAAATCTTACTCATAAAATTGGCTAAGAAATTAAAAAAATTGAGGAAGGGACAAAGAAAAGAAAAGACAAGAGAGAACTAGAAAGAGGCAAAGGAACAACTTTGATTTTTTTGTTATCAAAGATTAAAGAGCTATAGATAATAAATTATTTATAGGCTTGCCCACTGACCTTCTTTTAATGGGTGAAAGCATAAATAATGATAAATATTATAGTTATATTAAAAGATTAATATATTATAGCCTAATAAAATCTTGAATTTATTAATTATATCACATTATTATTTAAAATATGCATTAAAATTTTCCAGGTATAAAAGGCGTCCACCTACTTTAATTAGTTGGATTGAATTAAGTTTTTTTTTTTTTTTTTCAAGGGCATAGCTCAATTTCTTTAAATAAAGAGTAAAATTACAATATGTTCGAGATGACAATTATAGAAGAATAAAGTAAGAGAAAATTGTGATCAGCAAAAAAAGCGGAACTCACATATAATGCGAAAATTAGACGTACACAAATTCTAATAAAAATGCAAAAAAAAAATAAAAATGAACTTAGACTAAATAAAAAGTTACACCCAAAAATCATATGGACATCTAAGGAATATTTCTTAGCTTTTAAGTAATAAAAAAATCGTCCCAAATAAAGTCTTAGATTTCGTTCAAGACGATTTTTTTTTACTGCTTCTTAAAGCGGCTTTCTAGTATAAATTTTTAATTTTTATAATAAAAAACCGTTTTAAGCAGTAAAAAAACTGTCTCAAATGAACCCTACGTCTTCATTTATGTCAATTTTCTTATTAATTGATATAGTAATCTTTTGGTTCAAAAAATTTTTAAAGCTTTTTTTTGGTGAATTTAAAAAAAAAAAAATTAAGCTACAAAAAGGTAACTAAAAAGGTGTCGTAAACCAAACCTTAAGCTTAACAAAAGTGATTTGACACATAATACGCCATTTTCTTTAATGCCACTTCATTCGATTTGAAATTCGACAAAAAGTACCCGACAAGCTTCACATTTTTTTTTTTTTTAAATAAAGAAGGAAAACTAATTGAGCAAAGTTCTGAAGTCACTTCAATTTATTGGAAAAATGACATTTAATAATTTAAGAAGAAATTATTTGCAGTACAATAATTAAAGAAAATAATTATATTTTGTTTAATTTGTTTAAATATGTTTTTTAAAAGAAAATAAAATAATTGTATCTATGTGATTAATTAAGGATGTTTATTCCGTTCAATATATTGAGTCCAACTATTAAGCAGTTTGTTTTCTACTGATTCCTAAATTAATGAACTAAATATCAATATATTTTCTTAGATTCAATTCAAAAAATAGAAAAAAAATCTTTTATTATTTTGTACTTTTCTAATTAAAAAATTATATATAAAAATTTGCTTTGCAAAATAATAAAATATTTTTCCAAAACAAATCATAATATCGTTATATTAATCTTAAACATGAAATGTTGCTTATATAATGTAGCAATATTTTATAATAAAAAAGAGTATTGTAATTCTAAAATATAGTAAATAAGTAATTATAATTCTAAAATATAGCAAATAAATAACTTAAATTAAGTCATCTATTCACTTTTTATTTTAAAATTTATTTAATAAATAACTCAATAATCACTTAACTCTAATTTTATTTTCTTCTTCAACACTATTTTTATAATTTTTCTATAGTTTAATTTTTTTAATAGAATAATTAATTTTTTCAGCATTAATCAAATAATCTATCATATTTTTCTTCAATTAAGTTCAAAATGTTTAGTAAGTATATATATCTACATTTATTTTAATTACTTTTGATATGTCATCACAAAATTAGCTTGATTAGGCACGAATCTCGAGGCAAAAACTAGTTGGAGACTTCAAAAATTAAATCCGGGAGCATCCGAACTCCGATTTCAACGAGCTTACAGTCAAACTGAGCGTCTCGGAAATACGAACCCAACAACACCAAGATTGACCCAATCCGAGCCCAAATAAGTCCGAATCAAGAGTTCAAAGCGCTGTCGGAAGGTTCAAACCGCAATTTGAGTTACCAAACGGTCTCCGATTTTAACGATCTTATACTCGAATCGAACGGCTCGACGAGACGAATCCAACGAGCCCAAGATCACTAAATTCTGACATCATTAAGGCCTCCAAATGTCTAACGAACGGTGCACGATCGTAGGATTCAATATCGGCCGTCCATTTGACCACTCCCTATTCGCCCTTGATCTCACACCTATTTACGGACCATGCCACTCCAGAAAATCTATAAATAGAGCTCTCATTCTTCACAAGAGAGCATCTAAGCAAGAGAGAGAAGAAGAAGAGAAGAGAGGAAGAAGAGAAGGAAGGAGCTCCTCCTCGACAGCCGCCGGACCACCACACAGAACCTCGCCGGACCATCGTCGGACCACCACAGAACCTCGCCGGACCACCGCCTTACCACCGCAGAAACCTCGCCGGACCACCGCCGGATCACCGCAGGAACCTCGCCGGACCACCGCAGAACCTCGCCAGACCACCACCTTAAGGCCTGACGTCCAGTCCCGACGTCCTACCGAAGAACCGACGTCCTGTTCAAGGCCAGACACTCAGTCCCTACCTTCTGCCGAAAACCCGACATCCTGTTCAAGGCCCGACACTCGGTCCCTACGTCCTGTTTAAGGCCCGACACTCGGTCCCTACGTCCTGTTCAAGGCCCGACACTCAGTCCCTACGTCCTGCCGAAGACCCGACGTCTTACTCAGGACCCGACATTCAGTCCCTATGTCCTCCCAAAGACCTGACGTCTTACTTAAGTAACTGATTGTAACCTGATCACCCTTGGAGGTGATTCAGTCCTTTGTAACCAACTCAAAGTCTAGTGGAATCATTTTCAACTGGGCTAGGCCTCGTGGTTTTTCCCTTTTTAAGGGTTTTCCACGTAAAAAATCTTGTGTTCTCTATGTGTGAGCTAGTTATACGTACAACGTTAAGATGCAGAATTAAATCTCTATCGCCGCGTATTTTCTAGTCCGCAACAGTTTGGCGCCGTCTGTGGGAAAGATCAATCCCACTACACTAAGTACTTCTTCAATGGCAAACAGGCGTAGCCATCGCATCATGGGAGCCTCTCGCTCCAATTCACATCAATCAGGAAACCAGTCCCTGAATCAAGGACGACGGGCATCTGCCTCCTTTCACCCTGGTGGCCGACACCCTGCAGGGGAAGGAACTTCAGGGCCATCCCTAGAAGAGCGTATCAGGAAGATGGAGGAATCTCAGAATGAGATCCTTCGACTCTTAAGGGAGACTCGAGGATCAGCTCTAGTACCTCAAGAAGATATTCTCTTCCCTCGAGACCAGCCAGGCTTCGAAGACGTTCTTCATGTTGAAGTCCCCCTTCCTCCGCCTAGAGTGCGCCCTCCAATCCGTCCAGAGAATGAGCTTGCTGACACAGCAAGCTCTACCCATCCTTCACACACGGGCCATCGGCAGCATATGCCTCCAGAAGTCCTAGAAGACTTAGACCAACAGCACGTTACTGAACTCCCCCGCAATACTCTCCGGGATGAGTTGCGGAGGCTAGTCCGAGAAGAGTTCCCCACAGGAGGTACAAGACACTCCCTTCGCCAACGGGACGTTCACAAATCGTCACCTTTCACCGAAGCTGTCCTCCGATACCCCGTTCCGGCAAGATTCAAACTCCCGAATATTGATTTGTATGATGGAACTTCAGACCCCTACGAGCATATCGACCACTACCGCACTATTATGCATATCCAGCAGGCCCCGGATGCTTTGCTCTGTAAAGTTTTTCCTGCCACCCTTAAAGGGCAAGCCCGAACATGGTTCTACTCACTGCCTGCCCGATCCATCTCGATATTCGTTAAATTGGCCAAATTGTTCGTCGAACAGTTTGTCGCCAACCGAAGGACGATTAAAGATTCCTCCCACCTTTCAGGGATACGTCAGAACGAGGGTGAATCCCTTAAAGAATACTTCCAGAGGTTTTCTACGGAAGCCCGACAAATTCCAGGGGTAGATCCCGAATTGCTTAGAGGTGTATTTCTTGGAGGACTCCGCCCAGGCCCCTTCTACTCAGCACTCATGCGAGATACGGTCCATTCATATGCGGATCTAATCCATCGAGTAGAGGCTCAAATCTCCGCCGATGATGCCATCAATGCTCATAGAAAGCAATTTGAGCAGACGACCGGGAAGCGTAAGAATCCCCCAGGGACGGAGAATCCCCCCTCACAAAGGAATAAGAAAGGAAACTACAATTTTCCTCCTCGACCCTCACAGCCGCGACAAGAACCTCGTCAAGAGAAGGAGTACACACCACTTAATACATCCCAAACAAATGTATTAATGGCCATCCGGGATCAGGAAAATGTGAAATGACCACACCCTTTGAAGCCCAACGTCGGAAATCAGGAGCAATATTGCCACTTCCACCGTAGTCGTGGGCACACTACTGAAGCATGTTGGCAGCTCAAGGAAGAAGTTGAGAGACTGATCCGACAAGGATATCTCCGACAATTCATCAAGAATACACCAACCCGAGAAGACGTTGGTCCGACTGGGGGGCAGAGTCAACAACAAAGGCAGTCGGTAAACAATCGCCAAATAGTGGGAGAAATTGGAACCATTGTTGGGGGCCTATCAACGCCTTACCAAGTTTCAATTGCGTAGAGCACAATAGTGCTACTTGTTTTAAGTATCATATGTCTTTAGTATTGTGTGGCTTCAGTACTGTCTGTCTTTAATTTTGAATGTTGTTTGTGATGTTTGTAGCTTCTCCCTCCTTAAGCTGTCTTAGGGAGCTATGTTTTTGTAAGACTTTATCTCCTTATCTTCTTCGAGTAAAATTATATTGATAAATTCGCAAAAGTAGTGAACTTTAATATCATTGACTCGAACAAATACATAATCGTTATTGTAGCTCAATCACCAGATAATCAATCCTTGGTGGATTCTTCCGACCTCTTCCATACAGGTTAACGTCGTCGAGCAGGGCTCCGACATACAACCTCGGAAAGGTCCTGCATCCTTGGTGGATTCTCCCGACCTCTTCCACACAGGTTAACGTCGTCGAGCAGGGCTCCGGCATACAACCTCGGAAAGGTCTCACATCCTTGGTGGATTCTCCCGACCTCTTCCTTACAGGTTAACGTCGTCGAGCAGGGCTCCGACATACAACCTCGGAAAGGTCCTGCATCCTTGGTGGATTCTCCCGACCTCTTCCACACAGGTTAACGTCGTCGAGCAGGGCTCCGGCATACAACCTCGGAAAGGTCTCACATCCTTGGTGGATTCTCCCGACCTCTTCCACACAAGTTAACGTCGTCGAGCAGGGCTCCGACATATAACCTCGGAAAGGTCCTACATCATTGGTGGATACTCCTGACCTCTTCCACACAGGTTAACGTCGTCGAGCAAAGGCTCCGACATACAACCTCTGAAAGGTCTCACATCCTTGGTGGATTCTCCCGACCTCTTCCACACAGGTTAACGTCGTCGAGCAAAGTCTCCGACATACAACCTCGGACAGGTCTTACATCATTTCCGGATCCAATATCGATTAACATCATCGAGTAAAGGTTCTGACAAACAACCTCGGATAGATTATACATCTTTGGTTAACATCGCCAGAATGTCGTCAATGGACTTCTATCTTACTTCTCCACAACATTAAAATTCTACCCAATTTTGAATTTTCTCCTGTCGCTGAACTTTTGTCTTGCAGGACTTTCGGCGGACTTCTACTCGTCGTCGGACTTATGCCCTTCGACGAACTTTCAACGGTCTTCTGCCCGAGGCCGTACTTCTACTCGACGTCGGACTTCTCCTTATCGTCGAACTTCTGCTCGTCAGCAGACTTCTACTCGTCGTCGGACTTATGCCCTTCGACAAACTTTCAACGGTCTTCTGCTCGAGGCTGTACTTCTACTCGACGTCGGACTTCTCCTTGTCGTCAAACTTCTGCTCGTCAGCAGACTTCTACTCGTCGTCGGACTTATGCCCGTCAACGAACTTTCATCGGTCTTCTATCCGAGGTCGTACTTCTACACGACATCGAACTTCTCCTTATCGTCGAACTTCTGCTCGTTAGCGGACTTCTACTCGTCGTCGGACTTATGTCCGTCGACGAACTTTCATCGGTCTTCTGCCCGAGGCCGTACTTCTACACGACGTCGGACTTCTCCTTGCGTTGAACTTCTACTTGCCTTCAGACTACTAACCGTCGTCAGACTTTTACCCGTCGATGGACTTTCATCGGTCTTGTACCTGGTGCTGCACCTCTACCCGACTTCGTACTTCTACCAGATGTCGGACTTCTACCAGTTAATAGACTTTCGTCGGTCTTCTGCCCGACACTGTATGACTACCCGACGTTGAATTCCTGCCTGTCATCATACTTCTCCCCGATGCTGGAAGTATGCCCGTCATTTCAACCTCCCTCCTTACAACGGTTTATCCGACCTCCATCGCAAATCACCAAACATCAGAACTCCACAAGATCTCTCGAAGAAAAGAGGGAGAAAGATGAAGAAAGGAGAGAATCTCCGAACTTCCTTGCCAAGAGAGGGGCCTCAAAAAACTGAGGGAAGGCCTCAATAGAAAGGACAGAGGGAGATGAGGAAAGAAGAGAATCTCCGGACTTCTTTGCCAAGAGAGGGGCCTCAGAAAACTGAGGGAAGGCTTCAATAGAAAGGACAGAGAGAGATAAAGAAAGGAGAGAATCTCCGAACTTCCTTGCCAAGAGAGGGGCCTCAGAAAACTGAGGGAAGGCCTCAATAGAAAGGACAAAGGGAGATGAGAACAAAGGAGGAGAAGAAGAGAAGAAAGAAGAAAGGAATGAACTTTCTTAAGGATCTAATGCCCTATTTATATCTTTTTGGGAGAAAGAGTGGAAGTTTCTAGAATTTTTAATTTCCAAAATTTTTCTAAATTTTTTCGGAATTTTTTGGGATTTTTTCGGATTTTTTATGCATTTTTACGGCCAAAAAAGGCACAAAAAAGCTTAAAAAATTAGATTTTCTGCACTAGTGGGGCCCACTAGGTCGGTGGGCTGAACAGTCCCGCCCATTCATTCAAATAAGGCGGTGGAGGAGCAGCCAGCGGGCTGCCACGCGGGACCAGGCGGGCCTAGGCGGCCCAGGCGGGCCGCCGCGCGGGCCAGAAGCCGGCCCAGCAGCCCACCGCGCGGGCTGAAGCGCGGGCCCGCAGGCGCGCGCCGGGCGGGCCAGGCAGGCCGCCGCGCGGGCCGCAAGGCGCGGCCAGCCCAGGCGGCCGGGCGGGCCGCCGCGCAAGCCGCAGCGCGGGCCCGCGAGCGCGGGCCCAGGCGGGTCGGGCGGCCCAGGCGGGCCGCCACGCGCGTTCCAGCGCGGGCCGGCGGTGCCGCCGGCGGCGGCGGCGGCGGCCGCGGCCGGCCGGCGGGTCCGGCCGCCTAGCCCATTTTGGGCCCGATTTTCGTCCCGAAAACTCCGATTTCGACGTTTTTGGGATCCCCGGACACGTTTTTCGACGTTCCGGACTCAATTTCGGCACTTCCGGAGCTCAACGAGGCCTCTATGATCAAGTTCGAGCAAGCCATTAACCTTCGGAACACATTTTTTGGCATTTCGGCATATGTAAATTGTCGACACTTATATTTTCGGACCCCTGGAGCTTCGGCGTCCGAAAATAGGGGGGCAACTGATATGTCATCACAAAATTAGCTTGATTAGGCACGAATCTCGAGGCAAAAACTAGTTGGAGACTTCAAAAATTAAATCCGGGAGCATCCGAACTCCGATTTCAACGAGCTTACAGTCAAACTGAGCGTCTCGGAAATACGAACCCAACAACACCAAGATTGACCCAATCCGAGCCCAAATAAGTCCGAATCAAGAGTTCAAAGCGCTGTCGGAAGGTTCAAACCGCAATTTGAGTTACCAAACGGTCTCCGATTTTAACGATCTTATACTCGAATCGAACGGCTCGACGAGACGAATCCAACGAGCCCAAGATCACTAAATTCTGACATCATTAAGGCCTCCAAATGTCTAACGAACGGTGCACGATCGTAGGATTCAATATCGGCCGTCCATTTGACCACTCCCTATTCGCCCTTGATCTCACACCTATTTACGGACCATGCCACTCCAGAAAATCTATAAATAGAGCTCTCATTCTTCACAAGAGAGCATCTAAGCAAGAGAGAGAAGAAGAGAAGAGAGGAAGAAGAGAAGGAAGGAGCTCCTCCTCGACAGCCGCCGGACCACCACAGAACCTCGCCGGACCATCGTCGGACCACCACAGAACCTCGCCGGACCACCGCCTTACCACCGCAGAAACCTCGCCGGACCACCGCCGGATCACCGCAGGAACCTCGCCGGACCACCGCAGAACCTCGCCAGACCACCACCTTAAGGCCTGACGTCCAGTCCCGACGTCCTACCGAAGAACCGACGTCCTGTTCAAGGCCAGACACTCAGTCCCTACCTTCTGCCGAAAACCCGACATCCTGTTCAAGGCCCGACACTCGGTCCCTACGTCCTGTTTAAGGCCCGACACTCGGTCCCTACGTCCTGTTCAAGGCCCGACACTCAGTCACCCTACGTCCTGCCGAAGACCCGACGTCTTACTCAGGACCCGACATTCAGTCCCTATGTCCTCCCAAAGACCTGACGTCTTACTTAAGTAACTGATTGTAACCTGATCACCCTTGGAGGTGATTCAGTCCTTTGTAACCAACTCAAAGTCTAGTGGAATCATTTTCAACTGGGCTAGGCCTCGTGGTTTTTCCCTTTTTAAGGGTTTTCCACGTAAAAAATCTTGTGTTCTCTATGTGTGAGCTAGTTATACGTACAACGTTAAGATGCAGAATTAAATCTCTATCGCCGCGTATTTTCTAGTCCGCAACAACTTTTATTTTATCAGTGATTAAAATAAATTTATTGATATAATAAATTATATCATATTTATTTAACTATTATAATTAAATTTAATTTTTAAAATTATAATATTATAATATTGCATTAAATACTTACATATTTTTTTATATAGATTCTATATTCATATACCCGCTTGCTCTATATCATCTTTATGCTTTCCAAGTATATATTTATAAGATTAATTAAAATAATTTTTTTTGACAGATAAATGATGGATTTCAGATTTCTCATTTGCACCATTATCAACAATTAAAATAATCTGGTTAAAAAACAACTTGTTTGACACTGAGGTCCACCATTGTTGTGTCGCTATAGCTAGCTTCTTAATAAAGAGACCCACATGTGTGTTATATAGGAGCCTTAAACCAACATATCTAATGCCATAAAATAATTTGTAGCCCTCATTAACAGGGCAAATTATTACGTCCGGTGTTTGGATTCGTCCGAACACCAATCCTGACGCACCAATCCAGACACGTCACGTCATCCAAATATACCGGGCCTCAGTGACGTACTTGGGTGACATGGCTTGTCTGGATTGGATGTCCGAACGTCCGGTGACCGGACGTAATAATTCACCCATTAACAGTCTTAAGAGTTCATTTGAGTTTTATTTTTTAATTTTTGGAAAATTAAAGGAATGGCCCATTTCATTGCTAAGAAAAAAAATTACAAAGAACGAGCCGTAAAATAAGCTCAAATGCTAAAAAAAAAAAACGCAAATATAATAGCTAAAATAGAAGACAAAGCCATTAAGGCCTAAAAATCAACATAGAAAAGAAACCAAATGAAAATAACTACATGATGGACTCAGAAGCGGCCGATGGATCTTAGCCTCCATTGAAACGCAAAGCATTTTTTTAGAGGAAATCTTTGAGCCTAATAGCATTTTTAAGCCCACCTTATCACTTATTATTTCTTCTGATGAGCTAAAAAATCAAATGACTTCTAAAGTTCACTCTTAGTCATGTGGACCATTTTGATTGGTTGGATGAGTATTACTCATCTAAGTCCTCTCCTTGTAGGGATGTTGGAGATGACTTGGATGAGCAAGAGGATGCTTTTCTTGAGTATAGTTTGAATGTTAGTCGTTATGTTCAAAAAAATCCAATTCAATGGTGCTGACAAACGTTTTATGTTGAAGTCAAAAAAGAAGTAATTGGCATATGTGCTTTGTTGTTTGGGCCTCCGATCTAACCTTTTTGTTGTACTAGCTGCTATGTTTTTTAGTTTTGAGTCTTATGTTACTGGTCCGAGAAATGATGAGGCGGCCTTCTGCACAATCACTAGAGACCACTGACTTGCTGGCAACCTTGGTGACTCGTTCCCTCATTCTTATTGGTGGTCTTTCTTTAGGATGTGGATTGATGTGGTGCCAGGGGAGGAACCCTATTGGTGTCAGGGGGGTGCAATTGCACCCCACCTCCCCCCCACCCCCCCCGCCCCAACCCAATTTTTTAAAATTTGTTTATATAATTTTTTTAAGGTGATTTACCCCTTTTCATTCATTTTTTAGTCTTTATTAGAAGGATTTTTAGGCAATTGCTCTCCCCCCCCCCCCCCCCCCCCCCAATTTTTTAAAATTTCTTTATATAATTTGTTTAAGGTGATTTACCCATTTTTATTCATTTTTTAGTTATTATTACAAGGGTTACATATATGTCTTATAAGTTTGCCCCCCCTGAAGATTAGGGCTGGTTCCGCCCCTGTGTTGTGCCTCATATGGATGATCCTTGCCTGACTTCTAATTTGTTGTATGATGGCCCGAGCTAATTCCTGAGTTCGGCTGTTGTTTGCTTTGATTTGCTGACTTTAGCCCTGTATTTTGGTTTAGGATTTAGTTGTATTCTACCTTTTATTGAATGAATTTTGTGCATGTTTCCATTAAAAAAAAAAAAAACGAAGCCCACCTTATCACTTGTTGAAAAATGTAAAGCTCAAATTAATCAGCTCGTAAGCCTTATTGGTAAGGCTCCGATACATATTACTTTTTTATCCATCTTATCAGTATTTGCTAACAACCTCACAAGTTGTTTTGTCATTAAAATATCTTTTATGTAACCTTAAGATAATTCATTTTTGACAACATAATATTATTTGAAAATTTATCGGATCTGTTGATAAATTTGATTTTTGTCATCATAATATTTATCAATATAATACTTTAGTATCTCAATCATATCAAAATATAAAGAAAAAATAATATTAATTATATTTTTAATTATATTATATAATTTAGAAGTTAGGTTATAAGTAAACTATAAGTATTGGATATATAAATATACAAGAAATATGTGGTATGCATAATGCATGTAAATAACTATGCATGTAAATAGCTCATAAAAGTTTTAAAGGAGCTATATCAGTCTTATTGTGTCCTGGAATATTCGCGGCGGTAGAGAAATATATGGTTTAATGTCTTAACATTGTAAGAAGATCCAGCACACAAGCAGATAAGAGAGGAGGTGAAACATTCATAAGAGACACCAGAGTTTTTACGTGGAAAACCCCTGAAAAGAGGGAAAAACCACGGGGTCTGGCCCAGTTTGAATGAATCCACTAGTATTTGCAGTTGATTACAAACGAGACCCTTCCTTTGGAGAAGGCCTTGTATTGATGTAGCAAATATACATCGTATAGATTGCATTACATGGTAAGAGTTACATATACATGTTTGTTTGGTCGGAATGATCGTAGTCGACAAGAGACCGGGGTCATAAAGACCGTTGTCTGGTGATGGAGGTCAGAAGGACCATAGTAGGCGACGGAGGTCAAAAGGATCGTAGTCGGCAGTATTCTGGGAGAACTGTGGGCATCAGCTGGTAGCCTGGTGGAGCTCAAGGCCTCAAGTAGTGGTCCGGCGGAAGTCTGGGCCTCATGTGATGTTCTGGTGGAGCACACAGCCTTTGATGATGATCTGGCGAAGACAAGGGCCTCTGGCAAAGGTGAGGGCCTTTGTCGAAGGTGAAGGCCGCTGGTAAAAGTGAGGGCCTCTGGCGAAGGTTAGGGCCTCTGGTGAAGACTTCAGGCCTGAACATCGGGCCTTGAGCAGAACGTTGGGCTTTCAGCAGAACGTCGGGACTTAAGCAGAATGTCGGGCCTTCAGTAGAACGTCGGGCTTGAATGTCGGCCCTTCAGTAGAACGTTGAGCCTGAACGTCGGGCATTAAGGTGGTGGTGCGACAAAACTTCGGCGGTGGTCCGGCGAGGCTCCTGCGGTGGTCCGGCGATGCTCCAGCGGTGGTCCGACGAAGTCCCGTCGGTGGTCGAGGAGGAGCTTCTTCCTTCTCTTCCTCCTTCTCTTCATGCTTGGATCCCCTCTCATGAGAAATGAGGGCTCTATTTATAGATTTTCTGGAGTGGCATAGCCCGTAAATAGGCGTGAGATCAGGGGCGAATTGGGAGTGTTTTGAATGGACAGCCGATATTGAATCCTTTGATCATGCACCATTCGTTGGGCATTTGAAAGCCTTAATGATGTTGGAATTCGGCGATCTTGAGCTCGTTGGGTTCGTCTCGTCGAGCCGCTCGATTCGAGTATAAGCTCATTAAAATCGGAGACCATTTAGTAACTCAAATTGCGGTTTGAACCTTCCAACAGAGCTTCGGGTCCTTGATTCAGACTCATTTGGGCTCGGATTGGGTTGATCTTGGTGTCGTTGGGTTCGTATTTCCGAGACGCTCAGTTTGACTATAAGCTTGCTGAAATCGGAGTTCGGATTCTCCCGAAATTAAATTTTGAAGTTTCCAACTAGCTTTTTGCCTCGAGATTTGTGCCCGATCAAGATAATTTTTGCATGATGTATCAAGTCTGATCGATAGGATGGAGTGAAATTGTATTCCTTAATTTTTTTTTTATATAAAATTT
Source organism: Dendrobium officinale (assembly GCA_019514585.1). Taxonomy (NCBI): domain Eukaryota; kingdom Viridiplantae; phylum Streptophyta; class Magnoliopsida; order Asparagales; family Orchidaceae; genus Dendrobium; species Dendrobium officinale. The sequence goes on from CM033694.1 coordinate 43,002,007, forward strand.
CTAAAAAGTATATTCCTTAATTTTTAAATTTGCATGAAGGCCTTTAAAGTTTCAAGGAAAATGATAAAACCCTTTATCATAAAAATTATAATAAAAATTAGTCACAAAGCTGTCATGTGAATGCTTAAAAATTTAACTAAGGAGCTATTTGATTTGCTCTAAAAGAAATGTAAAGTAAAAGGGGATGTTTGATTTGTTAAAAAAAGAATATAGATATAGAATTAATATGATATGATTCTAGTGAATTTTTTTTTTTTTCACTCTATAATTTATTTTCAATGTATCGTAAAATTATCCAGTTTGACCGAATTCTTCTTTTTTTTTTACCACTAACTAATCACATTGTCTTCATGTATCTACCGATCACCACCACCCACTGTTGTCAAAAATCACTGATCTCCATCCATAGTTATCGACCACCATCAATCACTGCTAACTCATCAGCAATCTACCTTAATTGACATATCAATAAATTAAGAGATTGTACTTCTCCCACTTAAAATCTCTAATGACTTAAAATATGCAACAACTCATAAAATAATAATCCCTTGCTTGGTGACAACCTTGGTAGTCATTCCTCATTGCAGTTTGGTGTTGGTTCATGGTTTGTGGCCTACAATCAATGGACCTTGCTTGGCTTGGGGGTGGGGGTGTGTAGCCTCATTACTGAGTCCGATGGAAGCTCGACTTCTTCACTTTGAGTTGTGTTGTTACACTCTTCTGGATTTTTGTTGAGCCTGTGTTGGGCTGTTTTTTTTTTTTTTTCATTATTATTCTTTTTTTATTAATCCTTCCGTTGATTATAATCTTATTTTAGGTGGATCTTAGGCTTAATTTGTCTTACTTTAACTACTATTTTTTGTTATTCAGTTTTTATTTGGTCCAGTGCAAAAAACTCGGTACACCTCGATATAGGCGGGATTTTGCCTATGACCGGATGTTCCTCTGCATCCGGTCGGAGTACGTAATAATTGTTCCTTTAAGAGCTTGTAACAGGTTACTATTTTTAACGTGTAAACCCTCTTCGGGTTTTATTTAAATAATAATTATAATAATAAATAGATTATATATATTATCTAAAGGAATATAACCTGAAAATTAGCACGTTGATTCTTATCTCCTCCCTGACAAGCCAAGATGAAGACGACCAATCAAAATTCCCAAAAAAAGACGACCAATCATTCTTAATGGCTGCGTCATTATGAAAACACTGCACGTGCGTGGTTTATTCTAACTGCTAAATCACAGTTAATTAAATTAACCAACTCACTAATACTCAAAGAATGGTCTATTATTTGGCCACGTCAGCGCAATTAGATTACGCTTAAATTTGGCCACGTCAGCGCAATTAGATTGCGCTTAAATTTGGCCACGTAGCTCAAAATAGCACCAAATTATTTTATACAATAATTTATTCACAGATCGTATATCCGTATCTGGTAAAGCCGAACCGGACAGAGCCATCTAATCTAGGAAAATTGGCTTTTATATGAGCCGGGCCCACAGCTGTTCCCAATCCCGAGGAGACTAAATTCGGATGAACACGTGGCTCGTTCCTAGGGGAGGAGTGCCGTTCTATGGGCCCCATCGGGAGGGGAATTTGCTGGACTGTTGTTTGTGTTGATGGGCTTAAGCTTGGGCCATGTTAGATGTCTTTAGTTTGGGTCGTTTTGTTTTTCCGAATTGGGTACGGGGGTATGGAGTGGGCCCGGCCCGCTGTTCGTCTTTAGAATGACTGCTAGGTCCGTGACTGTAAGCATTGCCAGTTTGACCAATCAGTTTGACTGAGGGAAAAGAAATATTGTCTTATTGTTTAGTTGGAGGGAATTTGAGTGTATTATATTTCAAATGCAATGGTTTCATAATTTTAAGTATTTGATTTGGGAGTAAAGTAAATTTAAAATTTTTAGGAGTTTGAAGCTCATATTATAAGTCAGTTTTTAGGTAATCTAAATTCACGTAAATCGAGTGAATTTAGAATACACCTTCCAAAGTGATGCATTTCACCCACCGTTGTCTAGCTTGGTCGATGGGTGAGTATGATTGGGAACCCCCCGAACTCGTGCTCGATTCCTCTCTCGAACTGTATCGCCTCTTAAATATGGCTCAATCAAGTACGGGACAGGAGATTTCTGAGGTGGTTGCCTCTTCTAGGTCAGCCGAGATTTAGTCACGCCACCAAACGCCCTTTCGGGGGTGACAGTGACTGGATACCTTGTCCCACAAAAAAAAAAAATGATGCATTTCTTTTCACTTGATTTGAAACCACACAACCCCAAATCAATAGGTAAATTTATAAACTCCGACAAATTTCACAATACAAGTGTGGCCCCACATCCATCAATGACCCCAAGAACTTCATATACATTTAAAAGCATTATCAATGCACATTATTTTAATTTCACATTACATGGTTAAAAAATATGTTAAATTAGAAATCTCCATTATAGATTTAATCTTTTTAATAAAAAATATATTTGTTAATTGATATATCAATCAAATTAAGAGTCCTAAACATCATCATCATATTATATTATTATTGGTGCATCTTTCATTTTTGCATGTAATAAAATTGCCTATCAAATTCATCTTTAACAAAATTCACCCCTACACTTTATATTATTTCATAAAATTATAATTTTGTAACACAGCTTAATTGTAAAATGTTGAAACATTGATTTATATTGAAGAATATATCTGACTATTGTTAGCACAAAAAACAATTATATAATAAGGCTTGATCCTCTCATGCCATCATTTTCTTCAGATTGACTCCTTTATTTGAATGTCTTCAATTCGAAGAGGCGGCTCATCAACATCACTGCTTTTGCAACCAAGATTTCCATTAACATCTTCCTTCTCCAATTTGCCATTACTCCCTGATTTTGGAGAAGATGAAGAAGCTTCAGATGAATCCTCAGAGCGAGCATCCGATAAGGATGATATTGATCGTCGCAGAGCTGATGCCACCGGTTGATCCGGGCAAAGAACAGAGCCACGCGAACTCAATAAAGCATTCATCTTCTTATCATCTTCTTTCATTCGATTGGCGAAATTCAGGAAGTCGAATCCATTCTGATTGCGCCCTCCGAATGCTGATTCAAGCTTGTCCATGTCGAAGAGGTCCAGCATTACTTTCTGGCTTTCAGGGTTGTCAGAGTAGACAAATTTCACCTTCTTGTATGTTTTCTGCTCAAGAAATGGTTTCACCATCTGTGAAGGGGAAGGAACTGGTCAGTTGAAACCATTCATATCAGTATGGGGAATGTTTATTTTGGGAAAAGCATGATGTTTGCATGTAAATCAATATTTTTGTATTTGATTTGAAGCAAAGTTCAAAAAATCTGTTGGAAAATAAGGCTTCATTTGGGACGGTTTTCGTATTGCGTCTTAAAGCAGCTTTTTAGTATAAAAATTTTATTTTTTGTACTAAAAAGATGCTTTAAGAAGATGTAAGAAAGCCGTCACAAATGAAGCCTAAATGACCTAGTCTTGATTTGAAGGTTTGCTTTGCAGCATTAAAAATACAGATGATCAAACAGCCCCTTTACTCCCTAGATAAACCATGGAAATCTTAGTAAATATCATAAGATCTGCATGCTCATATTCAATGAAAATGTCAATGAAAGAACTAATTTGTGTTATTTTTTGGTGGACTTTATTTTATTTTGTAATTTTTAATTTTGATACTTTGCATATGCCGATGTTATTAGACATATTTTTTTTTATCAGATTTGAATGGAAACTTGACTCTTAACGGGACACAATTCAGAAAAAGAATTCATTTTGTCGACCCGACATACAGTGATTAAGGCTTGAAGTTGTTGTTGTTGCATATGCCATTGATGAATGCCTATGAGAATGGAATGTGATATATATGTGATATGATACATAGTTTGTTTCCATTAATGTTTGATATAGGCTTTATTTGGGATAGCTTTCTTTCTACTTTTTAAAACAGCTGAAGCTGCTTTAAGAAGCAATAAGAAAGCCGTCCCAAATGAAGCCTTAAGAATCTAGGTGGTTCAGTGAGTACAATCATTAGATGCGGCAAGGTTGAGCTAACTTTCAAGATATGAGTTTGAATTTTGGATGATTCTATTTCCCTAAGTGTGGTATGGTGAAGTTCATGAAATTCCCATTTATTTTGATAATCCAAACTCACAATAGGCCATGAGCTTCATAGATATTGTTTTCAGAGTTCCTCTTTTGCTGTTTTTTTTCCTGATTGTAAGGGTTGCAAGTTGTAAATTTTAGTATTTGCTTCTTCTAGCTTAGGTCTCGTTTGGGACGGCTTTCTTATTGCTTCTTAAAGCAGTTTTTTAGTATAAAAATTTTAATTTTTGTACTAGAAAGCTGCTTTAAGAAGCAACAAAAAAGTCGTCCCAAACAAAACCTTAGTATTATCCAGATAATTGAGATTTGAATTTTGAGTACTCTAAACCAAACATGACCTAATTTTATGCCAATCTTATATGCTAATGAACATTGGAATGAAAATATATAAATATATATACCTGCAACATGTAATTTTATTCAGTTTTAAATTTAATAAAATTATATATTTTTGCTTTCAATCTTGTACAAGTGTGTGGCTTAGATTTTCTCTACTTTTCTGACTTTTTTTTTCCTTAAATATTTAGTTATTGGTGTTAAAACAGTTCTGACTTTGGACAAATTTGCAACAATTGAGATTTTAATTACCATGGAAAATTCAAATTTCTCATTATTTTTTTATGGTTCAAATTTTATGTTCATTTCTTCGAATTAATCATTACATTATAATTTGTTTTTTAGTTTTATTTTTTTTTCTAGTTTATACAAAGAAGTGGATTTTTAAGTGAGTTGTTGTCTTTGTTATGCAAATCCTATTTGCTTTAGTGATCTACATTTATTGTATCATCCATATTGCATTAGGAGAGCTAAAATCTAAGACACTACACATATTGACATCAGAGATTCGTGGTTTGTCAATATGTGATGGACCGGCTCAGCCTGTAGGCTCCACTAGAGTGGACGGCGAGCAAAAGAGCAAATGAGATTAATTCTGCTTTAATAACATAATCATAGAAAACTAAAATTGGGAGGAAATTAGAAAATTTTATTTAAGGAAAGAAGACTGATTTGAATTCAGATTTGGGAGGAAATTATGAAAGCTTTATTTAGGGAAAAAGGCTGATTTAAATTAGGGGTGTAAACGAGTCGAGTCAAGCTCGAGTAATAGCGAACACGAGCTCGACCTGTCACTCAAAACAACTGCTCGAACTTGAGCTCGAGCTCGTGTCGAGCCCAAAAGAACGAGCTCAAGCTCGATTCGTCCATTTTCTCTCAGGCTCGAGAGCTCGAACTCGACTTTGCTGACGCAAGTGCCGTCTGCGACTCGCTCGCTGTGGAGAAGAAAGCTTGCTCGAAAAAATGAAGAAGGGTGATGTTCTCGAAAGGGCTGCTTTAATTGTGTGTACTATTGCTTTTTTGGTGGAAAAATGTATGCTTCTTTAATTTAGTAAGGTTTATGTTTGGGTTAATTGGTTTGTTTATTTTCATTATGTGATTTATGTGTTTGCTATAATTTTTCTTTGAAGTTGTTCCTAATGATGACTAATATTTGTGGAGAGCTGACCTACCTCTTGAATAGTAGATCAACTTGTATCTTGATTTTTATGGCTATATCAATAAAATTAGCCCATAATCTCTTTCTTTCTTGCTGATTTCTACTGCATTTTCTCTTTGTTATTATTGTTTTTGTGTGTGGAGATCATATTCCTATCAAATTGGTATCAGAGCATCTTTTTTGGGAGTCTAGGACCTATGGAAGCTAAGAAGGTTGGTGCGTTGGAGGAGAGGCTTGATAGGGTTGTTAGAAATCTGAAATATGAATTCAAATAGCGAATTTCAGCAGTTGAGAGCAGACCTTCGAATCTGAAAGAGATGATGAAAAGGATGTTAGAGTTTCAATGCAAGACGAAATCATCGAAGGCAAGGGCAACGTCGACTGGACAAGGAAGTGAGGGAAACCCTAATATAAGGACGATGGTGGAGGATTGGGAAGTGGCAAGAGATGTAGCCAGAAGCTAAAAAGAAGTAATTCATAGGTTTTTTTAATGTTTATTATCATTTTGTTGGCATAATGGTGTTACTAGATTTTTTGTGATTTGACAGACTATGATGAGGCATGCCTCCTGGAAGGTCATGGCTTGTTTTGGCAACTTTGGTGAATCCTTTTTTGGTGTATTCAAGGGTGGATTTCGTATTTGATGGCTTAAGCCTAACAATCGGGTGGTGATTCTGAGTCCAGCCCTTAGGATTATTTATCTTTTTAGGCTTACTTTGCTTTTTTGGATTAATGTGGCTTTCTTTTAGCTTTGTATCCTTCCTTTTTGATTTTTCTTTCCTTTTGATTGTATGAAAAAAAAAAAATTGGGAGGTGGAAATTTTGCGGGAAGAAGATATGCCACTTTTGGAGCCACTTTCAAGGAGGGAATTATAATAACCCAAAAGTGCAAAATGAATTTATTTGAAAAACATGAAAATTCTGAAGTAGAGCGTTGTGGTGTTAGGCCACTAATAATGTTTTTATATATATTGTATTATAAATACTCTTACCTCATCCAACTGCCTCCCTTGGTTGCTTGGCTAAGAAGAAATTGAAGGAGAAGAGGAAACAGAAAGGTCTTCGAACCGTATCTATATACTAATCAATTTATAACATATCATATCTTAGTCAATTCTATTTCATTCTTCCATTATAAACTCTAATTAATCTATTAGTTAGTCGATCTTTATCACTCAATCAACTCCATCCAATCTTATCATTCATTCAATTCACGTCAATTTGTCATTTACATCCACAATATCAATAACAATATTTAGTAACAATAACAGAGCTGTACCAGTAACAGTATCGGTATTCTCAGTGTCATTAACAAGAATAGTAATAGTTATCAGTAATAGAAATCAGTAATAATGATTAGTGTCCATAATATTAATATCCCTACAGTATCAAAATTCTACGGCATGATAGGGAAAGGGTGAAGGAGCAGGATTTTTGGTAATGCTGGAGAGTTTGGAAGGAGAAGAAGATGGGGAGAAGACTTCTGCTCTAGAAAATGGCATAAGAAAATTGTTTTTAGAAATTTTAAATTATTAAATAATATATAATATTATTATTATACTTAATTTTAAATAGAAAATTAAAAAAAATCTTTTAGGAATTCAAAAAATTACATAAAATATTAATAAATTTAATCATTTTATTTAAAAATTCTATTGAAATCGATTTGCAAAACAGACACCTGACGGTCTCAAAACCCCACTTGTAACGATAGGTACCGATTTCTTAACAAATTTCAACAATGCCCAAAATTATGAAAAAGTTAGGATAATTAAGGCACAACACTATAAATATTTTGGCGAAAACAATTTTTTATTTGGACTTATACTACTTAAATAATTATTTACTGCTCTAGGTCATCAAAACAATATCTTGAAAATTTAAAGGGTTTCACAAAAGAAGCATCAGACATGATTCAACCACTCCTACAACAGTATCGAGAGGTGTTCCAGCCAATTCAGAGGTTGCGTCCTCCGTGGGAACACGAGAATGCTATCATCTTGAAGGAAGGGGTCTCACTTATTAGTTTTCCTCCATATCGTTCCCCAAATCCAGAAGGTTGAGATCGAGAAATTGATCAGGGAGATGTTGAAGGCACGGATCATTCAACACAGTGTCAATCCATTTTCCAGTCCAGTGCTATTAGTCAAGTGCTTCATCAATTTCTTTTATTCCGCCTTGAGGCTAAGGTGGCTCTTTGGGAGTTGAGTATTAATGGATCGCCTAAACCTGTGGGCCCCACTAGGATGGGAAGAACAAAGGGGATTAATTCCACCTTAATTACTTATTATAGAAAACTAAAATTGGGAGAAAAATAGTAAAATTTATTTAGGGAAAGAGACATATTTGATTTCAGATTTGGGAAAGAATTAAGAAATATTTATTTAGGGAAAAAGGGCTTATTTGAATTCAGATTTGAGAGGAAATTAGAAAATATTTATTTAGCGAAAGAGGACTAATTTGAATTCAGATTTGAGAGAGAATTATGAAATAGCTTTTTAGGAAAAAAGGATTGATTTGAAATCATATTTGGGTGGGAAGCAGGAAGGTTTATATTAGGGTTAATTGAGCAGTTTTATTTTCATTATGTAATTTTGCGTGTTTGCGGTAGTTCTTCTTTGGACTTGGTCCTAGCAGCGCGTAGGATTTGTAGAGAGTTGATCTACCTCTCGAATAATAGATCAACTTGTATCTTGGTTTGTTATGTCTATATCAATAAAATTAGCCCATAATCTATTCCTTTCTCGCTGATTTCTACTGCATTTTATCTTCGTTATTATTATTATTTTTTTTTTGTGGCAATCGGATTCCTATCAATATGTCACTTAGAAGTGGTACTAAAAATTGGTTCAGCAAGCCAAAATATATTGGGTGGTTATGGACAAGCAAAGGGAAGGGTAAGGAAGGCAACCCACATTCACATAAGTTGAAATGAAAAAGCTTTTATAAGAAAATACTAACTTTTGTCTAATCATGATCATTTGTTTGATGAGTTTAATCTTTAAAACAAGAGACTAAATATGCGAATTGTTACATGAATAAATATGAAGAAAGATTGTTGCTTTCTAATATCATGAAGAACTTGAAACCACAATCTCTAAAGAATTGCTTGGAGACCTAATATAAATAGAGATATAACACTGATGAGGACATCGACAGACGCTACCGACATGTTTATCGCCGGCGAAACCGCAGATCGACGGCCACGATTCAGCGCCTCTACTTTTGATTGAGATGACATGACGTATTTTATTATTGTCTATTTTGATTTACTGTTTCCCATTTTACCCCTGTGGGGAGTTATGTTTCTTTGTAGCCCAGAGGGCAATTTAGTCTTTTTTCACTTTTATGAGTCAAGACCTATATATAGTGGTCTCTTGTATCATTTTGAGCTTAATGAAGAATTGAATGAAATTTGTGTTTTATTTCTACTTCGTCTTGCATGAGTGCTTGAGAAGGAGGAGAGCTCACGGGGAGCAATTCGCAAGGCCCACCAATCGTTGGAAGAGTCTTCGATTCGTGGTTAGATTTTTTTTGTTATCTTCTCACTCGTTTTCATATTCACCTTCCTTCCATCCTCCACAAAACAGCCCTCCCATTTCCCCTAGCCGCCGGCCATTAGACATCCACCACCGGCCACATCCCTAGCCCCGGCCGAACACCCCACCGGCCACCTCCACCATAACCGGCCACCCCATCCCACGGTTATTTGGAATTTTGAAATTTGAATTTCAAACTTCCAAAATCTTTCCTAATTTGGAACGCCAAATTTGGAAAGTTTTCATGACAAAATTCTAATTTCAATTTGATTTTAAATTGAGATCTTGAATGAGTCGCCACATCACCATCCTAAATTAGAAAATTCTCTCCTTCAAATTCCCTTCCTCTCCCAAGCATGCCGTCGGCCTCCACCTGGAGAATCCCCCATTAAATGCGACATTAATGCCTTGACCGTTTTGGACTCCTAATTTGGACTCAATAATTTTCCCTCCCAAATTATTTAAAACTGAAATTACAATCAGTTTTAATTTGGCTAACCCTAAATCCCCCTAAGCATGCCGCCGGCCACCTTTTAATGAGCCCCTTTAATGGCTCATTAAATCCCCTCTTAACTCCATCCTAATTTGAATTCTCTTTTCAATTTTTTCCCTCCAATCTTACTAAAATCTGAGAATTAACTTCAGATTTTAGTAAATTGCTTGCCACCTCACCCCACCTAACCTCTCTCACGCCTTTGACCCACCTCCCCTCTCTTCCACCTTGGCCGAATCTCTCCCTCCTTGGAAATCCCGCCGGCCACTCCCCTTTTCCTTGAAGAATCCTCCACGCCAAGCATGTATGGCGGATCCGGAGTTTGAGTGGGGGCTAGTATTCAACGCCGACGGAAGTATCAACATCCTACGATCACCTTGTTTTGACGTAGGATTTGAAGACGAGACAACCGTAGAAGAGTACTTGGAGCGAGTCGTGCCAATCCTCGCAAGCATCTACGACCGAAAAAGTTAAAAAGCACGTTTGGAGCCTCGACGGTCGTCTACGACTTCCATCCCAACCGGCAACTTTTCCTCCGATGAAGTTCTTCGGCGCCCTCTCCCTAGTGGTAACTTCGTTCATCTCTTGGATCTTCTATCTCCGCCAAAAGTCCCACCACCTCTTGAGTGATACGCCCCAAGGTGAAATTCTCGTTGTTAAACGTTGGGTTTTGTGTTTGTACTTCGCATTTAATTCCCTTGGATTTTGAATGAACTATTTTGGCTAATCTCAAGTGTGCATCTCTTTGGCCTAAGCAAAGTTCACGTTTCTAATTCTTTAATCTATCTTGCATGATCCACATAAACTTATAAAAGCAAACTTTAACAATTCTCTATTTAATTTCGATCGTAACTCCTAGTAGTTTCACATCATATTTGGTATCAGAGCATGGCTAGCATGCTTTGATCATGCTAGATGCATCCTAGGTATATCCTTTAAGATTGTCATTAGTTGTCACATGCACAACATCATCTAAACTAGTTTAACTTACTGTTTTCTTTTGCTGTCTTGAAATTCCTGCATTAGAATTTTCATATTTCATGTTTGTAATCAAGTGTTTAAGTGCTGCCATCATTACATTCACATTCATAATAGTTTAGGCCACTTACACTTTGCTGTCCACTATTTTTTCTGCACTTGTTTTCACCCTTAGAGTGAATTTCAGGTTGTGTTAGGTTGCTGTCCACCATTTCCTGCAGCGGTTAAGCGCCCGTTAGTGACCCTAAATTCATTGTCTAGGTGCTGCCTTCACCCAAAATCATTGCCTAGACATTTAGGTGACTTCACCCCTCCTAGTGTTTGCTGTCCAGCACTTTACAGCTGCTGTAAGTGCATTTCCAGCAAGCATTTTAGGGAGTTTAGCTGCTGCCTTGGACCTAGAAACCTTCCTAGTGATCCCTAGAATCCAACCATGGATCCCACTCACATTCAAGCAACCTTAGACATGATTGTAGGCCAGTTGGGCACAATGTCGCAGCAAATTAGAGACACCCAAACGAGTGTAGCGGACCTTAAGCGTCATACTGGAGAGAGACTTGACAACATTGAACGAATCGGACACCCGGCTATCTACACGCCATCGAGACCTCAATCACCCTATGGCGAAGATGCCCGAACCGAGTATGGACCTCCTAGGGATTACTACCGACCCAACCACCGACCCCATCTAGAACCGGTAGGTCGTGACGCGCCTTGGAGAGATAGTGACACCCAGCTCCTTAAGAGCATTAAAATAGATGCCCCAACTTTTGACGGAACATTAGAGCCACAGGTTTTCCTCGATTGGATTAAAGGGATGGATAGCTACTTTAAATGGTATAACATTTCGGAAGAAAAAAAAAAGTTAGGTTCGCTGAGATGAAATTGACGGGTAGAGCCAACCAATACTGGACTAACGTGGAGCACATGAGAGAGACGCGAGGAGAATACCCCATAGCTGACTGGGGAGCGATGAAACAAGAACTGAAAAGGAAATACCTTCCTCCTTCGTACTACCCAAGACTCCTAGATCGTTGGAATAGGCTAACCCAAGGAAGTAAACCCGTGAAGGAATACATCTCCATGTTCGATGATTTCTTAATCCGTTGTAACGGGGAGGAGACCACCACTCCCACACAACTTCTGTCCATGTTTAGAGCCGGATTGAGAGAAGACCTTAGGAATGAGCTCTTTGCTCGAGGAATAACCACGTACGAAGCTGCCTGTAGTCTTGTGCTAGACTTGGAAGAATCTAGAAGCCACACCACCAGGACCCAAGACTCTAGACCAAACCTTTTTAAGCCTTCCTCTAGCCAACCGTACAACAAACCCACTGGACCCTCTAGTAGTCGACCTGCTCCTAACCAAGCCCAACCCCGATCAGACTATAAAGGGAAAACACCAGAACGTGAGACACCCAAAATCACTGCCGGCACTAAATGCTTTAGATGCCATGGGTACGGACACATTGCTTCTCAGTGCTCCAGCCCATTTAAGGTCACAATAATTGAGGAAGTGACGGAGGAAGAGAATGAACCAGAGACTGACTTGGTCCACCATATGGACGACGATGAGGAGTTTTTTGACGAAGAAGATACTGCAGTTGTTCACTGCCTTCAAAAGATGAACTACTTAGACCTTCAGGTTGTTAGGTGTGCCTTTTCCCAACCTAAACCTAGCGACGACTGGCGAAGAACCTCGATCTTCTACACTTTCACTAAGATTGGAGACAAAAAACTGCAAGGTCATAATAGACAGTGGAAGTTGCATTAACGCTGTATCTTCAGCCATGATTTCAAAACTGCAATTAAGAACCACCCCACACCCGAACCCCTACAAAGTTGCTTGGATAAACTCGACTACCTTGGAAGTTAAAGATAGGAGTCTGGTTCCTATTGAGTTCGTGGGATACAAGGAGAAAATCTGGTGTGATGTTTTGACGATGGATGTGGGTCAAATCATCCTTGGCCGCCCTTGGCTGTTCGACAAACGATGTACACATTTATGGACGATCGAACACCTGTGTGTTTGAACACGAGGGCAAGAAGATTAAACTGTTACCCACTCAACCTAAGTCTACTAAAGAAGAAGTTAAGCCCAACTCCCTGAAACCCAACACGGGTGTAAAACTTGATAACTGCTAAGGACCTAGGTGTGGAACTGGAGTCAGGAGCCCCTCTTTACGCGCTAGTCGGCCGAGAAATAAGTGTAGACCAAGAAGAACCGATTCCCGAAGAGGTTAAACCCCTGTTAGAAACTTTTTCTGATGTCTTTCCCGACGACTTACCCAACCAACTGCCACCTCTAAGGGACATTCAACATGCTATAGACCTAGTGCCCGGAGCGTCCCTACCAAACCTACCCCATTACCGGATGAACCCCACTGAACACAAGGAGCTCAAAAGACAAGTGGATGAATTGTTACAGCGAGGGTTCATTAAGGAGAGCCTTAGTCCGTGTGCGGTGCCTGCCCTTCTTACCCCTAAGAAGGATGGGACATGGAGAATGTGCGTTGATAGCCGTGCAATCAACAAAATTACCGTCAAGTACCGTTTCCCAATCCCTCGGTTAGATGACATGTTGGACATGATGACCGGAGCCACACTCTTCTCTAAGATCGATCTTAAGAGTGGCTATCACCAAATTAGGATCCGTCCGGGGGATGAGTGGAAAACAGCTTTCAAAACCAAAGATGGGTTGTACGAATGGACAGTAATGCCTTTTGGATTGAGTAACGCGCCCAGCACTTTCATGAGAGTAATGACTCAAATCCTTAAGCCGTTACTTGGAAAATTTGTTGTAGTTTACTTTGATGACATTCTGATCTATAGTCGTTCGGTGGAGCAACACTTGAATCACCTAAAACAAGTCTGCGAGATTTTGAAGAAAGAACAAATGTATGCCAACCCTAAGAAATGCACTTTCCTCACAAATCAAGTAACTTTTCTTGGGTTTATAATTTCTTCCCACGGCATTTCTGCCGACCTCGAAAAGGTGCGAGCAATCAACGAGTGGCCTATACCAAAGAATATTAGAGATGTCAGGAGTTTTCACGGACTGGCCACGTTTTATAGGAGATTTATCAGAAACTTTAGCACCATCGTGGGTCCCATAACTGATTGTTTAAAGAAAGGAGATTTTGTCTGGACGACATCCGCCACCAAGGCTTTTGAAGAAATAAAAAGGAAAATGGTTGAAGCACCAGTCATGCGTTTACCCGACTTTTCGAAAGTTTTTGAAGTGACCTGCGACGCATCTGGTATAGGAATAGGAGGAGTATTAGCCCAAGAAGGACACCCGGTTGCCTACTTCAGTGAGAAATTAAATGATATCCGGCAACGATACTCCACCTACGATAAGGAATTCTACGCCATAATTCAATCCCTCAGGTATTGGAGACATTACCTGCTTCCCCAAGAATTCGTTATCTTCTCTGACCACGAAGCTTTACGATATATCAATTCCCAGAAGAAACTGAATGCCCGACACGGAAGATGGGTTGAATTCCTTCAAGAATACACTTACACCATTAGGCACAAAGCTGGTTCTGAAAACAAGGCTGCGGATGCACTAAGTCGTAGGATGATGGTTACGCGTGAGATGAGGACTGAAGTGATTGGTTTTGAGCAAATTAAAGAAAACTATTTGGACTGCCCCGATTTTGGAGAAACCTATGCCAAACTAACAACTGGAGACGAGCGTATCATAGGAGATTTTTTACTGGAAGATGGGTACTTGTTTAGGGCTCAAAAACTTTGCATTCCCACAACTTCACTGCGAGAATTTCTTGTGTGGGAATTGCATGCTGGAGGTTTAGCGGGTCACTTTGGTCAGGCCAAAAACAATTGCAGCTGTGGAAAATCGTTTTTACTGGCCAAGTCTTAAGAAGGATGTTAGCAGATTAGTAAGGCGGTGTCACACCTGTCAGCTGGCCAAACAACGGAAACAAAACACCGGCCTTTACACACCCCTCCCCGTACCTAACCAACCTTGGCAGGACGTCAGCATGGACTTTGTTTTAGGGCTACCCAAGACCGTTAGGAAACATGACTCAGTCTGTGTAGTTGTCGATAGGTTTTCTAAGATGGCCCATTTTCTCCCTTGCTCCAAGACTTTCGACGCCTCTAGAGTAGCCAAACTGTACTTTGACGAAATTGTAAGACTTCACGGGCTGCCTAAAACCATAGTTTCGGACCGAGATGTGAAATTTACTAGTTATTTTTGGAAGACTTTATGGCATAAGATGGGGACCAAACTGCAATTCTCTACCGCCTTTCACCCCCAAACAGACGGTCAAAACGGAAGTAGTGAATAGGAGTCTAGGAAATCTGTTAAGGACCTTAGTTGGAGAAAAACATTAAGGACTGGGACTCTAAGTTGCCTATAGCTGAATTTGCCTACAATAACTCTGTGAATCGAACTACGGGTCTTAGCCCTGCTGAAATAGTGTACGGTTACCTCCCCAACCAACCCATTGACCTGATTCCCATGAGCACTAGAGTTAGAACATCTGAGTCTGCATCATCATATGCATCGCATCTACAGGAGTTACATAAAGAAATTAAAAAGAAAATTGAGCAAAGTAATGCCACCTATAAATTTATGGCTGATCATAAAAGAAGAGCTAAAGGATTCGAAATTGGAGACTTTGTGATGGTTCGGATCCGTCCGGAGCGTTTTCCTCCTGGATCTGCAAAGAAGCTGCATGCGAGAAGCGCTGGAACCGTTCAAGATAATTTCAAAGGTGAATGACAATGCTTACGTACTAGACCTTCCCGAAGGTTTCAACATTAACCCCACCTTTAACATAGAAGATTTAGTAACCTTCGAGGGACCAGAATTTAACCCATGCAATCCACTTACAAATGAGCCTTGTGAGACCATACCTGGTGAGATCCCCAACCTTCCTCCACTCCCAAAATTACCCCCCTTACCCAATGCGGAGATAGTTGAATCCATATTAGATGATGAGATCATTACTACGAAAGGAGGTGGACGTCGAAGGTACTTAGTCCACTGGAAAGGGACCCCGGCCACGGAGGATACGTGGGTTGACCGAGAGGAGCTGCAGAGTTTAGACCCAGACCTTCTAGAGTGGTACGAGAGCTCTAGAGACACTCACTCGACAGGGTCGAGTTTTCTCCCACCTGGGGAGAATGATGAGGACATCGACAGACGCTACCGACATGTTTATCGCCGGCGAAACCGCAGAACGACGGCCACGATTCAGCGCCTCTACTTTTGATTGAGATGACATGATGTATTTTATTATTGTCTATTTTGATTTACTGTTTCCCATTTTACCCCTGTGGGGAGTTATGTTTCTTTGTAGCCCAGAGGGCAATTTAGTCTTTTTTCACTTTTATGAGTCAAGACCTATATATAGTGGTCTCTTGTATCATTTTGAGCTTAATGAAGAATTGAATGAAATTTGTGTTTTATTTCTACTTCGTCTTGCATGAGTGCTTGAGAAGGAGGAGAGCTCACGGGGAGCAATTCGCAAGGCCCACCAATCGTTGGAAGAGTCCTCGATTCGTGGTTAGATTTTTTTTGTTATCTCACTCGTTTTCATATTCACCTTCCTTCCATCCTCCACAAAACAGCCCTCCCATTTCCCCTAGCCGCCGGCCATTAGACATCCACCACCGGCCACATCCCTAGCCCCGGCCGAACACCCCACCGGCCACCTCCACCATAACCGGCCACCCCATCCCACGGTTATTTGGAATTTTGAAATTTGAATTTCAAACTTCCAAAATCTTTCCTAATTTGGAACGCCAAATTTGGAAAGTTTTCATGACAAAATTCTAATTTCAATTTGATTTTAAATTGAGATCTTGAATAAGTCGCCACATCACCATCCTAAATTAGAAAATTCTCTCCTTCAAATTCCCTTCCTCTCCCAAGCATGCCGTCGGCCTCCACCTGGAGAATCCCCCATTAAATGCGACATTAATGCCTTGACCGTTTTGGACTCCTAATTTGGACTCAATAATTTTCCCTCCCAAATTATTTAAAACTGAAATTACAATCAGTTTTAATTTGGCTAACCCTAAATCCCCCTAAGCATGCCGCCGGCCACCTTTTAATGAGCCCCTTTAATGGCTCATTAAATCCCCTCTTAACTCCATCCTAATTTGAATTCTCTTTTCAAATTTTTTCCTCCAATCTTACTAAAATCTGAGAATTAACTTCAGATTTTAGTAAATTGCTTGCCACCTCACCCCACCTAACCTCTCTCACGCCTTGACCCACCTCCCCTCTCTTCCACCTTGGCCGAATCTCTCCCTCCTTGGAAATCCCCCGGCCCACTCCCCTTTTCCTTGAAGAATCCTCCACGCCAAGCATGTATGGCGGATCCGGAGTTTGAGTGGGGGCTAGTATTCAACGCCGACGGAAGTATCAACATCCTACGATCACCTTGTTTTGACGTAGGATTTGAAGACGAGACAACCGTAGAAGAGTACTTGGAGCGAGTCGTGCCAATCCTCGCAAGCATCTACGACCGAAAGTTTAAAAAGCACGTTTGGAGCCTCGACGGTCGTCTACGACTTCCATCCCAACCGGCAACTTTTCCTCCGACGAAGTTCTTCGGCGCCCTCTCCCTAGTGGTAACTTCGTTCATCTCTTGGATCTTCTATCTCCGCCAAAAGTCCACCACCTCTTGAGTGATACGCCCCAAGGTGAAATTCTCGTTGTTAAACGTTGGGTTTTGTGTTTGTACTTCGCATTTAATTCCCTTGGATTTTGAATGAACTATTTTGGCTAATCTCAAGTGCATCTCTTTGGCCTAAGCAAAGTTCACGTTTCTAATTCTTTAATCTATCTTGCATGATCCACATAAACTTATAAAAGCAAACTTTAACAATTCTCTATTTAATTTCGATCGTAACTCCTAGTAGTTTCACATCAAACACTGCATCACATTCCATTACCTGAACGTGTTTTTAATAAAATTTTAGATCTCTACTTTGGATCTTATATGTACATATTGGATGTAGAATTCCTTCAAATGTAGTGCAAGTGTGAATGCAATTTTGGAAAATTAGAATTATTTTGTCACCCTACTTTATTATCCAGATGGTCAAAATTTGAATTTTGAGTTCACTAAACCAAACATGATATGAATTTATGTCAATCTTACGTACTAAGCTAGAAATAAAAATCTATTAATGGATACCTAAGGCATATAATTTTATTCATTTTTGAATTTAATAAAATTCTAGATCTCTACTTCTGATCTTAAATATGCTTAATGGATGTATAATTCCTTCAAGTGTGATGCAAACGTGAATGCAACTTCCACAGAAAGATTATTAGAGTTATTAGAGATATTATGTTACCATATTAACATTATCACATGTGATTAATATTTATGGTAGGACTCTATATTATTTATTATTACAATATATTCTCATCATTGAGAAGGATTTAAATAAGAATTTGACTTTTAACAGGACACAATGGCGAAAAAGGATTCATGTAGCCGACCCCAACGTAGTGGGACAAAGCCTTGTTGTTGTTGTTGTTGTGTTGTTGTATTCTCATCATTGAGAAGATTAACTTTTATTGTATTTTTTTTATTGCATCTTTTATCTTTATATAGGCATGTTTGCACTAGAATCATTAGAAATCAAATAAATGCAAAATTTTATATTTCTTGTGGCGTCCTGGAATATTCGCAACAATAAAGGATATAAAGTTTAACGTCTTAGTTTTGTACGAAGATTCAACACACAATCAGATAAAAGAGAGGGTATAGTGTTCATAAGAGACAACAGAGTTTTTACGTGGAAACCCCAAAAAAATGGGGAAAACCCATGGGGCTGTGCCCATTTTGAATTAATCCACTAGTGTTTGCAGTTTATTACAAATGAGGCCCTTCCTTGGGGGGAAGGCCTTAGTTTGATGCAGCAAATATACATCATATATAGTGCAATATATGGTGGGAATTGGAAGAATCATTATTGGCATGCTCATTTAGTCGGCGGGACCATAATCGGCGGACGACTGTGGTCGAAAAAATTGTAGTTGGGTGACGGTGGTCGGAAGGACCGTAGTATGTGGGCGACGGAAGTCGGAAGGACTGTTATCTAGAGATGGAGCTCAGAAGGACTGTAGTTAACGGGCGACGGAGGACGGAAAAATCATAGTCTGATGATCAAGGTTGGAAGGACTGTCGTGTAGAGATGGAGGTCAGAAGGATCGTAGTCAGCAGGTGACGGAGGTAGGAAAAATCGTTGTCTAGCGACGGAGGTCAAAAAGACCGTAGTCTGCGGGCAACAATGGTTAGAAAGACAATTGTCTGGCAACAGAGATCGGAATGTTCATAGTCGGCGGGCAACGGAGGTCGAAAAGACCGTAGTTTGTGGACAGAGGTTGGAAGGACCGTTAACTGGTGATAAAGGTAAGAAGGACCATAGTAGGAAAATAACGGAGGTCGAAAAGACCATAGTCGGCAGGAAATGGAGGTCAGAAGAACCGTCATCTTACGACAAAGGTCAGAAGGACCATAGTCGATGGGCGACAGAGATCGAAAAGACCGTAGTCTAGAGATAGAGGTCGGAAGGACTATTATTAGCAGGTGACAATGGTTAGAAAGACTGTTATCTAGCGATGAAGGTCGGAAGGACCATAGTTGGCAGGTGACGGAGGTCGGAAAGACTGTAATCGATGGGGGATGGAAGTTGAAAAGACTGTAATCAGTGGGGGATGGAAGTCGGAAAGACCATTGTCTAGTAATCAAGGTCGGAAGGATTGACAACAGTCAGTAGTCGGGTGCAAATCCAAGGGTCGGACAGAAGTCCGGCGTCAATCGGTGTCCGAGCGGAAGTCTGACGTTAGTCGGTGGCTGGGCAAAAGTCAAACAATAATTGGAAGTCGGGTGGAAGTTCGACGTTGATTGGTGGTCAGACAAAAGTCTGGCGTCAGTCGGTGACTTGGAGGAATTCCAGCGTCAATCGGTGGCCGGGCAGAAGTCTGTTGTCAGTCGAGCGACGGACAGTGGTCTGACGGTAGTCGACGAGGAGTACTCTAGTGGCAAGAGACCTCTAGTTTCTCTCTCTTCCATTTCTTACTTGCTTCTATCCTCTTCCATGAGGATTGAGGAATCTATTTAGAGTTTTGTGAGAGTGGCATGGCCAATAAATAAGAGGGAGATCAATGGTAAGTTGAGAGTGATTTGAATGGATAGCAGATATTGATTCCCTTGATAGTGTACCGTTTATTGGGCATTTGAATGCCTTAATGATATTGGAATTCGATGATCTTGGACTCGTTGGATTCGCCTTGTCGAGGCCCTCGATTCGATTATAAGCATGTCACGTTTGGAATTTGTTTGGTAATCCAAATTATGGTTTGAACCTTTCAAAGACATTTTGAGTCTTCGATTTGGACCCATTTGGACTCGGATTGATTCGAATTTGGTGTCGTTGGGTTCGCCTTTTCAAGATGTTCAGTTTGACTGTAAGTTTGAAAAGATCAGTTCATATGGTTCTTAATTTAATTTAGGAAGCTTTCAACTTGATTTTGCCTCGAGAATCGTGTCCGATCAAGATAATTTTTTGATGATATATCATTTCTAATGAGTTTTGACTATTTTAGTGACTTTTTTCTTACATATTTAGTTATAGGTGTTCAAAGTGTGAGTCTTGATTTTACTCAACTTTGCAAAAACTAGAATTTCAAGTGTAGTGTAAAATTCAAGTTGTTTGTTATTTTTTTTTTATGGTTCAACCTTCTCATTGATTTCGTATGATTAAATAGATGATTGCATTATTTTTTTGTTCAATTTCTCACATTTTTAGATTTAACACCTAAAGAAGACGAATTTTTGTACATATAGTCATCTTTGATATGTGAATCCTAATTACTTATATGTGATCTATATTCTATATTCATTATAATCCTATTTGTATTATTCTAGATCCTAATATCCTACATCATGAGAGAAAGCTATTTCAAAATTTTGATAAAAAGTCAGAAGAATCAACTACAAACTTGAAGGAATAGGGTCAGGAATCATAAATGACTTATTCAAGACTTTAGGCATCAATAGTATTACCAAAAAAGTAAGGATGGAGCAAAAATCTTTATAATACCTTCCAGAATGGCTCAAAAATCTTTGATGGGTTATATAAGATGTCGACAGCAAGCCTCTCAGGATAGTAACCCTGCAGCACATGAGCTGTTTCACGAGTTGCCTTTAGTGATACACTCGCCTTCGTCCAATCTTGGAAGTCAATGAGCCACACCATCTGCTCCTGATCAGATGGTAAATTCAATATGGCATTTTCCATGCAGTAAACCAAGTACTGTATCTGCCCCTTTACTGAGTTTGTGTTCTGGTTAGATGGTAAAAAGAAACAAAGTTATAACCAGAAATCCACAACCTAAATGTCTGCAATACTAATAGGAATACTAATTTTACCTGGAATCCAGGTCTCATAACAAGAACAGGTCTCCCGAACTTGTCTTGGTAATCAGCCCTGTATATTTTTCCTGTCTTAGCCTCATCAGCAACATCCTCCTATAAATCAAAGTTACATTTTAGGATGTTAAAACTAAGGGGGTGTTTGGTAGCAGGATTTAGTCCGGATTTGAGCGAAATCCAGCCAAACGGCCTAAAATGCAAAACCAAATCTCATGGAAAATGAAAGCCGCAGATGGTGGAAAATTCCGCCTTTTTGTGCTAAATCCCATATTTCGAAATCCTGCTTTTTGCCGGATTTACGAAATATGATGGCTGGAAAGGAAGAATCCGCTCATTAAATACGTTCTATAGCCAAACATTCACATGGGATTGAATAGGGTTTATCATGAATGTTACCAAACAGTTTCAAGATTTAGACCCTCTGGATTTCTGAAATCCGGATTTAGTGGATTTACGAAATCCTACTTAAATCAAATCCTGGGTGCTACCAAACAGCCCCTAAATGCTTATCAAAAGCTGAAGCAGAATAAATGTATCAATGATTGCACATATCTCCATGCTTTTGATCATAAACTTATCATCGACTAAGATCAAATAAGCAGAAAAAAGAAGGGAAAGGTAATACCCAACGAATCATTTCTGGTCTGTATTGAAGCCTCCATTTCAAAGTTTCTTTAAGCATTTTACTAGACTTTTCAGAATTCCAGTTTCTTGCTCTGAGAAACCTTGATATTGAAGCATCGGAACAGAAGTCTGGTAGGTCATCTGATAATGGAGCTATTAGCTTCCTGACTTCATTTATCTGAACAAGAAGGATATATATTGTTACATTATAGCTAAAAATAGGTAATATCATAGACTATTTACATTTGTTCTGAGATCATGTTCAAATTAAAAGCTTCTCTAGAATAAAACTTACAGATCAGAACAGATATTTGAATACAAATGCAAAGATTATTTTTCTGTTAAAAATATTGAAAAAAACAACCAACCTTCTGTTGCTGCTCCGCCACCGATAAAACTTTTTCAGCGCGGCTAGATTTTGACTTCTTTAGAGACATCTTTAAATCAACAAAAACGCTTTCAGTCAATCAAACAAACAGTTGGCGCGCATAACTCACGTAATTAACAGGATAGCCATTCTCACAAAGAAAAATACTGTGAAAAATTCAATCTTGACAACTTTCAATATTGAAATGCTCATAAATAATGATAAAAGATTTGAATTCCTCCTACATGATTCATTACTAAAAATAAAAGCCGTAAATAAAATTAGCACCTTAAAAACTCAATCTTGAACAGAAAAAAAAAAGTCTTTCAAGAGCTAAATCATCTTATCTAACAAGGATGCAAAAATAAATCAGGATTTCTTGTCACAGCAGTTTCTAAACAATTATCATGATCTGGACCAACCAAATACTATAGAAAAATTTCAACAAATTAAAATTTTAATTCTCCGACAAAAAAACCCTCCAAGAAGAAATTCAAAATATCCAGAAAGCAAAGTTCTGATCGAAGACCGTGTGAAAATTCAAAAAGAAATCTATCAGCAAAAGGAAAATGGAAAAAATTTCGAGCTTACCTTCAAATATCTTCGAAATGGTTTCTTGCAGCTCTTGTAAACTTAGAGAAGATGAAAGAAAGAGAAAGGAAATGGGAATATGGATCAAATATTTTGAGAAGTTGATGAAGTAAATGAATAAAGAAGATGGAG
This sequence comes from Dendrobium officinale, assembly GCA_019514585.1. Taxonomy (NCBI): domain Eukaryota; kingdom Viridiplantae; phylum Streptophyta; class Magnoliopsida; order Asparagales; family Orchidaceae; genus Dendrobium; species Dendrobium officinale. The sequence goes on from CM033694.1 coordinate 43,024,774, forward strand.
TCGTTGGGTGAACTTTCGAAGTTGGAAACATGAAGAGAATTCGTCTCCGTGTGTGAACAGATGGTCGCCATTTGACTACAAGCTAGAGGATGCCTCTCTCTAGAAGATGACGAAGGAAACTCCATATATAAGCGGAAAAAATGAAAAAGAGATAGATTTTATGGAAATTTTATTTTATTTTTTCTTCCGATATAGAAATTTGACTTTTTTAAAATCAAAGAGATCCCCAACCCCCATAAATTTGAGAAAAGTTTTATTTGGTCCGGTCGAGCGAATGAGAGAAATATTCGGTCGTAGGCAAATTCTCGCTGTATCGAAGTGTGCCAAGTTTTTTGAAAAAAACTCGGTACACCTCGGTATAGCGAGATTTTGCCTGCAACCGGATGTTTCTCTGCATCCGATCGGAAGACGTAATAATTGATGTAATAATTGTTCAAAATTTGAACCCGTCAAACCCCTTCGACTTTAGTGGAATGAGGGCAGTGGGCACGTAGATATTTTTATCTATCAAATATATATTTTTTATATTATAAATATAATTTTTTAAAAAGATATTAAATTTGTGTTAATATTTTTGATATAAAAAACTAAAATAAACTGTATAGAAGCAAACAGGTTGGCAGTTGGCATATATAAGGAGCATTTTTCTTTTAAAATAATTATTTATACTGAATTTAGGTTTTTTTTTTTTTTTTTTGAGAAAAGGAATTTAGTTGTCACATGACATTTTTTTATTACTTTGTTTTTTTTTTTTATTATTAAAGAATTTATTTATCTATTTTATTGCTGGATTGATACGCGTTTTTTTGGAGTACAACAAATATCTCTTTTAGTTTTTATTTCTAGGGGCTATTTCTTTTGTTAAAAAATAATCTGGAATAAAGTAGAATATAGTTAAAAAGGAATTTAATATATTTGAAATTTTTAAAAAAATTTTGGATGAGTATAAAATAACTATATGTCATTATTTTGTATATTTATTTTGAAGTAAAATAAATGAAGTATAAATTTCATTAGTGGTTATGGTCAGTCGTTATGGTCAGTCGCTGCTAGTAGAGAATAGTAACGACCAGTGATAATGGAGGATTGGCGGCGCAAACCAGTGACAGTGGAGGGTGGGTGGTTCGGCTAACATGGTGATTGTGGTGGCCGATCAATGTCGAAAGCTGAGCCATCTTGTGATGAATTCAAAATTCAAATAAACTTTGAAAAAATAAAAAATGATTTATAAACTTATTGCGTCCTAGAGTATTCGCGGCGGTAGAGAAATATATATTTTAACGTCTTAGCATTGTATGAAGATACAGCAAGTAGATAAGATAGAGGGTGTAGCGTTCATAAGACACACCAGAGTTTTTACGTGGAAACCTCTAAAAAGGGGAAAAAACCACGGGCCTGACCCAATTTGAAATGAATCCACTAGTATTTGCAGTCGATTACAAATTGAGGCCCTTCCTTGAGAGAAGGCCCTCACTTGATGTCACAAATGTACATCATATTGAGAGCATTACATGGTGGTAGTTACAATAATCACCATAAACATGTTTGTTCGGCCGACAGGACCACAATTGATAGGATAGAGGTCGGAAAGACCGTAGTAGAAGACTGAGGTTGGAAGGGCAGGAGATAGGGGTCAGAAAGGCCATTGTCTAGCAATAGAGGTCGAAAGAACCATAATAGACAACAGAGGTTGGAAGGACCATAGTCGGTAGGAGATAAGGGTCTGAAAGATCATAGTAGTAGAGAAGTACTTTGGTAGAACTCCGGGCGTAAGGTGGTGGTTTGGCAGAAGTCCGGGCGTCAGGTGGTAGTCTGGCCGAAGTTCAGGACCTCAGGTGATGGTCCGGTAGAAGTCTGGGCATCAGGTGGTGGTCCGGGAGAAATTCGGGCCGTAGGTGGTGATCCGACAGAAGTCCGAGCCTCAGGTGGTGGTATGGTAGAAGTATGGGCCTCAAGTGGTGGTTCGACAAAAGTTCAGGCCTCATATGGTGGTCCGGTAGAAGTCCGGGCCTCAGGTGGTGGTCCGGCAAAATTCCAAGCCTCATGTGGTGGTCCGAGAGAAGTTCGTGCCTCAAGTGTTGGTCCGACAGAAGTCCGGGCCTTAGGTTGTGGTCCGGTAGAAGTCCAGGCCTCAGGTGGTGGTCCGCCAGAAGTCCCGACCTCAGGTGGTGGTCTGCCAAAGTCCGTGCCTCAAGTTGTGGTCTGGCATAAGCCTAGGCCTCAGGTGGTGGTCTGGCAAAAGTCAGGGCCTCCAGTTGTGGCCCGGCGGAACTCAGGCGATGGTCGAGGAGGAGCGAGGAGGCAAGAGCGATCTCCGATCTCTCTCTTGCTCTCTTTTGACTTGGGGTCCCTTTTCAAGAGAAAATGGGGCTCTATTTATAAATTTTTTTTAGTGGCATGGCCCGTAAATGGGTGGGAGATTAGAGGCAAATGGGGATTGGTTGGATGGATGACCGATGTTGAATCCCTTAATCATGAACATTTGAATGTCTTAGTGATGTTGGAATTTAGTGATCTTGGGCTCATTGTATTTGTCTCGTCGAGCCGCTCGATTTGATTATAAGCACGTTATATTTGGAAACCGTTTGGTAATCTAAATTGTGGTTCGAACCTTCCAACAACTCTTTTAATTCTTGATTTGGTCCCATTTGGGCTCGGATTAGGTTGGATTTGGTGTCGTTGGGTTCGTATTCTCGAGACGTTCTGTTTGACTATAAGTTTTCTGAAATTGGAGTTTGAATGGTCTCAATTTTAATTTTGGAAGTTTCCAACTTGATTTTTGCATCGAGATTTGTGCCCGATCAAGATAATTTTTTTATGATGTCAAAACTAAATTTAAAATTGATCAAAATTTTATTTTAGATTCATTTGTCTTAAAAAAGAAAGAAAAAAAAAAGGCACCAAAATTTTTAAAACTCTACATTTGAAATACATTACACTCACCTCGAATAAAACCAAACAGCCCCTTAATAAAAAAAAAATAAAAAAATAAAAATAAAAACAGCCCCTTAATAAATAAATAAATTTTCAGAGAATCAGAAAATTAAGATAATAATAAAAATTAAGTACATCCCCTCAAATTCCTTAAAAGAAATTCATTTTGCACTAGTGATTATTGATATGTACACTCATTGAACACTCCCTTTACAAGGCTTAATGACACCGGACAAGAAGGGGCTTGACAACTCCTCGTCGGCGATTCGGTGACCGTCTCCGGACACAACTCCAAGAACTCCTTGGAAAGAAACCACCACCTGAATAAACTTCAGGATACAAAAAAGACACACAACTCAACTCAAATATCATTCATCTCAAATTCTCTCTTATTACAAGAATTGACTATGTATTTATAGATAAATGTAGCAACATAATAGGCTGCACTCAGTAGAAGAAAGCTCTATTCCTATACAACCATATAAACTACCAAATGAAATCAAACTAGTCTGAAATTAACTTGTTTTAAACAGCTCAGCTGCAGCATCACTTAAACAGCATAGCAAAATAAAAATTTTCGGAGATAAGCCCCTCTCAGCCTCTCCAAGCTTTCTTGTTCTATCAAGCCAAAAGATAGGAGAATCCCCTTCTTGCTTCTATAGGAGAATCACCTTCTTTCCCACTTTAATACTCAAGAAGAAAATTAAGGAAACCCCTCATTCACAGTTAAATATAGCAGCAACCATAAGAATAAAACATGCCAGCTTAAATAGTGACTAAATAATAATATGAATAAAAAATTAAAAAGGATATCTCAACATGTACGCTGCTAAAAAATCAGACTTTCGCAGTATTATTTATAGAAATACTGTATCGGTTTAAACACATATTAAATTCTTTGCAACAGTTTCATGACAGCTACAAATCCGTTGTATCTATTTTCGCAGTGGTTTCATAAGTGCTCATGTAGGAAGATTTAACCGAGCTGCTTAAAGTTAGCACTGGTGGAAAAAAATATACAATGCCAAAAAAATGAATTTTCTTGATCGAATTACAACAGAAATTAAGAATATTAAGAATTAAATGCTACATAAGTGCTCAGATTGCCCTTTAAAATATGACATCTAGCTTATTAAAACAGTTAAAAGCATCATGTAGGCTGAAGAAGCATAATGTAAATCTTCATGAAAGTTTGAAGCAAAAAAGTGAAATGATTAAGGACTTGAGACTTCCTCATTGCTGATTATGAGTATAACGCACTTATTGTCGACCTTGATGCATTTGATACTGATTTTGAGCATACACTATCTGTTACAGAGTATGATTTTCATTTTTTGATGACTCTATTTATTATCTTTATTGAAGTGTTTGTTGCAACTTCCACAACTCAAAAATAGAATCAAATTCACATGTAAAAATAGCACTCGAACCGACAAGTAGGAGAAAATGTTGGACGATGACATGAAAAATAGTATCTCTTTCTGTCTATTCTCCATGAAAAGGAATTACATGTATGCTATACCTTGATGCTATTGTTTTTAAGTTATGTAATTAACAAAGTGTGTATTGTGTACTATAGTAACTAAAAGTAGAAAAATTGCAAGGAAATAGTGCTGGAGGAAATCAAGCTAAGCAAATAAAGATAAGTTGTATACCTGCACAACATAGTTAAGTTAAGATGATCCACATCAGTGCATGTCCCCCGGTATTAGAAGAATTTTGGTTCCAACAAATTGAAGGTAGTGGTGGCCTCATGGGGCGGGGAATAAGGAGATATATCTGCTACATTGAAGGTGGAAGAAGTCTGAAAAATCAGCAGGTAGGTCGATTACATAAGTATTATTATTGATCTTACGCAGAATTGAAAAAGGTCCAATTTTGTGTGGGTTGAGCTAGGTGTAGGTGCATGTAGGGAATCATTCCTTGCAAAGCCTCAATATGACTAGGTCGCCGGGTTGGAAGAGTTGATGTCGATAGTGGAGATCCACCTGAGCTTTGTAGTGTGCTGTGGATGTTTGTAATTTTGCTTGAACTTCTTGTAACATTTCCTTCAAGAGTGTAGCAATGTTTGCTGCAGCTTGGCTTTGGCATTTGGGTATGACTACTCAAGATCAATTAAGTGGTTAAGAACTTTAGTGTACATAATGTTAAACTTGTTTCTGAATTTGGGTAGCAGTTTTGTCTCGACCCACATGAGCTGCAAGCCCGTCGCTGTATATTTCCCTTATTAATTGTTGTCTCCAAATATGATTGCGGTATGCACAAAGAATTAGCCGTAAAGAAATACCCATTTAGAGATCATTTGGTTCTCCCAATTTATGTTCCAAAGTTTCTCAAATGGTTGATTTAGGCTCATTTGTAATTGGATCAAATCACTTTCAATGTTAATAGATTCATCTCATCAAGATGTTCAATTTGACTATAATTAAACTTATATAATTTTGAATGAAATTTTGAAAGCTTCTTATTGAATATTGCATTGAAATTCGGGGTTGATCAAGTGAATTTTTTATGACATATAAAGGATATCATAATATATTTTATATCAACATGTAATTATTTTTACTATAGGTATCTATGATTTCATCTATCATGCATTATCCTTAAATACAACTAAATCATTTGACAACACAACTAATTTATTTAAAATTGTAACTATTAAACAAATACAACCATAACATTCAATTAATAAGTATACTCATGCAATATATATATATATATATATATATATATATATATATATATATATATATATATATATATATATATATATATATACCTAATAATTTAGTAGTGCTGAGGGTTGACTTATGACGTATGAAATCAATGACACGTGTAATAAAATAGTCCCATCCTTATTTAAAATGTATTCGGACTTCCTAATAGAATTTTTGTGTATGTTATTTTCCTTTGAAATACCTATTTCATAACCCAAGATTTTAAGGTTAAATAATAAAACAATAGATTATCAACTAAAAGATTATAGAATTTTTTCTTAATTGGCTTTACTTTTCTTCACTCCAAATTATCAAAAAAAAAAAAAAAAAACTAAACAACGATATTTATGACCATTCTATTTATACATTCTAAATAAATTAAAATTGTTTTTAAAAATAAGAAACTAATTATTAAATTATGTATTGATGATACTTACTAATGCTTACTATTCTATAACCCTAGCATGAGCTTTCTAAAATGTTCTTTGATGCTGATGACAAAAATAGAGCTTCAGCAATTGAAATAATTTTGTGCTACCATAAATATTATTTAATTATGTAAAAACAAAAACAAAAAATTCATGCAAATTCTATCATTCATAAAAATATTTTAAAAATGAAAATTTAGGATAAAAAAAAAAGTTTTTTACATGTAGATATTAATTTAAGTATTTTTTTCGTACTTATAAATGTTGAATACATATTTGTCTATGGGGCGCAATACCTAGATCTTACTCACAAGATTGATTACAAGAAGTAGAGATCTGGGAAGAGAGAGAAGGTGGAAGAGAGAGAATACGAGAGAAGCAATGTGATTTATTGCTTGAAAAATAAAGAGATATGATACATCATCAAAAAATTATCTTGATCAGGCTCTAATCTTGAGACAAAATCAAGTTGGGAACTTTCAAAATTAAATCTAGGACCATCTAAACTCCGATTTCATTAAACTTATAGTCGAACTGAGAATCTCGGAAATATGAACCCAGCCACACCAAATTCAACTCAAAGACCCGAAACACATTCAGAAGGTTCAATCCATAATTTGGATTACCAAATAGTTTCCAAATATAACATGCTTATAGTCAAATCAAGCAGCTGACGAGATGAATCCAACGAGCTCAAGATCGTCAAATTCTGATATCATTAAAGCCTTCAAATGTTTGATAAACGGTCCACGATCAAGGGATTCAACATCGGTCGTCCATTCAAACCACTACAAATTTACCCCGATCTTCCTCCTATTTACTGGCTATGTCATCCTAAAAAAACTATAAATAGCCCCTCATTTCTCTTAAGAGGGGACCTAAGCAAGGAGAAGAGAAGAAGACAAGAGAATAAGAGAAGAATGGAAGATAAGGAAGAAGCTCCTCCTCGACCACCGCAGAAGTTCCTCCTGCATGTCTTTCAAGTGATGCCAGAATTCCATCCGACCTCCAAATGATGCTTGAGTTCCTCTCCGTTTGACCACCAAGTGATGACATTGAAGTTCCTCCTGACTTTCAAGTGATGCAAGAATTCCGTCTAACCTCCAAGTGACGCTGGAGTTCCTCTCTGTCCGACCACCAAGTGACGTTGAAGTTCCTCCCGACTTTAAAGTGACGCCGGAGTTTCGCCTGACTTTCAAGTGACATCGAAGTTCCGCCCGACCTCCAAGTGAAGCCGGAGTTCCGTATGACCTCCAAGTAACCTTGGAGTTCCTCCCGACTTCCAAGTAACGTTAGAACTTTGTCAAACAAACAATGGACACTAGTTTTCTGACACCAGCATTCTGATATCTGTTTGCAACTGAATTTCAACCTAAGAGTTGATTATTGTAATATGATCATCATAAATTTTAAGGACGAGTCAACCTCTTGTAACTCAAGCAAACACTAGTGAAATTATTTTAACTGGGCGTGACCCCGTGGTTTTTCCCTTTCCAGGGCTTTCCACGTAAAAATCCTTGTGTTTTATTTCTCTTATGTTTGTGTGATGGATATTCGTACAACACCGAGACAAAAAATTCTAACTCTATCGTCGCTTAAATTCTAGCCGCAATAAGATCGAAATAAATAAATTGTTGAGTGTTTTTAAGCTTATCTTTTAGCTCTGAGTAGACACAAGGCTATATAAAAATAATAATATTTAAAAAGTAAATACATAAATGATAAAATATGGCCTAATATCTTGCCACAAAAAAGATATATGATAATTATATCTCGGTAATTACATAAGATACGTATTAAAATTTTTCAGACATAAATTGAGCCCACATATAGGCACCGATTAACCTAGTCCGATCTGTTTGACCCATAATATCAATATCAATTGGGCTGACTCGAGCTTGAGTACTTTTGAGTTTGGAGTAATTTATACAATATATTTTCTGTCAAAGATAAAAATGAAATTATCATAAATTAAATTAACCAAAATAAAAAACTATAAAAAAGAATAATAATGATAAAGTTGTCATAGATATGAAAATGTTAAAATAAATAAATATACAAGTTATGATATAGTAATTATACCCACCGATGCTTAGCTCGGTTGGTGGGAGTGCTCGGGTGGGAACCCCCAGTACCGAGTTCGAATCTCTCGAGCGGCAGTCACCCCTTAAGTGGGGGTCCCTAAGCGCCGGCTATGGGTTCAGTGACGTGGGTGGCCCGATAGGTCGGCTGGGGATTACGGACCGCCAGGCGTCTGGCTAAGTCAGGATGGCAGCGGATGGTTCCTCGTCATCAAAAAAAAATATATATATATAAACTTTAGAAGCACGTTCCAAACTAGGAAAGAACTTTTGCTTGTAACCCTAATACTTTTTTTGTGCTATTATAACATGGGAAGTTTTGTATTGGGCTGTTGGGCTTAATAGGCTTACAATCAAGCTGCTACTATAGACTCCAAAATCAGCCCAACTGCTTTATAAAGAAGAGGGGATTTTTTTTTTTTTTTTTCCCAATAGAAATATCGGCAAAATTATGATGAATAATGTACGATAAACTGCTTTCTGAAGATGAGTATTGATAAAAAAAAAAAAAAAAAAAAAAAAAAAAGAATTTGATATCATATGGAATGAGGATAAAAATATCTCATTCAGTTTCCATTGGGGTAATTTACTTACTGTTTTATTTATTAGTTCTTAATTATAGTTCTATTTAACTTTTTTTTCTGTTCTTAAATTTATTTTTTGTGCTAGGAATATATATTTTATATTATCATTCAAAAAAATTATTTTTTTACAAAATAATTTTACAATTAACTTTATAAAAAATTATAGCCAATCCAAAAGAACCCAATACGTCACAAAAAATCGCCTTAAATCATATACGAATCTCTAAACATATATAAGTTGCTCTAAATTAAATTCGGGTCATCCAAACTCTAATTTCAGCAAATTTATAGTTAAAATAAATGTCTCGAAGTTATGAATCCAACAACACCAAAATTGATCCAATCCGAGCCCAAATGGGTCCAAATCGGGGGGCCGGAAGATATTGGAAGGTTCAAAGCATACTTTGGATGACCAAATGATATCTAAATATAACATGCTTATAGTCAAATCGAGCGTCTTGACAAAATGAATCCAATGAGCCTAAGATTGTTTAATTCATACATCATTAAGGGATTTAAATGCACAAATAAATGTTATATGATTAGGGGAATCGATATGAGCCGTCCAATAGAGCACACCGAATTTGGCATGGATCTTCTTCATATTCATAGAGCGCACTACTCATATAAATATATAAATAGGCACATGCTCTCTTTATTAAGGAATCATTTTGCTAGATATTAGAGAGAGCTTTGAGGCTTCAAGGATTTTAAAGTTCTACTCAAGCACCATTGCTTGGCCACAGATCGTCACCGAACCACCGTCCGTCCACTAACCGTCGTTTGATCATTTCCCATCTGGTGGTCGTCGTCGGACCTCCGCCGGCTCACCGACCGTCACTGAACTACCGCCCATCCTTCGACTGGTGCCAGACCACCGCTAGTATGTCAATCGCCATAGAACCTCCGCCCGACAACCTACTACCATCGGACTATGCCCATCCGCAAATCGCCAACTATTGTTGGACCTCAGCATGTTTGCAGAACGTTGAATACAGTTAGGCCTCCGCATGACCGTCGACCATCTCTATACCACCTCCCATCCGTCAATCACCATCAGACCTCTGCCCGACCTTCGACAGCTGTCAAACCTCCGCCCAGCTGCCATCGACACACCACATCGACCTTCATTTCCCACCGACTATCATCCTTCTGACCACCATTGCCCGAGTACGATATTCTGACCTCTATCGCCCTTCAATTGTGTTCCCTCTGGCCTCTATTGCCCACCGAGTATGGTCCCGTTTCGATCTACATTGCCCGTCAACTATGGTCCCTCTGACTTCCGTGGCCTGCCAACTACGATCCTTACAAGCACCATCGCATGTTGCATAAGATGACTTCAACCGTCATCGCCCGCAGACTACGGCCCCTCCAATCCATCGTCACCCCCAAACTACAGTCCCTTTGACCTCCATCACCCGCCAACTATGATCCCTCTGACACTGTCGTTTGTTTACCGTCAACTACGGTCCCTCTAACCCTCATTGCCCCACCAACTACGGTCCCTATGACCCCATTCACCCATTGATTACGATCCTTCTAACCTCTGTCGCCTGCCAAGTACAGTCCCTCTGACCCAAATACGCCTGCCAACTACAGTCCCTCCGACCTTCATCACTTACCAACTATGATCCCTCATACCACCATCTCCCGCTGAATACAGTTCCCTCGACCCTCGTGCCAGTTGACTATGGTCCCTCTAACGTCTATCACCCACCCACTACAGCCCCTTCGACCCCCATCATCCTTTAACTGCAATTCCTCTGACCTCAGTCACCCATCGATAACAATCCCTCCAACCCCCGTTGCCCGTTGACTACGATTCCTCCGACCACTGTCGCCCGCCGACCACGGTCCCTCCGACCTCCCTCACATGCTGACTAAGGTCCCTCCGATCTCCGTCGCCCACAGACTACAGTCCCACCAACTACCGTCGCCTAACTTATAAGATCCTACCGACCAAACGAACATGCCCATACTCTCTTGAGAACAACTTCAATATCTCTAGATTCTCCCAACTCCCACCATGTAATGTGCTCTATATGATGCATATTTGTTACATCGATCCAAGGCCTTCCCTCCTAGGAAGAACCTTATTAGTAATCAATAATAAACATTAGTATAATCATTTTAACTGGGTAAGATCCCATGATTTTCTCTTTTTTTTAATTTTTCACATAAAAACTTGATGTCTCTTATGACTATTACATCCCTCTCTCTTATCTATCTTTGTGTTGGATCTTCATACAAAATTTAAATGTTAAACTCTATATCTCTCTACTGCCGCAAATGTTTCAGAACCCAACATAACCATTAAAATTCTTAAATTAATAGACTCCAGCTCCAGACATTAATCTCTACTCAGTCATCCTGATATTTGTCAAACTCTCCCATTTAAGCAATCTCGATCCTATCCTATGTTTCTGCATTCTCTGGTCCGATTGTTTTTGAATGCTCATTTGCAAGTCTTCCTAGATTCTCACGTCTTGTAGATTATCATGTAAAGCTTTATACCGACATGATCTCTTAGAACTTCAGCGATAAACTGTCTGTTGTAATAATTCTAGAGAGAGAGAGAAGAAATATTGTCAAAATAACCAAATGTCCCTAGTAATAATTCTAGAGAGAGAAACAGAAAATTGCTAAAATGAGCAGAAGATTGACTCACGGCTTCTTTGTCCCTGTTGCTGAACTGCAGAGAAATGGCCCCACCGTCACTATTATTTAATTTTTGATCTTATCTCTTCCTCACTACTTTGTTCTGTAAACTATATTTAAGGATATAAAAGAGTTGAGTTCTTATTTAATCGAATAAAGCTCGTTAAATTTATATTGAGCTCAAGATCGACTTAAAATATGAGGTTTAAGTTCAGTTCAAATACTTAGGGGGTTTTGTTTGGAACAGTTTTTTTATTGTTTCTTGAAGCAACTTATAAGAACAAAAATTTTAATTTTTGTGCTAAAAAATTATTTTAAGAAGCAGTAAGAAAGCCATCTCAAACGAATCCTTAAGCTCGATAAAAAAGCTCGAGTCTAATTCAATTTGGAGCTCGATTTCTTATTTTAAATATGCTCAAAAGTAATAAATTAGGCTAAATACGAATGTCTAAAGTGTTAATTAATATTAATCGAGCCAGCTCCACAATTAAATAAGCAAAGTCGGGCCACCCCAAGCTCATATAACAAATGACTCGAATTTAACTCGAACTCGTTGCTCGATATGCTTAACTCGCGAACTACTTAACGAGTTGAGTTAGAGTTGACTCACGAGCTGGTTTAGATAACTTACACCCCAAAATTATATCAAGATATAGTAAGTCACGCATAAATATTAATTAATTAAATAATTTTTTTTAATTGAAATGGCATTATTTGACCATTAATGCATCAGGGCAACTTTAATGACTGTTTGATTTCACATTTCTAGAGGTGTCAATTTCGGGTCATGGGTCGAACTCGAAACTGACCCGGCACTATTTGGGTTCGGGTTGACCCGACCCGTTTTTGCAAACAGATCGATTTTCTGGATCCGAACCCGACCCTCTTCAGGTTCGGGTCAACCCGACCCAACCCGCGGGACGCGACACTGCCCGGCTGCAGCGGGAGCTGGTCGTGCGACGCAGCGGAAGCCGGACTCGCATGACTACGGGAGAGGGACTCGCACGACTGTGGGACGCGGAATTGACGCCAAAAACTACCCAACGACAGCATTGGGCAGACAGCAGCGCCGCAGCGGGACGCGTGACAGCAGAAGCTGGTGGAAACGGGAGCGGGACGGGCGACGCAACAGACCTGACCCGTACGTGACGCGACGCATACCTGATGCCGGATGTGACGCTACGCTACGCAACGGGGCGGGGGTCATCATTCCCGGGTTCCCGGGTCAACCCGAACCCGACCCGCTTCAGGTTTGGGTCAACCCAAACCCGAAATTTTCGGGTCGGATTTTCAAGTCGGGTCCAATATTGACAGCTCTACACATTCCCTTATAGTGCTCATATAGAAATCACATAACATAACTTTGATCAATTAGATATTTAAGCCCATACTAACAATTAGAGAAAAGCTTAGAGCTTTCACAGCAAAAGCACTTTTTTAAAATCCGATAATGATGGTTTAACCTTTCCCCATTATGGAATTAATTAACCATTTTAATGCTTAAAAAAGATTCCACTATTTATCTAAAGTTCCATACAAAAGTGTAATATCGCCATCAGCTACGGCTAATTAGGCACATGTCTGGTTATTGAAGAATTTAGTTCATTAAAATAAGGAATCTCAGGCCAAGACTTCCAATTTGGTAGGCTAATTGCATATTTTCTTAATATAAAAAAAAAATATATATTATCATTTTGATAACAACAAAAAAAAACTCAGTGACAGGATTAATCAGAAAATTTTATTTTCATAAATGCAAAAAATAAAATAAAATAAAAATCATTGAAGTGTGGCTACTTAGCTTTGACAGAGGCCATAAGAATCTATGAAACTCAGAATAAACTCTTAAGGGAGGTGGATTCTTTTTCGCCTCTTTAATGGATTTCTTAATATTATTATTTTTCTGGTAAGCAGGCCTGATGCCTTTCCTGCTTCTTTCCTCTCTTTTCTCTTCTCTTTTCCTAGCCTTGAGCTATTGATTCTCCTATCAGGTCCTAATCCTAGAAGAGGAGAAATTATTCTGTTCAGAGATCGGACACAGAATGCCGTCCGGAGACCAATCCGACTGCGTCATGTCAGCAGTATCGAGCAAGGGGTACGTGGCGCATTCTAGTTGGTCTCCGGATGACGTTCGGCGTCTGCACAGAATAATTAACCCTAGAAAAGAAATTTGGGAGCAAAATTAGCGAGTATGGAATTGAAAATAAAAAAATAATAATAAAAAATAATAAATAAATGATTATTCCACCATGGAAATTTCCATTTGGAGAAGATTTCTAGCTACTAACAGCAACAGGAAGGAGCAAAAAGTAAGAAGAAATTGGTAGTCTTATTCAAAGGTTCTATGCAAGCATCCAAACTCTTCCAGTAATGCCCAACTTTTCCACACTAAGATTGAGTGCAATAAAGAGGAATCTAAAGAACTGTATAGTTCAAAGGTAAATGTTGAATTGAAAGGCAGAAAGTGTTCAGAAATAGTAAGGCGTGTTGAACCTATACATCATGATCTCAAACAAAACCCAATAAAAAATGTAGAAATCAATAATTGTTCAAAAGTAAAAAACTCATTAGTCTATTTGGCAAATATTCCTGCATGAACTGAAGACAGTAACTTATAATAAGGAGGTTTAATAACAAAAATCTCACAAGTGTTATTCACATTATATGACCAAAGTGTGAACAACAACAGGATAATTTATGAAGTATCAACAAAAATTATATATAAGTTCAAACAATTAAAAGCAAGGGCACAAGATATATAATCAGGTAACCAGACCTCTTCCAAGCACAAGAGATTCTATGAACAAGACAATGTGAGAATGACATCGATATTGACTCGATAACTAAAACAAGCTGCAACTAAACACTTACATAGAAGCCTGGTTGAATAGCTTCACTGGACTATCTAAAAAGACTCTCAGAAGCACATTCTGAAAGCTACATGAAGAGAGAAAGAAAAACCAAAGAAAGAAGACGAAATAGGTCACCTGAATCCTGCTTAAGTGTTTTGGAAAAAGATTTTACCCAATGGATTCCCTGTTATAAGCACGGAAGATTTATTTCAGAAAAACCATCCTGATCCATTTTGACTTTGCAGGGACTGCACCATTCCTCTAGGCAATGAATCTGCAAAGTCCATTGATTGCATGGTGAAAGGTGATTCAAATTTCAATTCATTATTGATATTATTCGATTGAGCCGGGTGATAAGCCTGGTTCATCTGCATCAGATCATCATGGAAAGGAAAGAACTGTGAATTGTTTGCTCCTTCGAAGAGATCGCCACCAACTCCATTCATCGAGCCATAGAAGTTGCTTCCAGCTTGAGCCGGTGCATGAATAGAACCCGGGTTCGGCTCCTCATTGGCCAAGCCTATCTCGCTGTTAATATTGCCATCGTACTGATTCATCAGCTCGATGATCGACTTCTGTCCATCATCCGGAAGGCCTATGCCCGATAAGTCGAAAGGACTCGACGTGTTGATAACTGTGGATTGCAAGACACTCTGATTCAACTTAGACTGTGCAAGTGAAGCACAGATGGTCTGGGGCTTGCTCTCATTCACCTGAAAACCAGTCGCACAGAAACTAGGAAGACTTGTTGGGTAGCCGGAGAGGTATTGTTGATTGTTGGATCTCACGCCTCTATCCATGACCCCAATCTCATAATCGCTACGAGCGAATTTAGACTTTTCGTTACGGATAATGATGCCTTGATTTGACATAATTTCAGGCTCAGAATTTGCAGACCGTTTTCTGATAAACTCCCTGTAACCTTCTTCCTTAACAGCATGGTGTGGCCCCATATAGAGGTCATTTCCTGAGGATGTGCTGGTGTTGAAAACATTGTTGACATCCAGTACTGGATTTGTGTTACCAGCCTCCTCACTTTTTCCATCATCAACCCCTTCAACATCATATTCACTGCTGCTGCTGCTGAATGAGATGGTTCCATTGCAATTATTTCCTGAAGATGGCGGTAGACAAGCATCAGGATGAAGCTCCCTGAACAGGATCTCCTCCTGTTTAACAACAGCTAGCCAGGTTGCACTCTCCTTGGCAGTCATCTTGTCCTGAAGGCACTTTGACTGCCGCACCAGCCTACGAATCTTGTCAATATCTGGAGACATGTGCTTGATGACAGCAGTCAGGACTCCAACCTTCCAAGCCTTCTTGAGATCATGAGGTTTCTTATATGGAGGAGGCAGCTGGTCATTGGTAATACCCAGCTGAGGCCACCACTCCTCATTTCCTGTTGGCCACCATGGCGGTGAGATGCCCTTCTCCAACGGAAACCGACGTTGAGGTGGGTCACAATGTTGCATCAAAGCAGATAAGAGTGATCCCAACGTGGTGTCCTGAAGCTCTTGCAAAGAGTAGGGGCTGACAGGCCTGGAGTTTTGCTCACTGTTAAGGCCCCTGATCCCATTGTCAGCCTGGTATTTGGCAATTGCTGCAGGCCCATTACGATCGAACCTTACCTTCTCCTTCCACCAGCCACGCAGATTATCGGAAGCACCGCTCACAGGTTTTCCCTTCTCTGGTATGATACCATATACGAATCCCTGAGCTTTACAAACTTCCATCATCTTCAGCATGTATTTGAGTATGCCATCCTGTGCTCGGGACATCTTTTTCCTCCTGGCTTGCTCCTGAGACTGGCGCTGCTTCGTGGAATCGCCAAGCTCCTTGTTCTTGTTCTGCTGCTGTTCTTTTAGACGTTTTAGCCTCAGCCTATCCCTCCACATACGACGCTCTAGCTCTTCCACATCCAGGTCATCATCACTCTCATCATCATCAGGCAAGGATTCTGGAAAGTTTTCCGGTGGCGGGTCCACCAGATCACCATCAATTACAGAAGAATCACCACAGGCAGTGTGTTGAAGATGGCTGAGGTCAGAAGGAGGCTTTTGCAGTATCGAGAGGTAACCACTACTTTTTTCATGGCCAATGGACATGAATTGGCCAAAATCTAAGCCACCAGAGAACGTCATGGCTGCTTCAATAGCGATCCCACCCATGAAGTCCAAACACAACAGCAGATTAAGAAAATATAGATTGTGGTTTAAGCTTGAAAAATAGAGTAACAAAACGGCCTGCAACATGAAGTCGAATCATCATTAAACAAGCGAAGTTAATAAAAATGCAACAACAATGATTGCCTAAACAAAATAAATAAAGCATTTTTTCTTCCTGGCTTGAATGCCTATAGGGAAGGAACTTAACATAAAAATAGAACAATAATAACATGGATTACTGCACTTCCATGCCTGACAAAGAAAATTTGCGTTATTGAAAAACTAATATTCATATAAATCAAAACAAAGAAAACTGAAGAATTAAGAAAGCCATTTCTACATGCAACTTAGCACTGGCTATAATAAACTTCAAAATCTTCAGCTTCGAAAGAAGATCCTAATGCCTGCAAATTTGGCTATAATCTTTTCTTAATAATAGGACAAACATAATATGCTAAGGAAAAGAAAAAATGTAGAACTGGCAAAACTAATCCTAATGAGAGAAAAAGAAAAAAGAAAAAGAGAGAATTTTTGGGCTGCTTCCTCATGCAGCAAAAAAAAAGAGGCTAATTTTCCAATAGCCCATAATTAACGATTGTTTGGCTATACAAAATCCGGATTTAGAAAATCCTAAAATTTATTTAGCACAACAATTACTAAATCTCCTGAATCCAAATAAATTGGCTGGTTCTCATTGAGTTTTCATGGAGATAGTGTAGTAGTCGACACCAATAAAATCATCCTTGTTACCATCATCATCTTCATCAACCCATTAGCAAGCCAGTCGAGCCTCCACCACCACCCTCCCCCTCCTTCCACCTAAATCCCCAATTCACAACTATGCCTTCCTTTCTTGCATCTTCGACCACAATCACAACAACAAGAATATCCTCAACGAGCTCCCATCGCACTCGACTGCCTCAGCCTCACCATCGACCTCGATGATCTATATTTTGGGGCTCAACTTTTATAATTTCTAAGGTCTGCATCATGCACTTGGTCATTATGAGACAGGAGAAATACACAATGAAAACGGTGAGAAAGCTTGGAAGTTAAATCCAGCTCCACACATAATTTACAAAATCCTAGATTTAATGAATAACAGAGGTAAAACAACATTTACAAAGTCATAGGATTTAAGGATGCCAAAAAAATGACAGGATTTAGATTTAAGCTAAATCCTACCTAAATCATGCAATCAAACAACTCCTTACACTTAGAAACAGCGAAACCAAAACAAAAATCTTATCCTTTTATTTTTTCTAGACTATTATATTACCACTCAAAGACAAAATAGATTAACAACCTTAAATAATAAGTTAGTTTTTTTTTTTAAAAAAGGCTCATTAGTATAGTTAAAAAAAATCGTATTTTAAAAATAGATGATGTTACTTTTGCTCATTTGGTGTTAGTAAACGAAATCATTATAAGGGACTTCAAGAGAATTTGTAGAGTTTAAAATCGTAGTTGATTTCTAAATGATGAATCTAATATTTTTCCATCATTTCTGTTTTCAAATTTCAATCAACCAAATGGGCCATAACCATAACTAAAGATCATAAACAGAACCTTAATCAAATAAGCAATACTGAGAACACAGAACAACAGCCACGAATCCAAAAGTTTATGCATAAAAAAATAAAAATTTGTCTCCAAATGAATAAAAACAATTAAAAGTTAGGATTCATAAGCAAGATTAGACTCCAGATCTGGTAAGATAAACACGCAAAATTTCTAAAATTAAACTTGAATGAAACCACGGCACGATATCAATATAACAGACATCAGAGATTACAAACAAAACATTTATCCGATTCCAACTCTAATTAGTCACCCTCCATCCACTCCGCTCAAACAAAACAAATTACCGAACTGTTTACATGTCCAAGCTCGAGAGGACACAATCCGAAACGAAGAAGGATGAGTAAAAATAAAAACGATGTTGAAGAGAAACAAATTTACATATACGCAAGCAGTACAACTGGAAAGAGAAAATAAAAAGCTTCAAAAAAAAAAACACGATTTCGTTTTCCTGCAGAAAAAATCGTCCACAACAAATCCTGATAATTCAAATCAGATCATAACCCCATCGCCCATATTTCAATATTAAAGGAAAAAATTGCGGCAGAACCAAACAAATTGCTGCAAAGAACACAGCATATACGGTTCCTTTCAAGCTGAG
This sequence comes from Dendrobium officinale, assembly GCA_019514585.1. Lineage (NCBI taxonomy): Eukaryota > Viridiplantae > Streptophyta > Magnoliopsida > Asparagales > Orchidaceae > Dendrobium > Dendrobium officinale. The sequence goes on from CM033694.1 coordinate 43,043,378, forward strand.
AAGGGTAAATAGAAGCTCAAACGCCATAAGAAGAAAACGAAGCTAGAAGACGGAACCTCTTCAACACTCCCTACTCCATTAGAACTCCACTGGAAAGCACAGAGTGGGCAGAGAAGCAGATAAGAGGGAAGAAGTTTAGATGATGATTGTGATGAGTCTTTCGCAGCAGGAGAAAGGCTACAGTGCGCGCCTCTATTTCTCTCTCTCTCTCTCTCACGCCGCCTTCGACTTCCGTTGGCTTTTGGACAAGATGATGTGAGATTGAGAGCAAGTGAAAAGCGTTAGAGTAGCGGTGGAGGTAAAAAAAGGAAGGGGAGCTTACCGCAGTCAATACTAACCGTAGTTAGATTTCGGCTGGTGACTCTTACCGCGGTGCTGAAGAAAGTGTGGGATCCGCGTCCGTGCGTTTTGCGCTGGCTGCATTCGTGAAAACGAAGCATTTCTGCATTTTTTTCTGTTTTACATTTTAGCCGCCGCTAAAAAACTATCAGCTAAGATGGATTTAAATAATAGAAAAACTTAGCATTTTATTTACATATATATTATAAAAAATTTATATATTTTTATACATAATATTAAAATTTTACATTTATAAAAAAATTATATTAGAATATTTTGATGTAAATTATACCAGATCAATTTTTTTAATATACAAATTCTATTTTATATATATATGAAAATATGGTTTATTTTAAATAAGTTAATATTAATTATTAAGATTTAAAAATTTAAGTGCTATGTATAAAAATGCATAAGAATTTTATAATATATATGTTAATCTTCTTTAACTCATTTTGAATTAATTTTCTTAAAGTATTCCAATTTTAGATAAAAATATTAATTTTAAATGTCCAAAATAAATTGAATAGAATGATTGAAAGTTTTTTTATTTTATATTTTAACTATTTTTATAATTAAAGAAGAGCAAAATGCATAGCAAAATTATCTTAAATACTATATTTTTATAATTAAAAGATAAAATATTTATAAATATTATCCCATTTATTACAATTTTAGATATATCACAAGAGAGATAGTAATTTATAAATTTTGAAAATTTGGCATGTTAAAATTAAAAATCAAATAAAACAAAAAATATTTGATACAATATGACCTTTCATTAATAATTTGACATGTCAAACAACATAGCATCACATCTAGAGATGGCAAAAAAGTATTTGTTCACAAATAATTGTTAGGTCTAATCAAATGAACTTTCTTAAAAAATATTCTTTTAATTATTTTAAATTGAAAAATGTATAATTGTGGACTATATCTTATTATGAAATAAATTAAGTGTTATAATTCTAATTTCTAAACAATATATAAAATAAATATTCTTCATTTTAATTTATATTTTAGAATACTAAAAATATTAATGAAAAATCTTTATTATGAAAATTAATTGTACATTTAACCTTCAATTATAATTAATTATTATGTAATTAATATAAAATATTTTATTTTTTTCTTAAGACAATTAATTGAATGAGGTGGATATGTCAAAATTATTATCATATTCAGTTTTATATTTATGTTGATATTACACTAACATTTATAATCACCTTAATTTAGTGTGATGTTAAAGCAATGTGCATATTTATCACATCCTCTGATGTTCATTTATTAAATGGGGCCATAAAATATTGATACAGACCATTGCATTTAAAAAAAAATTTTTATTAGAAACAAATATGCAATTAACCACACATTTATTCTCTTTTTACATATTGTAATAGTATAAATTTTTTGGTTTTTAAATTTGATTAAAATGAATATCATAATTATTGATTGCCAATTAAAATAAATATTTTGTTTTTTAGTTATATGTTTTATTCATTTTAATATGAAAACTTTATGTGGTATTGTTTATGTAAACTTTGCTTCAAATGTTGATATGAAAATGTAATTAATAACTTTTTGAGGAGTTTATTAGGCAATTATGAAATTATCATAAATGTAAATCTGACATTTGATGTTCAATAAAAAGGAAAATGTAAATTTTCCTTTTAAAAAAAATCTTTTAATACTCATAAATTCCGGAATTTACTAAAATTAATGAAACTTCTCAAGCATAAATATATTTTTATTTTCAAATTAATTTGGACCTTTATAAAATCGTTTATTATTTTAAATTTGCAATGTTTATATGCTTTATAATCTTCCCTAAGTAACCTTTATGTTTCATGTAATTAAACGATTCACATGCTTATGAAATAATTCTTAAATATTCATATATCTAAATTTTAATATTTAATATTTATTTAATTATATAACAAGTAAAATTTTAAATTCCATTTTAAAATATTATTAATTAAGATATATATATATTATTTATTTACAATAAAAATTCAATGATATATTCAAACTTCAAGTTCAAGTTCATATATTGGTCCTAAAATATTTTAGGGAATATTATCATCTATGTTAAATATTTATAGTAAGAATCTATAATAATTCTTATTATAAAATATTCTCATTATTGGGAATATTTCTATTTATTATTTTATTCTCTTGTCTACGTACCTGTAAATATGTTTATACATTAAAATCAATTAAATAAAAGCATACGTCTTTTACAAATTAATTCTCTCACTTTCGTAGCAAATTTAACAATTTATCTCAAAATAGTTTAATAATTTTTAAATTAGTTATGATAAAAAATTAAGTAAAATATTTTGACCTAATGATGATAGAGAATTAGGTCTTATTTAAGGTGGTGTAAACGTTTGTAAAGTTGATTTTAAAGCTGTAGGATGAAAGTAATTTTTTTTTAAATCTGTTGTAAAAAATCACTTCTTAGCTCATAAATTTTTTGAAATTAGAAAAAAAAAATATGTCAAATAGAGCTTGTAATTGTTATATGAAAAATAAAATAATAAAAAAATTATCCCAAACAAATTTTTAGAGAATATGCCACCTGTATTCCCCTTTCACGAAAGAACTTCAATTTTGAAGAATTTAAAAAAAAAAATTCTCCAATCAAATTAAGGCTTCGTTTGGGACGGCTTCCTTTTTTTTTTTTTTTTTTTTTTTTACAGAAAATGTCATTAATAAAAGGATGGTTACAAAGTCACACAAAACAGAAGCTCATTAAACTAACAACAATTAAGAAGTAAACCTATGAGCTTAAAAACCAAAACAAAAAAAAGGATAAAACCAATCCAAAAAGGGCTCAGCAATCAGCCAGAACAGCCATCATCCTCGAGACCTCGCAAGGACCATCCAGAAGATAACGAAGCACCGACGGTTGCCACAAGAAAATCAACGAGGAGGGGAGCCCCAGCCACATCATCGCCCTGCAACAACCCACCGGCAAATCCGAAAAAATAATGAAAATCAAACCAAATCATCTTCTTTTACCTCCACGTTTCCAAAATTTCCCACGAAAATCTCCCCTCAAAGATCTATTCGGCACCATATTCAACTCATAATCAGAATCTGAAACATATTCAGAACCCGAATTCTCCTCCGAAGAATTCATTAACCAGTCAGACTTACTACCCAAAACACTTTGGGATTCCATTAACTTCACAGGCACAGTAACCAAATTCTGAGAATTAACCAAAATTCCCTGCACTTCCATATTAGCATTTATTTCCAAATTACTCTGATTTCGAACAGCAAAATAATCGTCAACCCTCAGTACCAGCCCATCTCCCTCGGTAGGAACCGAATCCTGCAAAACAACCTTAGAAACCAAACTCTCATTGCAATCCGACTCCAGAATGTCAACCGAAATATCCTCATTCACCGGCAAATGATCAGTTATGACAGACGAAGGAAAAAAAGGCACAACATTAGGAGACAATAAAATTTCCCCCTCAACCGTAACCTCATTTTCCACCAGTACAGTATCCTCCCTAGATTTATCTAACAAAACACCAACCGATGGCTTAAAAACCTGATCTCTATCAGAATCAATAACAGGCACAACCGACTCCAAAACATTCGACTCAAGCATAACAGTTTCATTTTGAGCAACAACAACAACAGGTTCCTCCAACACCGGAGCATCACAGCTTTTCGCAGTTTTAGAAACAATACGATTAGGGTGCAAAATTGGACAAGCATCCTTAGAATGACCTAGAGAACTACAATGATTACAAAAACTGGGAATTTCATCAAAAATAACATTCTGAATATACCCAGATTCCACAGATCCAACCCAAATCTTCTCCTCATGTTTTTTGGTAACATCCAACTCAACCAATATACGAGCAACCGACGGCCGCGACCCAGATGCTGTTGCCAAGTCGGATTTGAGGGGACGACCGAAAAGAGAGCCTAAACCAAAGAGAATTCTAGGAGTAAATAAATGGGGCCTAAGAAGAGGGAACGAGATCCAAATCGGCACAATAGGAGAATCCAACTCAACATCCAAATGGTGAGTCCATTTCACCACTTTCATATAACAATTTTGAACAAAATAGGATCTATGGGAAAAAATTCTGCAATAATCAAAATCATTCTCAAGTTTTATCAAAACATTCTGATTATTGAGCACAGTAACTGAAAATTCTCCAATCAACTTTAAACTAAAACAAAATTTTCGAATGGCTTTAACAGAGGGTCTCCGTCCCGGAAAACGCCCAACCAAAGAAAACTCAAAAGGCTTAGCAAGCGACCTAATTTCATCCTCCGAAATAAACAACGTCGGCAAGCCTCGATGGGAAGAAAAATTCAGAGCAGGAAAAGAGGATGATGAAATACCAGAAACCACATCTTTGAACGAAATAGGAGCCGCTATTCCGCTCAGGAAACCAGGATCGCGAATACGAGAAGCCGCCATACACGAAAGCAAGAGCAAAGATGAGAAAAAAGACTCTCACCAGACGAAAAAGGAGCAGAGGCGGCGACAGGGAAGGAAGATCGGAAACCCTAGCAGAGCCATTAAGGAATTCAGATGTTTCACGAAAAAGAACCAGGGTCTCGTTTGGGACGGCTTCCTTCCTGCTTCATAAAGATGATTTCTAGTACAAAAATTAAAATTTTTATGCTAGATAGCAGCTTTAAGAAACAGTAAAAAAACCGTCCCAAACATAGCCTAAGTCTTTTTTTGGGATAATTTTTGTACTAATTTCTAAAATCGTTTTTTAGTACAAATTTTTGTACTAAAAATTGTTTTAGTACAAAAATTTCATTAAAATGTTGTTTTAGAAAGCAAGAAGAAAATTGTACCAAACTAAGTCCTCATTTGGGACAGCTTTTGTACTGCTTTTTAAAATAATTTTTTAGTACAAAAATATTAAATTCAAGAAGTTTAAGATTTTTTTTGTACTTGAAAGCAAAAAGAAAGCCGATCATAGACTTCGTTTAGGAAGACTTTCTTACTATTTTTTAAACCAGTTTTTTAATAAAAAATTTTATTTTTTATATTAAAATATTATTTTAAAAAACAGTACGCTTCCATCTGTTTTTAAGCAGCAAAGCAGAAAGACAGAAGAGAAGACGCCATTAAACTAATTAGGCTACTTATCCTTAAGATAATTTGCAGAAGTAATTAAGTATTAATCAACGACAGGCCATTGGTGGATTTCCTTGGATACCCACCACATAAATTTTTTGTTTTATTCGAATAAAGTTTTTTTTTTGGGGGGGGGGACATTTAGGCCATTTAAGTCAAACTCACGTACACAACGCATACACAAAGACTCGAACCCAAGACCTCTAAGTTGGAGCATAAGATGATTTATCTCGATCGGGCTCATCAATATGTTTGGTTTCATACCAGCTGGCTTCTTTAAGGTTTTTTTTTTTCTTAAGAAGAATTATTGATTAAATTCACTCAAATATTATATATTGTTGTGTCCTTTGATTTAGGGGTGTCAATTTCGGGTCACAGGTCGGGTTCAGGTCGGATTCGGAACTGACCCGGGTTCAAACAGGTTGACCCTAACCCAACCCGGATAGGTAAACGGGTCAGAAATGCGAACCCGAACCCGGCCCGGCGGGTTGCCGGGTTGACCCGACCCGACATGGGCGAGTGACGCGAGCGAGCCACGGCTGCGACGAGGGCGACAGCTGCGAAGGCAGCGACGCGGGCATGCGGTGCTACGCGGGCGCGCGGTGTGACGCGGTCGCGGGCAGCGACGCGGGCACGCAGTGCAACGCGTTCGCTGGCAGCGATGCGGGCGCGCGCGTGTGACGCGGGCGCGCAGTGCGACGCGAGCGAGGGTCTGGTTCGCGAGCGTCACGGGCGCGCAGTGCGACGCGGGCGAGGATGCGGTCGCGCAGTGCGACGCGGGCGAGGTCTGGTTCGCGAGCGTGGCAGTCGCGGGCAGCGACGCCGGCAGGGGCTTCAAACAAGTTTCCGGGTAACCCGAAAATTCCGGGTCGGGTTCGGGTCGGATTTTCGTGTCGTGTCAAATATTGACACCCCTACTTTGATTATTCGTTGTGGTAGAGAAATATATAATTTAATGTATTGGTTTTGAATGAAGATTCAGCACACAATAAAATAAAAGAGAGGAGTGTAACATTCATAAAAGACATCAGAGTTTTTACGTACAAACACTTAAAAATGAAGAAAATCACAGGGCCTGACCCAGTTTGAATGAATTCACTAGTGTTTGTAGTCGATAACTGTAGAAAGAACAGACGAGTGAAATCGCTGTTCTTGTTTAGCGAACAGAGCAGAACGGGAAAGAGAAATGAGCAAGAAGAAAATGATTTCTATTATGTCTTAAACCAGAATACATAGATCTATTTATAGAGTACAAACTAGTGTAAATATGTAAATAATATCAACAAGAAACAAGATTGCTGCGCTTTATGTCCTGTTTGTATTGGTCTTTGTTTGTCTTTGTACTCTAATAATTACAAATGAGGTCTTTTCTTGGGTGAAGGCTTTGGTTTGATATAGCAAATATACAACATATAGAGTGCATTACATTGTAAGAATGAGAAGAATCGGTATTGGCATGTTCGTTTAGTCGGCATGACTATAGTCGGCGGGCGACGGAGGTCGGAAAGGCCATTATTAGGCTGGAGGTCGAAAGGATCATAATCGGCATTCTATGAAGGTCAGAAAGTTCGTTATCTAATGACGGAGGTCAAAAGAACCGTAGTCTATCGACGGAGGTAGAAAGAACTGTAGTCTTCGGGCGACAGAGGTCAAAAAAGTCGTTGGCTGACAACGGAGGTCAAAAGGACTGTTGTCTGACGACAAAAGTTGGAAGGACAATAGTCAAAGGTAAATAATAGTCTATCTTTATCAATATATTTATATTTATTTATTTATCACAAAAAATATTCTTGATGAGGCATGAATTTTTTAGGCATATATGAATTAGAAGCTTCCAAAAATTAAATTTGGACCATCAAAATTTTGATTTTAGCAAACTTATACTCAAATCGAATGTCTCGATAAGATGAGCCTAACAACACTAAAATCGGTCCAATCCGAGCCCAAATGGATTCAAATCAAATGAGCAAAGTATACTTGGAAGCTTTAGTAATTAATTAGATTAAAATTGATATCCAAATAAAGCATGCTTATAGTCGAATCCAGCGACTCAACCGGACTATTCTAAGAAACAAAAGATTGCTTAATTCTGACATCTATTTTTTTTTTGACAGTTTGATTGCAACTAGGGGTGTCAATTTCGGGTCACGGGTCGGGTTCGGGTCGAACCCGAACTGACCCGGGTGGAAAACGGGTCGACCCTAACCCGACCCGGGTAAAGAAACGGGTCGAAAATCCGAACCCGAACCCGACCCGGCGGGTTGCCGGGTTGACCCGACACGACCCGGAACCGCGCGGCAGCTCGCGGCAGCAGGCGACGGACGGCGCAACGCGCGGCAGCTCGCGGCAGCGCTCGCGGCACGCGGCAGCGCTCGCGGCGGCACGCGGCAGCGCTCGCGACGGCACGCGGCAGCGCTCGCGACAGCACGCGGCAGCGCTCGCGGCAGGCAGCGCTCGCGGCAGCGCTCGCGGCAGCACGCGGCACGCGGGCAGCGGGGCAGCGGGGCAGCAGCGGCGGCGGCAGCGGGGCGGGCAGCGGGGCTGGGCAGCGTGGGCGGGCAGCGTGGCGGGCAGCGGCCCGTGGCAGCGGGGGGCAGCGGGCAGGGGGCGGGGGGCAGCAGGGCAGGGTGGGATTTCGAAAATTTTTTAAACTAAACGGGTTGGCGGGTTGACCCGGCAACCCGCCGGGTCAACCCGAACCCGACCCGTTTTGTCAAACGGTCAAATATGTGAACCCGAACCCGACCCGTTTTTCAAACGGGTCGGGTTCAACCCGGATTTTTCGGGTCGGGTCCGGGTCGGGTTTTCGTGTTGTGTCAAATATTGACACCCCTAATTGCAACAATTTAAAGCTAAAGTGTAGAATACATTGTAAGAATTTGCATAAATTTGATGAACGAATAAAAATAGGATTAATTAAGCATGAATTTGCATGAATATTTGAATTAAAATTTTTTGAATTAAATTCAAGATCATTCAAACTTCAATTTCAACCAACTTAAAATTAGATTAATCGACTCAACGAGAAGAACCCAATGACCACAAAATGATTCCATCCAAGTTCAAATAAGTTTGCTTATCAAGAGCTGAGGCAAACTTTAAAATTTTAAAATATTAATTAGATGATCAAATGATCCCTAAATTTAGTATGCTTGTAGTAAAATATAGCATCTTCATGAGATGAATGCAAAGAGCCTAAGATTGTTTAATTTCGATAATATAAGACATTTAAATGATAAATGAATAATATATGATTAGTAATATCAATAATAACCATCATTTATAGCTAATTTCAATTTTTTTAATATTTAAAATAAATTCTGATATATCATCAAAAAATTATCTTGATCGGGCACGAATCTCGAGGCAAAATCAAGTCGGAAGCTTCAAAAATTAAATCCGGGGTCATCGGAACTCCGATTTCATTAAACTTATAGTCGAACCGAGCGTTTCAATAATACGAACCTAACGACACCAAATTCGACTCAATCTTAGTCCAAATGAGTCCACATCAAGGACCCGAAGAGCTGTTGGAAGGTTCGAACCACAATTTCGGTTACCAAATGGTTTCCAAACATAATGTGCTTATAATCGAATCGAGCGGCTCGACGAGACAAATCCAACGAGCCCAAGATCTCCAAATTCCGACATTATTAAGACCTTCAAATATATGACGAACATTTCACGATCAAGGGATTCAATATCGGTCGTCCATCCGAACCACTCCACCTTTGCCCTTGATCCTCGTCATATTTAAAGGTCTTGACATCCTCAAAAAACTATAAATAGCCCCATTATTTCTCTTGAGAGGGGACCCCAGCAAGAAGAAGAGAAGAATGAGAAGAGAAGAATGATAGGAGGGAATAAACTCCTCAACCACCGCCCGAAATTCTGCCTGAATTCCAAGTGATGCTGGAATTCCGCCCAACTTCCACAAAATGCTAGAATTCTCCACGACTTCCACGTGAAAAAAAAATACTGTAATATAATATATATATATATATATATATATATATATATATATATATATATATATCCCATAACAAATATTATTTTAGGCTTCGTTTGGAATAATTTTTTTATTGATTTTTAAAATAATTTTATTGGTAAATTTTTTTTATTAAAAAATATTTTAAAAATAGAAAAAAAAATGGATCGATTGTGTGTGAAGTCAAAAATAAAGATCAGTGCCCGACCCACCTAATGGATTAGTAATGCATGATGAAGATCACAAGGTCGGTCATAATTATTTTTCTTATTCTGCCAAAAATAAATCCAATCAACGCTGGAGTTCAAATTTTCAGCATTAAAAAAAATTTACGTAAGATGTACATAATCAAATATATAAATAAAGACATTTTACTCAAATATCCAGTAGTTTTTCTTAATTATAATTCAAACTTATCTTCTTTTATAGAAATTGAATCTATACAAAATAATAATAATAATTACAAAAATATATTTTCTCCAAAACACCCTTCCCTGGAAAAATTATTCTGCACAGAGTTCGGATGGGAAGAACCGTCGGGACTGTAAGTGTACAATAGGGGTGCAAACGAGTCGAGTCGAGTCGAGTCATGGGTGTTCAAGCCAAGCTTGACTATCAAAGTCCAAGCTTGAGATCGTTGTCGCGTCTACCGTCGAGATCTTCGTACTGAGCGGTCTGAGCGTAATCGTGGTCGTCGTCAAGCTCGAAAATTCCCACTGTCGAGATCGTCATCGAGCTCGAAATTTCCCGTTCTTGAGATCATTGTCGAGCTCGTCCCATCGTCTGCTATCGAGATCGTTGTCGAGCTCGAAATTTCCCGCTCTTGAGATCGTTGTCGAGCTCGTCCCATCGTCTACTGTCGAGATCGTCGTCGAGCTCGAAATTTCTCGCTATTGAGATCGTCGTTGAGCTCGTACTGTCGTCTGCGTTGTCTTCGTCACGTCGTCGAGATACATCATTTTTTTATTTCCTGCTCGCGACTTGGATTTTCTGCTTCGTGGATTTGTGTTTCCCTCCTGTGAGTTCCGCCGACGAGCTGCTCGAAAGCATGTTCGAGCTTGAACTCGATAAGCCGTCGAGCTCGAAATCTTGTTCGAGCTCGACGCGTCGAGCATGTTACCGAGTCAAGTCCAAGCCAACTCGCGAGTCGACTTGACTCGTTTGCACCCCTAGTGTACACACACTATATACATAATATACATAATATGTGTAACATTATGTGCACAAATTGTGTACAATGTATGTAACATATATGTCCTAATGATTCTTTCTATCCGGATCTCACACATAATAATTCATCCAAGCAAGTGGCCCTCCTAAGAAAATGGCAGCCACCGATTCACCTGAAAGGCACCAAACTTGACCCATCATGCCCTCCACTAGATATGGTGGGGCCCATGTTCCATTGGGTCTTCTTGGGCCCCACCTCATTCGTCTACACTAATTTGTGTTTTCCACATGATAAATGTTTATGAAGCTTACCTTATTTACAACCAATATCCTCGATAATAATTTATGGTTATTTTTTCTTTTTAGATTTGGCATTCGGGAGTAAAACTCAAAGTCAAAGCATCATTTTTTTCCTAATTTCAATAATTTCGTCATTTTTAAGATTCAATTTAATTTAAGCTTCGATTATTATTTATTGTAAAATATTATAAATTTTTTTATAAATAAAAAAATGATTATTTAATTCTGATTCAAATCACAATACATATGAAACTTCTAAAAAATTTTAATGAAAATTTTAATTTTCTTTAACATCAATAATTTTCGGGAGAAATTCTTTGGTTTTAGGGGTTATTTGGTTTGTTGCATTTAGGATATAAAGTATTTTAAATACAAAAATTCTGAAAATATTGATTTTTTATTTGAAGTAAAAGGAATGTAAGGTGTAAAATAAGTTTATTCCACTCAAAAAGCACCAACTAGTGCATTGGAATTCTTCAGATTTAGTCTATTTTAAAGTATATTAATAACGCATCGCCATTGCAGTCACTTGCTGGCCATCCACAACAACTGTCGGCTACCGATAGCCACAACCGACCACGGGCGATCGCCTCCCTCTACCATTGCAACCGCCGGCAACCGCACTCCACCCTAAGCCATTGACAACCGACGACAATTTTTTGCAATTTATATCGCATTCACTTTACTTCAAACCAATCAAAAAAAAAGTAATGTCATGCATTCTTCTACATTCATCCAAACAACTCCAAAATATTCATTTTACACCGTTTTTTTTTTTTTTTTTTTACACTGCATTCCTTTCTCAATCAATCAAACATTGTTGAAACTTCAACAAACATGTACTGAAAGACATGAGCTATGAGTAAAACAACTAAAATCAGTTGAAACAAAGAAAATATTAATAGCTTTTGAATTAATTTCAATTGAAATCATTGAAGCCTAAATCATTATTTTCTCATCCCATCTCTTCAAGGTGACACAAAAAATCTTAAAAAAGATTGACATCATAAGGATCACAGTAGCAATAATCATTTAAGATCATATAATTAAATCTATCTTATGATTCATGAAAATAATACTCATTAACATTCATATAAAATAACAATTATGTACAAATAATATGAATAACATCAAACTAATTCTTCAAAAAAAAATTTAGAGCCCACTGATTCATATGTAAATTTATAAAATAATCCCTATAAAGCAACAAAATTGATAAGAGCATAAGATTAGATTAACAAAAAAAGACATTCTTTGCAACTAATATATATGATTTATAATAACAAAGGTTTGCATATAAAATATATTCAGAGCAAAAAAAAGATGGAATTTCATCCCACCTATTTTACAAATGTGTTAATGTAAATTATAAGATTTCAAGAACATTCATTGAAGATTAGAAACCCTAGTGTTGGTAATGTCACTCGCTCCGCGGCGTTCCTTCGGTCGGGTAAAATTTTTTCCTTGTCCCTTATATTATGTTTTCTCTCTATTTTCTTCCTTCAAGCCGGCATGGCTGCTCATCGCTTGAGTGACCCCGATTTTTTGGATGTGGAACACAAATCACGGTCTTTTTGTGATGTTTTATCCGGCGAGTCATCCTCACCGGCGTTTCCTCTGCTCAAACCTTCTTCTCACCATGGTTTGCCTACCTTGTTGATTTTAGATGAAGAAATGTGTTCACTTGTTGCTCCGTTTGAATTTACTTTAGTTGGGAAGTTTCCTGCTCGCCGTCCACCGCTTGATTCCATTCAAACAAATTTTCTTAATCTTAAACTGACCGGTGAATTTTCAGTCACTTTGCTAAATACTAAGAATATTTTGATTAAGCTGAGAAATTATTTGGATTTTTGTCGGGTGTTTTCCCATCGTTCCTATTTCGTCTCCAACTGTTACATGAAGCTCTTCAAGTGGTCTCCTCACTTTGATGTTGACGTTGAATCTCATGTTATTCCCATTTAGGTGTCATTTCCCTACCTCCGTCCACATCTATTTTCCCCCTGAATACTGCATGATTTAGGATATTTATTTGGTATATCCATGCGCACTGATAATGCTACTATTAATGGTACTAGACCATCGGTGGCTCGTATACTTGTTGAGTTAGATATCACTAAATGTTATCCTAATCAAGTGTGGCTTGGCTCTGATTTTGTGGGGTACATTCAATCTGTGGAGATGGAAGTATTTCCCTCGTATTGCTCCCATTATAAGTCTTTGGGTCATTTGAGAGACGTTTGCCTGGTTTTTATTTCCTAATTTGGGTGTTTTCCCTCCTATGGAGGGAGCTTCGGTGTGTGCTCACACTTTACATGTGATTGGTGTTAATCTGCCTTTGATTGGGGTGGATCATTGAGGTGATGGTGTTCCTCTAGACACCATTGATACCAATGGGTGTGATCCCGCTGTTAATATTGCTGGGGAGCAAGAGAATAAGGCTATATTGGTTGAGGGTGATAATGTTTTACTAGATAATTTGGTTTCTCCTAATGTGGCTCTCCTTGAGAAAGTTGATGCTAATTTGATTAGTGATGGTGTGGTGGAGGATTATATTGTTGCTTTGGCTCATAGCGAGGAGGGTGTCGATGGTGGAGTAGAGAAGGCATCTTGTCATGCTATTGGGTTGATTGCTAAGGATTTGTCTGGTGATTTAGAAATCTCTGCTGACTAGTTGAATCATAGTGCCCCGGTTGTTCTTCCCCTTTTTATAGGGAGTGTCTGTTGCGAATCTTTGGTTGATGTTCATATCGATCTTATTTCGCCTGATGTTCTATGTCTAAATTTACATTAAGGTCGGGGGAATCCTGTTTGGTGCAATATGAATGGCTTGAAGAATATCCGAACTCTCCGATCGGTCAGGAGGATGGATTGGGGGGTGATAACATTGAGGCCATACATAACTTGTATGGACTGTACGTTTCTCATGTCATTGGTCTCCCCTTCTCTCATGGTGGCAAGAGTCGTTGACGCAAATCCAGGAGTTAAGAATTGATTGGTATTTCTTTCTCCTTTTGATGTTTTGTTGTGCCAGCTTCTTACTTTGGATCACTCTGTATGTTGCTCTCTATTTAAGAGATGAGTGATGCTCTCAGTTTTAAGGGTTATTTTGGTGGTTATACTGGCTCGATTTTGCTTGGTTTTGGTGAGCTAGGCTCAGCTGTGTTGGTTATTTCCTTTTTTTGGTGTGTGAGGGAATTGGATTTGGATAATGATGAAGCTGTTTTCCTGCATGCCCCTCTGAAGGTCATGACTTGGTGCACAACCTTGGTGGTTATTTCTTTGTCATATTTTTTGGACTTTCATTTTGGAGGACTTGATGTTCTTGGAACCCCTATTATTATTTCTTCACCTCCTTGGTTGGCCCAAGCCTGTCAACCAGGTGGTGGTCTGAGCCCTGTTGCTTTTAGGGATATCATTTTCGTTGTTTATTCAGGTGGTTTTGTCCCTGACGCTTACTGTTTTTTTTTTCCTCTGGTTGTACTCTTCTTCTTTGTGGCCTTGTTTGGGCTTGTGTTGTAATGCTCATTTTATGTAATGGATACTCCTTTTGCCAGAAGAAGAAGAAGAAGAAGAAAATTCATTAAAGAAAACATATTATTGATACAAGAGCCAAAATAAACATGGATTATTAATATCTTTATGAAATAAGCAACAATATAACGACTAGGGATCAAGCCCGTAACCTCATGATTAAAAGTTGAGTTATGAAACACTAAATCGATGTACATTTTTAAACATGTAAAATGCATTAAAAATATAATAGAGATATTAATATCAGCTATGCAGAAACTTTCATGATGAAAATTAGGGCTATATGAACTCAATTTTAGCAAACATATACTTCATTTGGAACAACTTTTTAATTGTTTCTTAAAGTAGCTTTAAAAATGTACTAGAAAGCAGCTTTAAAAAACAGTAATAAAGTCATCCCAAACATAGCCTTGCAATTCAAACAAAAGCTTCAATGAGATAATCTCAACAGTTTCAAATGTATCTTGAACGATCCTAAATCAAGCAAATTAAAGTATAGTTGAAATTTTAATGAAACTATATGATTGATCAAATAATCTTAGAAGCTTACGTGATTTCAATCAAATTGAGTGTTTCGATGAGAAGAATCCAATTAGGGGCGGAAACCCATGTACATTAATTAAGGCAAAAGTTAAAACGAAGACAATAAAATCCTCTCTTATAAACTCTCCAACACTTAATCATAACACTAAGGTATCAAAACATAAACTTAAACTAAAATCTCTTAACTCTAAGTAAGCAAATGAAATTGTTGGAAGAGAAAATAAACTTTAAATTTCACCTTAGTGTCATGACCTATATTTGATTTATGTTCTGTTCATTAACACGTAAGCCCCTAGTAAGGTGAAATTTGGTTCATGGGGGGAAATGTGGTAAGAGGAAATCTAAAAGAAAGTAATGGTTGTGAGTCTTTTGTCTGTTGTTGTGAATTTAGTTGTTTGGTTTGGTGGGCAGGTGGCATTGTTTTGGGGATTTTTTGGTTGGGTTTTGTTTGTTTTGTTCATGTGGGAATATAGTGGCCTTGAGTATGTCTGTTGTCTGCTACTTTCGGGCTTATGATTTTTCCTGGGTTGGCTTTATTAAAGGTGCCGATTAAAAAAAAAAAAGCGTAGGCCCCTAGTAAGTCACTATCATTAATGGTTAATCGTATGTGTGATCTCATTGGCTTGCATGCATAGAGTCTAAAGGCCTATGACATTTTTGTCCCATGGGATAATAAGATCGCGCTCTTTACATTCTAACCCCCGCTTGCATCATCTTTTCGGAAACCCATAGAGAAATAAAGATTGGATGTTCTACTTGGAGGGAGAGGACATAACTTAATGTGAAATTAAGCTCCACATAGACTAAAAAGGGTACACGTTGAGTTACATAGTAGTGTACTTTCTCTATAACTAGAGGAGAAGAATTTCTACAAAGACCATGGAAGTAATTAAGGGCAGATCAAAACTACCAAGGAGGAGAAGACTTTTTCCAATGATTCACAGTTAGGCAGAACATCAAAACAAATCCATCAAGGCCAAGAATGACTCTTTGAAAGTGAAATATTTTTTCATTTGTTTAAAACTTAATGACATGTCCCTTCATAGTTATGTTAGAAAAATATTTTATCATTTTATAAAATTAAAAAAAAATCTCTTGAACTTCTATGGCTGGCCAAGAAAAAAAAACGTGTTGATTTGATTTGAGCTCAAGCACTTCTTTTTTATTACTAATCTATGAATGATACAAATCGACATGCAACTTGCAAATTGTTGTCTTTACAAAACCGATCTTTCGCTCTCAAACAGTGAGAAATGTTTCTGATGCTTATCTTTTTTGATCAGATCAATTTTCTCTTAATTTTAATTGCACGCTTTATATTTTTATGCAGTTCGAATTAATCAATCACGACAAAAAGCTGATCTATTTACACTATTAACGTAATAGCATTGTACGTCCAAAAAATGACAAGTTAGTTTAGGACAAACTGCTGCTTTATATAAAGTTGATTATAAAATTGTTAGGGAGAAAATAATTTTTTAAAAGCTAGTGTAAAAAGTAGCTTCCTAGTGCAAATTATTTTAAAAAATTGTCAAAAAGTAGTGGTCAAACAGAATTGTGGTTGGAAAATGAAAAACAAAATAGTAAAAAAATGACCCCTTCTGATAGAGAAATTATTCTGTACGAACACTGGACGGTTCGGAGATCAACTAGAACGCGTCACGTCACCTGGTACACAGCAGTACCGAGCACCGGTACCAATCAAAAAGTGATGTGGCGCGTTCTGATTAGTCTTCGGATGCCGTTCGGGGTCTGCACAAGATAAAAAATGATGATAAAAATATGAAAAATGCATAAATCAGTGGGAGAAGGAATTCAATGATAGACTTTATGGCATACAATTGCCACAAATAAGTGGGATGTATGTTCAAGAATCTAACTAAATTACATAGTCGACATTAATTTCTGCAACATCATATGGTTTAATTTTACAAGAATTGTATATTAATTAATCAATAAGTGACCAATAATATGGTTTAATTTTAGAAGAATTGTAGATTAATTAATCAATAAATAACCAATTAATTTGCTAGTTTAATTGGATTTAATTCAATTAATGCCAAATAATTTTCAATATTTAACCCCACTTAAAATTTACTAAATCTGAATTTACAATATTTTTTAAAATTTTATTTAATTAATTCTTACTTGTGGCATAAGCGTCCAATTTGACAAAATATTAATAATTACAAATCTTTATTAATTAATTAATATCATGTTAATTATTTTTGTGGCACATTTTTAGCTCAACAAATCATAACCCGACACCTTATTCTCGAACTTTTATTAGGTCCAATGTAAGGACGTAGAGGAACGTCCGATCGGAGGCAAAATTCCGCCAAAAAACTCAGTATTTGCTCGGTATTGCTGTATATTATTTGATAATAACGAGAAATACCGCTATGTGAAGACTAATACCGAGCTATAGCGAGCAATACCCTAAACTCGTTTTTTGCTCGGTATAGCTCGGTATAACTCAGTATTGGGTCTTCACGTGATGGTATTCCTCGTTATTGTTTGATATTGCTCGGTATTTCTCATTTTTTTTTGAGCGATTTGGCCTCCAACCGGACGTTCCTCTACGTCGTCCGGTCGGAGGACGTAATAATTGTTCCTTATTCTCAGATCCGAGTTCTGGATCCGTGTTATATAATAAGATATTGAAAAAAAAAAAAACAATCATTTAAAATAACATATTATATTTAGCTTTTATATCCAGATCCTGTAACTCTGAGAAATTCCTATGATTTTAAAATAATTTAAAATTAAAAATAAATTACTGCTATCATAAATCAAAAGAAATCAAACTGAATTAATAAATTGGGTTTGATTTTAATTTTATTTTTAAGAGCTTAAATATTTAAGATTTTTTTACTAAATTTGTTTTAATTTAAATATTATTAAAATATTTATGAGATTTTATGGTGTATAAAAAATTATGATTCCGTCTAAATTAATTGCATGATTATTAGATAATAGAAAATGTTTATAAAATTTATATTTATATAAATAATGTTTAATCTATTTGACTTGATTTATTTCAGATCTATAAAATTTAAAAGTTTAAACACATAAAAAAATAAATATAAATACAAATATTAAATCATAGTTAAATCAAATTAATTAATTAATCATATTTGATTTAATTATATTTTTGCACCCCTAATTTTATGTTTGTTTAGATTAACACAGCCATCTAAGCGCAAATAATTTTGAATTATTTTAAGCAGTTAGGTGATTATTTTTATTAATAACACCTAACTAATATTATATATTAAAAAATATTATTAATTTTATTATTTTCCCCAAAAAAATATTAATTTTATTCACATGCTTGTACTTTGAAGGCGTGCAGCCGCCGAAGCGTAGGCTATCTGGCAGGTGGCTAAGATTTGTAATATAATTTCCCCCCCAAAAAAAAAAAGATTTGTAATATAATTAATTAAATTTTTTTTGTTATTTCTCCTTTAAAATGTTTTTTAAAGTTTTTTTTTCCTTCGTCTGATCTAAATTATTTAGTCTGACATAATTATGCTCCCTATGTGTTTTTAATACACTTTGGAATAAACTTAAATAAAAATATCAGATTATTCATGAGTCAATTTATGCACACATAAAATTATTAAAAATAAATAAGTCATTAATGTACACATAATTGTGCTTTTATTATTTACAGTCATAAAAATGAATGATTCTGCATATTCACAGTCTGGACAAAATAACCAGGCACATAAAATTATAAAAAAAATAGTTGTGCAAAATTTGACCTTATAAATGTGTTTATTGTATAATTTAATTTTTTTATCAAAAAATAATAAATAAAAATTATAGCTATTTGGACTAAATGATTATTACTAAAAATTTGGGCACTTTCTATTGTAATTGAATGCAAAATTTTATTTATATATTTTAGGGTATGTTTATAATAAATTTCTCACTATTTTATTTTTGAAACGACAAGTCATAATTTTATTTGACTATTATTTTTTGTTATTTTATAAATATATACTTTTTATCACGAAAGTTAGGCTTCGTTTAAGACAACTTTTTTCTTGCTTTATAGTGCAAAATTTTCAAAGTAAAAAAATTTGTACTAAAAAACTACTTAAAAAAAGCAATAAGAAAGCTGTCCCCCAAACGAAGTCTTACTTATGTGTATTAGCTTTAAGAAAACATATATTTAATTTTGTTAAATGAACACACTTATAATACGCACTACAGCTTTTTAGAAAATTATTTTCCTCACAACAATTTCTCAATAAACTTTATAGAAAGCTTAAGTTGTCCCAAATAAGTCTTCGTTCAGGACGATTTTTTTATTGCTTATATAAATAGTTTTCTAGTATAAAAATTAAAATTTTTATACTGAAAAACTGCTTTAAGAAACAGTAAGAAAGCCGCCTCAAATGAAGCCTAAATCTTTAATGTTTCAAGATGAAAAAAAATTTTGCATTGAAACATATGATTGGTAATTAAGATGAATTTGTAATTACCTCTTTTGCTTTCAAAAATCAGGTTTTATAAATTAAAAATAATTCAAATTACAAAAAATAGTTAAATATTTTGAGATCTAAAATTTATATTAAAATTCATATTATTATTTATCCCTTCTCAAAGCTGTTGAGTTGTCAACTGCAGCACTTCTCACACTGTATTAAAATCACGAGATCTTAATAAAAAATAAAATTCGTTCAGTTTTCAGATTTGGTAAACCCAATAGGAAACTAATTCTTATAATAGTTTACTAATCGCAGTGTTTAAGATAAGGTTTAAGCGATCTTAAGAGCTTAATGACGAATTTAGAGATTATCCTGTCATTAATTAAGATACGAAAGTCAATATTTTAATAATATCAATGGCGTTGAACTGTGGAAATTGCTTCCTTTGTTGATTTGATAGTTAATTAAATACTTATATTCAAATTCAACGCAACAGCTACCATTGTTAAAGTAGGTAATGGTTAATCATTAAGAACAGTGGACTTTGTATTTTAGAGAAGGATTTGAGGCCACTCATTGTTAGATCTTACATCTTGTATTGTTGACTTTATTTAATTTATTTAATAATTAGCTTCTTAATTATTTTTTTAAGTAGGCTTGGAAGGAAATTTTGCCTTTTTTTCATGATTAGTGCTAAATGTCTACAATTACTTTCTAATCATATTCTTGATGTAAGATCATAGAAAATTTTTGTCAGATCAAATCTAAGGTGGCTCTTTGTAATCTTATTTGCCACTGGAGCTACTCCAATTTTTTTACGTATATATATGTTCTTTTGAATTATTTAGACTAACCTAAACTATTATTTGACGAAACGAATCTGATATGACCAAGACGGACGATTCATTTTTAAATTTAATTAGGCATGAGATATCCAGAAAAATATGGGAAACAATAGAAAGATGTATTCATATTCTCTTATGGAGTATGTAAAATTTTCCCTAAGATAATTAGATTTTCACCATGAAAAATATTAAATCTATCATATTTCTACCCATTCACGACAAGTTTTTTAATAGAGAAAATTATTTGATTCCTAAAAAATTCTAGAGCTTTTGTAGGTTTTCGTCTGATGACTAAAAACAGTAGTCATCATACCCAATAACAAATGTCAATCGAAGTCTGTTGTCTTATGATCATCATTCATCAATATTTGATGTCCATCTCATCTCTGACCTGCAAATTGATTGTCAACTGTCATAGAAACTATTGATCCATCAACCAACGTCTGACAATGACACCCAATGTATGTTAGCCACTTATAATGTCTATTCTTTCAGTGTTAATGTATCTCCTCATATCATGAGATGACTAAGACGGTCTACCATCATCCTTGATTTTCTTTTCTTTTTTTTCATTAGCCATCACCCAAAAAACACCTACCAACATTCAACGCATATCTTTCTTAGTGTATAATATCTCTCCTTCTATCAAGAGAATGACCAAGCTAGCCACTAATTATCGCCTAACTTTGGATATTCCTCTTTGTTTGTCACCCAACCCCAAGCAATTGCTAATGCCTGATGTTAGTAAGTCACTAATGCAAGACATTTATCTTCCTAATCACTTAATCTCCCCGACTATTAAAAGAACAATCAATTCAACCGCCAACTATCACCAATCTCTTTATGTTCCTAGTTAGTTGTATAATAATGCCTTCAATGAACAACATCTAATTTCCTTAATTACTTAAGTTTTATATTTATCTTCCTAGTCTACTAGTCCTCCCTCATGTTAGAGAAAGATAATCAACTTGATCTCCCACCATCATGCTACCTTCGATGTTCCTCATCAAGCATTGCCCGAAAATTTCCAATGATTAGTATCTCACACATGCCAGTCAGCAACATCCGTCTACTGAAACCTATCTACATGGTTATCAAGTCCTCCTATTATGATATCAACCATGTTGATAGCCCATAATTGCCCAACTTTCATATTCCTTATTGTTGGTTGAATGTTTCTTTATGCCTGACAACCATCAAAATTTGATGTTTGATGCTCATCATCTTAGTCACTTAGATACTTTTTTATTAAGATAAAAATCAAGTCAAGTCCATCTATCAACAGACTTTCTTATCAATGGTTATCTTAAACTAATTAATAATCAACAACATACGACATCCCCCAACCACCAATGTTTAAAGACCATCTTCATGGCTGTCAGATTTATTCTCCCAATAAAAGAACAATTGAGCCAAGCGCCCACTAACACCCTACTTTGAACATTCCCCGCCAACTTGTACCTAACAATGATGAATGCCTAACTTTTGCCAACCTTCAACATTCCACACTAATCCTCTTAGTTGCCAAACTTCATATATTGCATACTGAACATCATCTAATGTCAATCAATCTCTCTCTTTTGTTGTTTATTAGCCACTAATGTTCGACACTCATCACTCCAACCTCTCCTCCTATCAGAGTATGAAAAATTCAATCATCCATCATCACCATCCTCTAATTTCTCGCATTGGCCATGACTTCTAATCTACTAATAATTAGCGTTGCGTCAATCATTTACATTCAAAATTCTTTTACTAATAAGCCAATCTCCAAAAAAGCAAATCATCAACATTGCCTAATGATAATTCTAACATATTAAGGTTTCGTTTGGGATGACTTTCTTGCTGTTTCTTAAAGCAATTTTTTAGTACAAAAATTTTAATGTTTGTACTAAAAAATTGCTTTAATTAAAAAGCAACAAGAAAGTAGTCCTAAACAAAGCCTAAGACTCCCAACAACTATTATTACAGGAGATTTCTTCAATATTTCAATTCCATTATATTATATCGAGGGCTCTTGTAATTATGAAAAAAAATACTTATAATTTTCTCCTCATCTTAATTTAATTATTTTAATTAAGCTAACCCCCCAACCCCCTCACGTTTTTGTTTTTTTTTTTTTTTTTTGTATTAAAAAATCTTACATAATACATCATAAAATTTAAGTTGAAAATTAAAATAATAATTTTCTTCTTAATTTTCACAACCTTTATAGCAAGTAAGCCATTAATTGCAGCAATACATTAGTCTTCCAATATTATATTATATACTGTGAGTCAATGCATTAATACTATTAAAAAAAATTTGGATGATTTGGTTATGAGTCATCCTCAATCCTGATTTATTATAATTTATATATACTATGGGCTCATGCACGGATTTCCTCTCGCTGCTAACTAAAAGTAAGTAGCCTAAAATTTCAATTCATGAGAGAAAAATAATTTACCGCATAAGAAAAAAAAGAAGCTAAAATGATAAATCAATATTCACAATGAAGGCCACTCTTAAGAAAGAATTGGGTCAAAATATTCTAATTATTTTTTTTATTACAATGAATTTGAATATTTTTTTATATTTATTTTAGGGCCGGTCTCCGAAAAAAAAAAAAAAAGTTAGAACATTGTAGGGGTAAATGAGCCGAACTAGCTCGAGTCACCTCTGGATTGAGCTTGAGCTTTATTCTAATAGTTTGAGTCGGCTCGTTTATTATGAAATAATTAAATTAATTATGATTTAAATAATTATTATAATAAAACGATAAAAAAATGAGAAATTATTAGAAAAATTATGAAGTATCACTTAAAATAAGAAAATGATATATAATTTTTAAATATTTTTAATATTTTGTACTTAAAATCATGAATATTCATAACATATTTTAAGTATATTTTATATTAATATTTTTTAAATGAGTCCACTCACAAGCTAACAACTTGAGTCGGGGAAGGCTTAAGCTTGGCTCCTTAGGGCATCCCAAACCAAAAAACTCAATTTTCACTCCAAAATATAGTAATACATCTAAATCTATAAACAATCAAATAGCCGAAAGTTTGATGTTCGGCTGGAGCGACCGAACGACGTCATACACATATTTGACGTTCGACTGGAGAAGGCCTTAGCTCATTGAGCTCGACTCACAAGCTATTTATTAAGCCGATTTACAAGTCAGCTTGACTCACTTACACCACTAGAATATTGTGATCAATTTTTTTTAGTGTACGTGATACAATTTATTCATGTACTATACTACTATCAAAGTAAATCCAAACATTTTAAAATCCATCTTGATTTTTTTTTTTTTTTTGAGAAAAATTTCTACATAATTTTTAACTAAAATATTTGATTAGACAACCCTGATTAAGAACTTAATATATTTATTTATTTATTTATTTATACTCATATATAGAAGAAGATAGGAGAATAGTTTTACATAGATTTCATCCAAAATTTTGTGGTTGTGAGATCATCCACTCTGATTCAAAGAACTCAATATCTCAAAATCAATTGCACAGTACAAGACAGGTAGGGAGATATCAAAATCACAATTATCTTATGCTAAAAGATGATATTAATATCCTAACATAGGTCACCCTAACTCCTACATAGCCATACCACCTTTATTTATAATATTAATTTGAAATATTAATTTAATTCAAACATGAAAAAAATAAATAAAATTTTATTTAATAAATAAAGAATAAATATCTATATTATTATTATAAATAAATAAATAAATAAATAAAAATTAAGATCAAGGCCTACCTCACTTGTCCACATGTGATTATGGCTATTATTTTAAAACTGTAGAACAACCCTAACTAAAGGGGAATTCATATTATTAAATATTGGGTTAAGTTTCTATCCCATCACTATAGTTTTAATGTTGATAGTCACATTAATTTAAAATTTTATTTTTTCAATTTTGATTCCAATTATTTCTTAGTTCAAAAAAACATAATAATATAAAAAATTAATAAGAATAATCTAACTAGACCTAAAATTCTAATATGTAAAATTTAACAGGGTTTAAAAATTAATAAGACGTAAAATTTTAATGAGACTTCTGAAATCAGTCGAAATAAAAAATATAAGCAGTTTATAAATTGAAATTTAACCTAAAAATTCATCATATCAATATCATCTAAACATAAAACTATGGACATACTGGCTTCGTTTGGCTTCATTTGGGACATCTTTCGTATTACTTTATAAAACAGTTTTTTAGCATAAAATTTTTTTGAAAAAAGAAAATTTTGTACTAGAACATTGCTTTAGAAAGCAGAGAGAAAACTGTCTCAAATAAAATTATAATATAATTTGATGCCGTCTTATTAATCTAATACGTACAACAAGAAGAGAATAAGGAGATGCCAATGAGCACATGTGTGAACTAAACTATAAACCTCTATGTTGGCTCAAATGCCATATAAGTCTTCTTACAAGCCAAATATATATATAAATCAATCATGTTCTCACATGCCATATGGTACCCAACAAATATAATATATTTGCATATATGTACTATATATTTGGATCAATATGCTAAGGAGAACAACATAATATATTTATATGAATAATCTAAATGAGCCAATATGCAAAGAATTGATTCATGCATTTAGAGTAAGCTAAATCTAGGAAGAGAGATAAGGTTTAAGAGAAATATATATAATTAGGTGCAAATTATTAATTATAAAGGACAGATGAGTATCTAGGGTTTTCCAATGCATAAGCCAATCTCTACACTTTACATGGTTCATTGCATTGAGCATATATAGGTTTGAAGGACAGTGCATTTTGATACTGGCATCCTTGTCTCCCCCAAAACCATTAGGAACCTAGTAAGGATAGGGAAGAAGTTAAAACTCCAAGTTCTTGCTTGCTTTTACTATTGATATGAATGGAATAAAAAATTCTTCTTAAAAAAAAAAAATGTTGAAGATAATTAGTTAATTTCTAGATATTATGGGGACCATGCAACTAGGAAGATGAGCTAGCGGGCATAAAGCGACGGTCCTTCATGAATATCAAAAGTCGGATAGTGATGGGTGATGGGCTTAGTCATTTCATGATAGGATAACAGGTAAGGAGACGGTTAAAAGAATTATTTATTATTTCGATATCGTTATTATATTCGTTGTGTCAAAAAAATTATCTTAGTAATAAATTTATTGAAAATAAAAATTTAAATCATCGTAAAATTAATTTTGGTTAATAATATAGGAGGTAAGGAGGGGTCAATAATAGAATTTTTGTTATTTTAATGTTGTTGGTTTAATCAATTTTTATAGAATGTTTTTATTAACATCAAAATACGTGTATGATTAAGTTTATGAACAAAATTAACTATATGTATATTAAAAATACTCCTATAAAATAAAACATCGTATTTATTATTAAAACATTATCATATAATATACCTCAAATGTATTTGCCTAAATAGGGGAATGTATTACTAAATAATAAAGTTCATAGTTAAAAATGTATAAAATTGAAAATTATTTCTTTTTTCCTTTCATTTTTTATAGCTATGATGTCTAGTCTTCCCAATGTATTTTTAATAGGAATATAAATTGAGATCCTCTTTTTCAACGATGAATATCATAATTTTTTGACAATTTGCTTGCAAAACTTTTCATAAATAGAAGAGTGGTCATTTTTTCTTTTTTTTTTTTTTTTTTTAACACTACTTTATATTATTCTCAAATTTAAGATCATATTATTTCTTTGTGATTGGAGTTAGATTGATTTTTATAGTAAATCTAGCAATTGATATATATTAGGTAACACATAAAACATCACATAAATTTTAAATTTATTAATATTTTTAAAGATAGAAATTACCAAATGCAATTTAAATATCATTAAAAATTTTACATTTAATCCCAAATATTTGAATCTCTTCATATGTTAAAATTATAATTATCATTTCAATAAACAAGAGTCACTATTGAAAGAATTTCAATGGAAATGATCACTAATCAGATAATTTTAGAAGATTTTAATTGTGTATGCATAGTTTTGATAATCATAAAATAAATAAATAAATTTAAACATATTACTATATATTAAAATAAAAAATAAAAAAATTTAAATACAGCAACAATGGTATAGAGAAGATAGCACTTGCACTAAAGCCCATAAAAGTGCTATTGAATGGACTATACGGCCCACTCTTGAATATAGAGAAACATTACCGTTGGCACTAAAGCCCAGAAAAGAGCCACTACTTGGCCCATTCGGCCCACGCTTAAATTTAAGATCAAAACCTTTAGCTTCACACAACTCAGCTTTGTCTATTAGTAACTATCAACTAAGACGTCTTGAATTCGAGTCTTGTATATGTGATGTGTACGATTCTGTCTTAAATGACCTAAATTCTCAAAACAAAATAAAAAACCTTTTAGCTTCTTTATTAAAATGGTTCAGTACACGAACCATAAATAAAAACTTAATAAGGAAATCTAAAATAAATTCAAATTTTTTTGCTTTTATTTCCAAAATATGTCGGGATTGTTTAGTTGAATAAAAAA